>NW_004624757.1:3026969-3069982 GCF_000247695.1 Heterocephalus glaber
TAAACAATATTATAAATCTGGTAGATTACAAAACCATATAGAATAACCCCATTGTTTAAAAATATACATATATATATACACATTTACAGAAAAAGGCTTTTCTGTAAAAGCCCAGACAGTAAATGGTGTGAACAGGCTTTGGAGGCTTACTGTCACAGCTACTCAACTCTATCATTTTCATATGAAAGCAGTCAGATACAATCTGCAAATAAATGACCATAGCTATGTTCCAATAAAATTTTACTTACAGAAACTAAATTTTGAATTTAATATATATTTTTCACATCATAAAATAGTCTTCTTTTGATTTTTTTTCAACTATTTAAAAATGCAAATACCATTCTTAGCTCACAGGCCATCCAGAAGCAACAGGCTGGATTTGGCTCACAGGTGACAGCTGGTCAACCCCAGTTACAGACCATAATGTTCACAGTGATTATGTCTGGCAACCAAGATTAAGGCTGACTTTTACACTTTCTTCTTTAAATCTTCCAGTATTATTTTAATTTATGATAATGTGTCTTATAATGAAAATATACAGTAAAGTTTTATTTATTTCAGGTGGGAAAGGGAGGGAGAAAAAAGTTTAAAGAGACATTGGGACTTTTAAATGCACTTAAAAAACAACAGACTTGGTTCCCACCAGATCAGCAATAAAATCTATCATTCACGCCCAAGATAACATTTTGAGTGCCCCTAAATAATCCTCCAAAGTAGAAACAAACCATGTAGCTCTAAGGGACATTATGAGATGGAGAACTGAAAGGGTCTGCTACAGGATACATACTTTTCCTTGGAAAATAAACTATGACATACTGAGTAGAAAGGCAAAAAAAAAAAGACCTAAAAATATTACATAAAGCACATCTTCAATCCTATGTGAACATTAGAAAGTTTCTACTCTCAGAAAATATTCTCTTTACTATGCAGAAATACATCATGGAGCTAAAATTTACTAAGCAATTTTAATTTGCAATTGTTTTCAAAATATACACAAAATTCTTCATACTATAAAACAGATGTAACTGATGACATCCAGTCACTATGTCCAGCTCTTAAAAAATATATATATACTGTACACCTAGCCAGGTAACTACACATGTAATATTCAGCTTTGTAGGCACAATGTCATAAAGCCATTCTAGCTGTCAGCATTCTTGTAGAAAAACAACAGTACAGGGAAAACACAAGTTCTGGTGCTTCTTGTTAACATTTACTGTATGATCCTCGGCTTAGCTATGGCACTGCTAAATATTCATGTCACAGTAACAAGGAAGACATATCCTTCTAATTTTGAAAATGTTATACCTACTATACTATAGAGAAAACTCAAGAGTTAATCTTATTTACCCTAAAACAAGTGACTTCTGGCTTGCCTTATGGTCTTTATAATCTTGTTCCCACTACAGATCTATGAGGGCTCACTGGGAGAAAAAAACTTCATTTTTCTTTTTCATTATTATTTATATATATATGTGTGTGTGTGTGTGTGTGTATATATATGTGTGTGTATATATATATGTGTGTGTGTATGTGTGTGTGTGTGTGTATATGTATATATATATATATATATACACACACATACATATACTTTTTTTTTTGGTACCAGGGATTGAACTCAGGACCTTGTGCTTGTGAGGCAGGTGCAATGCCACTGAGCTAAATCCCCGGCCCGTCATTATTATTTTTAAAGAAGTATTTCTAAGTGCATATAAATATTTTTTAAAATAATATCACTATTATAAGCACTAGGAAATTGGCATGATCAGAGTAATCATCATGTACACCTTCAAAATTAGTATTTTTAGGTGAATTACATCATAATGATAAAGAAAATACAGGAAAAAGATAAGTCATACTGATTTTTTTTTTTTGGTACCGGGGATCGAACTCGGGTCCTTACACTTGCGCAGCAGGCGGCAAAACCACTGAGCTAAATCCCTGGCCCACTGATTTTTTAAAATATGGGCAAGAAACAAGATACAATCTCCAACATCCAATATTCTCTGATTCAAAAACTTCTAAATTTGGATCATCTGTTGTTTTGAACCACCCACACCACTTCTTCCTTTCTTTTTTTCTTTTTTTCATATGTGTGTGTGTGTATGTATATATATATATGGCATCTCGTTAAATCTGGTGGTTGACTTGGCAGTGTTCATATAAAAAAATAAAGTTAGGAATATTTTTCTTTGGCTAACTCATAGAAATAAGAGAATCAATGAGAGAGGTAAAAATATGGGCAATAACAAGTACTGGCACAGATGCAGGAAAACTGGAACTCTCATTTGTTGTTAGTTAGAATATGATTTGATATGGTCACTCTGGAAGACAGTTTGGCAGTCCCTCCAAAAGGTAAGCATAGAGTAATCGTATGATCTAGCAATTCCACTCTTAGCGATGAACCAAAAGAAATGAAAACATATGCCCACCAAAAAAATGTATTTATGAATGGTTAAGGAAGCACTATGCAGGCACCTCTCTTTTGAGGGGCTTCACTCTTATTTTCTTTCAATGTGTACTTTAAATTCTGCCTAATAAACCTCTTTTTTTAATGCCCCTTTAAAATTTTTTTCATAATAGCTCAAAAGTGAAAATAACTCAAAAGTTCATCAACTAATGAATAATAAAGTGTAGTGTATTCATATAATGGAATATTAGTCAGCCATAAAAATAAAGTACTTGTATATTCTACAACACAGATGAACCTTGAAAACATTATGCTAAGTGAAAGAAGCCAGTCACAAATACCATATATGGTATGATTCCACTTATATGAAATGTCTATAATAGACAAATCTATAAATACAGACAGTAAATAATTCATTAGGGTTGAAGAGGGCGATGGATGAGAGAGAATGGTGAGTGACAATTTATTGTTAGTCACTCTTTTTTTTTTTTTTGGTTCCAGAGATCGAATTCAGGACCTTGCGCTTGAAAGGCAGGCGCACTGCCACTGAGCTAAATCCCCAGCCCCTAGGTGAGTGACAATTTATGGGTACAGGACTTCTTTCGGAAGGGATGAGGATACTTTAAAAATATTTTAATACTGACAGGCGTACAATCTGTGAATATACCATATAAAACACTGAACTGCGTACCTCAAATAGGTGAACTGCATGTTACATAAATTACATTTCTATGAAGCTGTTAGAAAAAATGATCATCTCTAGTAGATGAGACTGGGAAAAGTTGGAGGAGGGTTGTTATTTTCCATTATAATTTTCCTGTACATTTTTTTTTTTGGTACCGGGGAATCCAACTCGGGTCCTCGCACTTGCGCAGCAGGTGGCGAAACCCCTGAGCTAAATCCCCAGCCCCTTTCCTGTACATTTTTTCTGATAATTTATAACATGTGAATGTCATTCATGTGATGAAAAAATTTATTTGAAGAAGTACATGCGAAACAATATAGATATCATAGAGTACACATTCATTTTTAATAAAAGTTAATCTAAGGGAAGCAGCCAATCTGTTTCGCTAGAAGGTACCACTCAGGCAAAATAAATGAAAGCTCATATTGCTTCTGGGTAACAAGAAGCAACCTTCCTATATATGCATGGATATAGACCCACAAATAAAGATACATATTTATTCAGGAATCTCTCTCTGCAAAAGAAATAAATAAAATACATCCACCATGCAAAATTAAAAGCATAGTCTCAGGACATCAGTCAACCCTTCCATAAGTATTATGACAGGTTTTCTGTTGGCAAACACTGCACTGTGCTCCGTGGAAAAGATGTGGTGGGCAGGGTTCTTGCCTTCCAGGAATGGACCATCAGACACCAAGTACACCAATGAGATAAACCGTCAAGTACAAAGTGACCCAAAACTGAGGAAAGTAATAAATGGGCTCTATGGAAGCGAAGGATTTACAGAGGTAAAAACTTTAAAGGTGAATCTTAAGAAGGAGCTTGAATTTCATTCACATAAATTGGAGAAAAGGAGACTTCGGGGGATGAGTGTTGAAAGGGAAGTTGAAGAAGATATCTGACAAAAGAGACAGTAAACAGGTAGGGCTGGAAGAGGGGCGGGAGGGAGGATCAGAACCGGGAAAAGATGCTAGTTAAGCTAGATAGTACTCTGGAAACCTGTGGCACTTGGACTTTATCCTAAGCAAATAAAGATACATTTAATTAAGACCTACACTGAATTGAAGTCCAACCAGAGTTAATAAGAAAAACACTCTGACGTCAAAGTGAAAGATGGATTGCCCAAAAAAGAAGACATTTTGGACAAGAGAAAAATAGGGGCAGAAGTAAGGAGACTTGTAGTTTTATCGGAAGGAGGAATTATGAGCTAACCTAAACTGAAGCCGAGCCAGTAGGAATGAGAAGGTGGGGTCCAGTTTTTCAGCCCCTGACAAACCAAGAGAATTGGTGAGTGGTTGAAGAAAAAAGGTGAGAAAAAGGAAGAAGGACCTCAAGATTTCCAGAGAGGACTGGAAATTGACTTATGGCATGAATAGAAACTATTAATTAATAGTGGAGTCTTTCAAAGACTAGGAGTTTTACCTGGCTTATCCTCAGATAGCAGAGTACAGAATGACAACTTATCTCAGTACAATGTGGAGGTTTCTCAATACACAGATTTCAGACCCCAGCTCTACCAGCTACGAGCTGGAAAACTCTGAGCACATTAATTATTTCCCTGGTCCCAGTTTCTTTGTCTGTAAAATGGAGATAACAATAGAACCTATTTCATAGGGTCATCATGATATTAAATGAGATAACCCAATTAGAAGAGGGCCTTGCACATAGTGCCTATGACTTCTACCATGGCATCTACACAACAATGTGTTATCTCCATTGATAGTATAAGAAACTGAGGCTCAGTGAAATCCTTTTACTTACACAGAAAAACCTTATTTGTATAGCTTCAAAGATGATGCTATTTACACCATGCTGTGCTGCTTTCTGAACAGTTGATTGAATTACCCACTCCATGAAGCACATGAAATCCTCAAGATGCCAGTTTCCACATGAAGAGCAGATTTGTTTTGCCTTGATTTCCAAAAATAGAGGCTACTTCATTATTTTCTGCAGTGAGTTGAGTCCTGCCTCAGGACTTGGAAAGGATGTGACCTCCTCCAAGAGCCCTTCCCTGAATCCATGTGAGACGGTGTTGGCTGACTTGTACTCCCTGCACAGCACTGTGCTTTCCCCCTTCCATTTATCACAATATTCTGAAACTATTTCCTAATCTCTCTGTCCTCCTAGACTATATGCTCTATGAAACCCAAAGACTATCCTATTTATTCACAGTAATAACTCCAGCTTCTAGAGACAAACTAGAAGACAGTAAGTACTAATTAAGTATGCTAAATAGACGATTCAAAATCCTAATCCTGGCCCTAAAGTATCTATCTCAAAGCATTATATTACATGGTAACAAAAGTCACATCCCTTGGCCACTTTGAAATAATAGATTAAAATCCCATTTCCAGTCATACACTGACTGCCCACTCAACAGCTATTCTTTCTCCCTCTGTGCTAAAAAGGGTGACAATAAGCCCAATTCAAGGACGGAATCAGGAGCTGTCTGAGTTACGCATGGAAATCTCATTGCTTTCTCTCAGATTTCTTCTACTAGTCCACTTGTAACTAGGAATGGTCAACTAATGTTGATATGGCCAATGGGACATAATGAGGAATCTGCAAGGGATGTGTGGAAAAGATTCTCATCCTAATATAAAACTCTTGTATCTTTGCATCCTTTTTTTCTGCCTTGAACACAGTTACATGAGGACATGATAGTTGGCACCACTGCAGCTGTCTTGTGATTACTTGGTTACAAGTTAAAGAGCCAAAGAGCCCACAGGCTAAAAAAGCCAAAGTAGAAAACTAGAAAATACCAGCAGTTGATTGTATCATGAAGCCCCTGGTTCTTTCAGACAGTTTATTGTATGGAAATAGTAAATTGTTATTTGCAGCCAACATTTTTCAAACTTACATACTGAATGAAGGCACAAAACACTTTAATGCACATTCTAATCTGGTATTGGCCACCCAAGCCTGAACTGTAGGCACTTAAGATTTGCAACCAAGTGAATACTATACTTCTCTATTCTAGGAGGAAAGAACAGTTATTTTGGAAGCATAAAAGAATCCCTACATCACCATAGCACATTTGTTCCTCTCAAATTTTGTACAAAAGGTTCCTAACAGGCAGGACAGAATCAACAGCACTAGGAATCTAAATAACTTCCTTTTAAAAAGAAGAGAATGGGGGCCGGGGATTTATTAGCTCAGTGGTTCTGCAAGCACAAGGTCCCGAGTTCAATCCCCGATGCCAAAACAAAAAGAAGAGAATGAATCTCTTACTCATAAGAAAGTGAAATAGTAGACCAGAAATCCAGAATCTGGAGTTGCAGTATTACTTAGCCTTTTTACCTCTTCCAAATTATGTTAACAAGTATAAAACTTCATGTATTTAGGAAAAAGAAAAGAAGCAAAGAAGTTCATTGTTGGATTTGACCTGGATAATACTACTAAACCAAGAAATACTTTCTTAGTATTTTTCCATTTTGTACATTTCTTCATTGACACACAATATTTGTACATGCAATGTTTTGATTCATATATATATGTATATATATATACATATATATATGTATATATATATATATATACATATATATATGTTTTAAGCAACTCAGAGTAATTACACACCCATCACCTGAAACTTTTATCATTTTTTTATGGTGGGTATATTCAAACTCAATTTAAACTATTTTGAAATATATCAATGGATTGTTAAATTATATTCACCTTGCTATGCCACAGAATACCAGAATTTACTCCTCTCAACAAATTACACTGTTCTAGTTGACTGACTACTCCTCTTCCCACTCCCTTGTTTATCATAGTCTCCAGTAACTACTATTCTACTCTCAATCTCTATGACATCAAAGGTTTTAGATTCCACTTATGAATGAGATCACATAGTGTTTGTCTTTCTGTGCCTAACTTACTTGACTTAACTTTAACTTCCTCTGGGTCCATCTGTGTTGTTGCATATAATAATAGAACTTCATGGTTTTTTATGGCTGAAGTATTTCACTGGGTATACATACCATATTTTCTTTATATTTGTCCAGTGAAGGACATTTTGGCTGATTCTATATCCTGGCCATTATAAATAGTGCTGCATAAACAGCATAATAAAAGTGGGAGTGTAAGTTTCTTTTCTACATGTTGATTTCATTCCCTTTGGGTATATAACCTGTAATAAGACTGCTGGATACTATGTAATTCTACTCTTAGATTTTTGTCTCTATAATCCCTGTATTAATTTACATTTCCACCAAAAGCATATGAGTTCCTCTTTCTCCAAATCCAAACCAGAATTTGTTATTTTTTTGTCTTTATAATAAAAACCATTCTAACTGTGACGAGGTGTTATCTCACTATAGTTTTGATTTATATTTCCCTAATGATTAATGACATTAGTATTTCTCCCATTCTGTAGGTTGTCTCTTTGCTTTGTGGACTGCTTTCTTTGCTGTACAGAAGTGTTTTAATTGATGTCGCCCTATCTGTCAATTTTTTATTTTGTTGCCTGTGCTTTTGGGGATATCAAAAAACTTATTGGCCAGGCAATATCCTGACATGTTTCCCCTATGTTTTCTTCAAGTAGTTCTATAGTTTAAAGTTTTTATTTAAGTCTTTAATCTATTTTAAGTTGATATTAATAACTGGTGAGAGACCGAAGGTCTAGTTTTATCCTCTGCATGGTAATACGAGTTTTCACAGCACCACTTATTGCCCTTTCCCAATGTGTGCTCTTGGTTCCTTTGTCAAAAATAAGGTGGCTAGCCAGGCATGGTGGCACATGCCTGTATAATCCTAGCATTCAGGAGGCTGAGGACTGCCATGAGTTCAAGGCCAGCCTGGGCAATATAGTGAATTTAAAGGTAGTCTGGACTATCCAGAAAAACTCTGTCTCCAAAAACTGGAAAGAAACAAAAAAAGGTTGGCTATAAATGCATACAGTTTTTTCTGGGTTTTTCTGTTCCATTGATGGGTATGTTTGTTTCTATAACAATACCATGCTGTTTTGATTATAGGTTTGTAGTATATTTTGGTATTACTAACAGTATGTTACCTTCAGTTTTATTCTTTCTGTTTATGATTGCTTTGTTTATTTGAGGGGTCTTTCTTGATTCCATATGGATTCAAAAAGATGGATTTTTTTTCTAATTCTAAGAAGAATGACCTTGGATTTTGCGGGAGGACTACACTGAATCTATAGGCTACTTTCAGTAGTAAAGACATATTACCAATATTAATTTTCCTAATCCATGAACACATAATATCTTTCCATTTATTTGTATCTTCTTCAGTTCCTTTCACTAACGCTTTATAGTTTTTATTGTAGAGATCTTTCACCTCTTTAGCTAAATTTATTCTGAGGCTTTTTTTTTCTTTTTAGCCATTGCAAATGGAACTGTTCCTGATTTTTTTCTCAGATAGCTCACTATTAACATTTAGAAATGCTATGACTCAGTACACTTTTTAAAAATGTTTTGTACTGAGTTGATTCATATGAGGAAATTAAAATTCAAAAAATACTTTCAGTTTGTAGAACTTGTGTGCACAAATTGAAGAATTTTGTGCTTTAGTATAGCATTTGTATTCTTGTCATTATTACTTTTTAAAACTTTTTAAAGTCAATTCTTCATTTAAAAAAACTTTTATTTTGGCTAACATACATTACATTTTAAGATTTACAATTTCTAGAGTAAATCCTTACACAACTTTCTGTATAATTATTCAAAAATGTTGCCATGGTATACAGGAGACAAATTCAAACCTTCTTCTGAGATACCTTAATGTGTCATGTATAACTTTTTGTTAATGTTTTTTTCTTTATAATTCATACTTCAAGATGACAGGTTAAATCACACAATTACTGTCTAAAGAAAGCCTTAAATTATACCAAAAATCTCAAAATAACCACAACTTTTTCCAAGAGTCCTCAAAACCAAGTTAGAAAATTCTCCTTCATTAAAGAGAGGGTAATTATGTCTCTAATTTTCCACACTGGCATCTCCTTGGAGACTATAAATTCTACAGGTAGCTCTTGTGTTTGTTTCACCTTTAGAAATTCAGCCAAGCCATGTCAGAGATCCTGGCTCTTAACAAACATAGGTTAAATAAAAAGCAGGCTGAAAGTGGGGCTCCCTCTAGGGTTTGAAGTCTTAAAGCTCTGCCAATACACTGTTCTAGTCCGGGATGTGTCTTCCATCTCTCACATGAAGTCAGACTCCTTGTTTTCCTTACTCATTCATTCCTTCCCCTGATACAGTGCTCCTTATTCCCCTCTGCCCAGTACATTTCATCAGGAGCCAAAAATGTCAAACATTTCCATGGGTAAACAGAAATCTGCTGGCCTTTTTTTTTCCCCCAGTGCCTGCTGTTATTATGAGAGGTGACAATGTAATCTGCCTCAGGCACCTCTCTCCATCCATGCCAGGCAGGTCATTCTTCTTTTATCAGAAACGAGAGTGGGTCATCACATTTTAGTTCATGTTGACACCGCTGCTAATAAAAGCGAGATAAGAAGTGACTGCCCTTAAGGTGCCTTAACTTCTACTTTGCCTAAAAGATACTTCACAGTTCCTGCACCAGAGTTGAAACCAAACTACATTACCCACACAGATCTCAACCAGGTATGAGGATATTTGTAAAGCACAGTAGAGGCACAAAATTCAGATTACTCCTGTCATTTTGGTTAGCAACATGAATTTTTTAAGGAGACAACAATGAATTAGGCCAGTGACGGCAAACCTTTTCAAGCTTTCAGTGACACAAGCTGCCTGCTGTAGCATGCGTGCCCTAGGTTCGCCACCACTGAAGTAGGCCATTAATTTCTCAAACAGCAGAGGCATGAACAAGAGAATTCCATTTTGAATCATATGTTCAAAAATGTTAGTAGTAAATTTGGAAACCTGTTCAATGGTTTTCAAATTTTCAAGCCTCCAATCATTAATATGAAAGAAATCTTACCAAAACCATAAACAAATTAACAGAAGCTCAGGTTCATACCTCCAGCAACAATGCCCTAAGAGTACCCTGGATGTAGCTGTTTGAAAAAAATCACTAAACCACAGAGTACATACCACTTGAGCAGTTCAAAACTTGAGATTCTATTGTTCTTTCTTTTCTTCTATCTTCTTCTCTTTGTATCCATGACTGAACTGTTCTCTAGATCACCTCTCACACTTAAAATCTGCAATTAATCCCAAATTCACTCACTGATAATCTAGGAAACACATGATAGATCAAGATCCTCTTCACAACCTAACAACACAGATTTATACACCTTTCCTAGAGGTAATCTAATAATACACAAAAGTCATAAAAAACATTCCTACCTTTTGATCCTGTTATTCTACATCTAGGAATTTATTAATAAAAAATAATAACACCAGTTCAACAGAGCATTATTTGTACTAATAAAAGAAAAAAAACTAAGTGGCCAGCAATTTGGAACTCTTTAAGTAAATTATTATTCCATAAAATAAGTCTATTATGGTTTGGCACTAAAATACTTCAAGTTTAATTTAAAATGCAAAAATCAGGACAACGCTATACAGTATAATCAGAAAAATACAAAGAGATGGTTGTACAAGTTACAAAATTTACTTATTGAATTGGAATACCAAATTTAACACTTCCTCTTTTGCAAAAGACAAATTATATATTGGGCTAAAAAAGGCAACATAAATGTTTATGTGACGCTTACATGCTCAATGACATAACATCCCGGTGCTATTATTATTACTGGGAAGTTAATTCATTTTAACATAATATTTTTATTTCCTAGCGTCATCTATCACTTTCCTTTCCTTTTAATATGTTGTTAGTAATCTGAGCTAGGTCTATAGGAAGAAGTCCTACTAACAATAATGAATTATGGTAACTGAGGAGCTCTTCAAAGTTCCCTATGATAATAAACTGATTGTGTTGACATGAGTAAGAAATGCCCAACTAAATTGGAACACTATAGTTCTGGGTGTGGCTGAAGGGATTTACTGAAGAAAGAATACCCCCCTGGTTTTGAGTGGCACCAACCAATAGGCCTGTTGCTTGAATAGAACAAAAGGGAAATGAAGGAGGAAGCCTTGCTTCTGTTTCTTTGAAGGAGCTCCAGTCTTTACCTTCACCTTGAACATGGTCCTCTGGCTTCCCTCACATACCCTTCAGCCTCTTGATACAGACTTTTACGGGACACTACAGTGAGCTCCAAGGTTTCAGCTGGATCCTTTGAATCTTCGGTGTGGTGTAGATAGTCCTTTTGCACTCTTCCACACATGACTGTGGGTGGCCACAGTAAGCCTACTTTGTAAATCCTTATATATTTGTATATCTTTCATTAAATCTGTTTCTCTAGTAAGCACTGACTGATAATTCACATTAGATTGTACTGAAACTCCCTGATAAATCTGGCCCTAAATATTTCTGTAGATTATTCTGTAACAAGTGACAACTACTTGAGTGCCTGTTTTGTGCCAGACACTACACCAGATATTAAAAAGACAAGAGATGAATAAAAGCACACTTCTTGTCTTTAAGGAACTCAGGCACTAGACAAATACATGGACAAAGAAACAGCGAGGAATGAGCTAAGGAAATGTATATAAAATTGAGGATGGCAGAATCAGAAATGTCTCAAAAGTGGCATTTGAGAAAATTGTTGAAAGAAATGTCTTTTTGTAGACGCAGAGGAAAAGGCAGGAGAACACTGCAGGAAGAAAAACTCATGTGTGAAAAGCACAGATATATGTACAGTATGTTCCAGGAGGTACAACTTTTTTACAGCACGAGTATAAGCTATGAAGTTATAGGAGTGAGAAGGTTGAAAAGAAGGTTGGCCACAAAAGTCGAGAATGAAACAACAGAAACACCAAATGCCAAGCCCAGGAGGATGAATTTTAATATGCAGCCAGTAGCAAATCTCTGAGAAACAATAAACAGTGGGGTGACCTAGACACGTTTATTATTTTTTTCCTTTTGCTGTACTGGGGATTGAAGTGAAGGTCTCCTGCATGCTAAGTACAAGCTCCACCACTGAGCTACACTTCCAGCCCCTACTTTACATTTTTAAAAATGACAAAGAAGAACTTGAAATGAAAATCATAGGATGAGAGCTTAGGGAAATAAAAAGGATCTGAGCACAGCAGTGGCATGAAGATGAAGAGATAAAAGAAGGAAAGGCTTTAGGATAAAGGCCTCTTTCCTGCCCTCAGTCAGTTCTCTGCTGGAAAGGGTCTTCCTTCAAAACTCTTTCTTGACCATTCAAATCACTCCTTTCCTTCTCACCTGCTTTACTTTTCTAAATAGTATTTAGAACTACCAAAAAGTAGGTATGTGTTCACTTGTTTATTTTCTATCCTTTCTTCCAGAATGTGAGCCCCATAATGACAGGTATTGCTTGTCCGTTTTATATTTGTATTCCAAAACTTAAACCAGGGCCTAACACATAGTAGGAGCTCAATAAATACTTGCTAAGTTAATGAGTAAGTGAATGAATGCAAGAGAGAAAAGGAAGACAGGTAGGCTACTCAGATTTGTAGTTTGTCTCTCCTAGGGCAGAGAAGCTCAGCCGGTCCCAGCACCTGGAAGGAAGCTCCCCACCTCCATCCCAGGCTCCTAAGGCAGTGAAGCTCAGCCGGTCCCAGCACCCAGAAGGAAGCTCCCCCGCTGCCATCCCAGGCTCCTAGGGCCAAGAAGTTGAGCCGGTCCCGCCACCCAGAAGGAAGCTCCCTGCGTCCATCCCAGGCTCCTAGGGCAGAGAAGCTGAGCCGGTCCCAGCACCCAGAAGGAAGCTCCCCCGCTGCCATCCCAGGCTTCTAGGGCCAAGAAGTTGAGCCGGTCCCGCCACCCAGAAGGAAGCTCCCCCGCCTCCATCCCAGGCTCCTAGGGCAGTGAAGCTCAGCTGGTCCCAGCACCCAGAAGGAAGCTCCCCGCCTCCATCCCAGGCTCCTAGGGCAGTGAAGCTCAGCTGGTCCCAGCACCCGGAAGGAAGTTCCCCACCTCCATCCCAGGCTCCTAGGGAAGAGAAGCTCAGCCGGTCCCAGCACCCAGAAGGAAGCTCCCCCACTGCCATCCCAAGCTCCTAGGGCAGAGAAGGTGAGCCGCGTGGGTGCCAGAAGCACCCACTCCCCCCCCCCCGTGGAAATGAGAAGACACACAAACTAGCCTCAGATTTGTAGTTTGAGTGCTTAACTTAAAACCTGATGTCATAAGCAAAACTCAGTTATATAGGAGGGAAAAAAGTCAAAATACAAAGATTATATTGAGTTCTTCAGTATTTTTTTCAGTTTAAGCATTGTCTTATGATTATTTAATAAATCTTTTGTACTCAATATTTGGTGTAAAATAAAAGGACAAAAAGGTGATCGGGGGTACCCCCGGGAGCCTATAGAACTTCACAAAGTATTTCATAAACAGTATCTCCTTTCATCTTCACCACAGTAGCATCTCTACTTTGCAGATGAGGAAACAGACTGAGGGGTTAATGGATTTATCCATGGTGACAGAGCTGAGAAAGGGCAGAAGCAAAACTAAAACTCAGATTATACAACTCCTACCCCACCCATTATACAATGCTAGAAGCAAATCTAGTTTATTTACCAGAACTTTTCATACAGTTGAGGAATACTGTTAGGTTTATCCCTCAGCCCCCTCTACCTCAGGATGCTTCTCAACTCTAATTCTCAAATTTAAAAGGAAAGATAAGACTATTTTGGGGACAGTGGGCCCCTCAAAAGGCCCACTGTTGGAAGCTTGGTCCCCAGGGAGATGCAATTGGAATGTGGCGGAAACTTTAAGAGGGGGTCTAATGAGAGGTCTTTAGATCATTGGGGATGTGCCTGTGAAAGAAACAGTGTGACCCCAGCACCTTTCTCTTGTTCTCTCTCTGCTTCCCAGTCATGAAGTAAGCAGCTTTGCTCCACCTCAGGCTGCTGCCAGGATGTGCTGCTGCGACACAGACCCAAAAGAAGGAACCTTCAAAACTGAAACAAAAGAAACCTTTTTCTTAAAAGCTGACTGATTATCTCAGGTATGTTACAGTGACAGAAAGTTGACTGACACAGATGGCTTTCACAGTCATTTTTTTATATATAAAAACTACACAAATACATAAGGTAAGACTGACCTCTTAACTTTCTTAGAATTGATTGCTAATAAGTTAAACTTTTCTATGTTTGAAATTTCTATGAAAGGAAAAATACCTTAAATAAGATACTATTATTTAAGTTTTTTTAGTTATTTAAAGTTAAATATAACTTATTTAAGTTTTGGTTCCTGCTTCACAATCACATAAAGTAGCCTTTCCACCCTTTTGCAACATTACATGAAGACCAAAGTAAATGTTCTATCCTGTGAGCTAACCCCAGGCACCCATGTGCGAGCATCTAGTCCCTTAAACCAATAGTCAAAAACTGATAGAATATGCAAGACAAGTCAGGGAGTTTAACTGGCAGAGCTGCTCACATCTAAACTGTGCTATCTGAAACTCAGACCACTTGAGACAACAGTTCACTTTCCTCACCGTGGCAACAGATTCAACCTTTTGCCCCTGTGAGAGTCATCTGAATATATTTAACCAAAAGAAAAATAAAAAGAGAGAAAGAAAAAAAAGAAAAAGAAAGAGGGAAAAACTTCTAGCTCCTGATTGAAGATATATTCAGCACTCTGATTTTTTATGCACACTTGATCATCCTGTTGACAGCCTTGGAAGTTAAGTAATATGGACTGCTGCACAGAGGTTTCAAACCTTGATGGAAACCAATGGCAGGCTCCTTTTGACAGTCAAATAATGACAAGCACGTTGCAGGCCACTGCCCGTCATTCACCAACATCTCCAACCTGCTCCAACTGCTGTGCAGCGACTAAGTGGAGGGTCAGAGGTTAAGCTCCAAGAAGCCAGCAGTGAAGGGCAACTGTCATGCACCACTGCCTATTGTGAAGCAGCAAAGAGTGGCTGTCTCCACCAGAACATGCAAAACGTTCTCATTCTGTCCAGGCAGAGACACATCTGAAGGTCCTAAATGAGACCATTGCCAATTCACAAAGCTCCAAACTGACAGCATGCCATTCAAGCTGTCTCAAATTTGACTTTTTTCCTATTTCAAATCACAAATGCATGCAAAGTATACAGTTAAGCATAACTCTTCAGCCATGGTTTTAGGCATGCTATGCTTTTAGACACATACATAGCCTCAGACACATACGCATTCTCAGAACCTAAAAACAGAAAAAAAATACAAAATTAACTTATTCTTCTTTAGGAAGTTTCTAGTAAGTTATATAATTCCAAATCACACAAGAAAACCCACATATCAATTTAGAAAAGTTCATATATGTCTACAAAAGAAAATAATTTTTAAAAAGGAGTAATTTCATATTATCATACTACAACAACTAAGAATATAACTACATACAGGATCTTAATGAAAATAATATAATTTTAGTACCTAGTTAGTTCTTCAACATACTTTATAATTTTTAGTCCATTATAGAAATCATAGTGCACAAATGATTCAGAATCAGCATTTGACACAAGTATCCAATTCTAAGTTAGAGTGCTACATATATCTACATAGACATATACTAGAATTACACGATACTACTCTGATGTATATGTACTAACATATAACATGCAAAGAAATTTCTTCTTCATATTTATTGAGCAAAAAGAAATGTCTTATCTTATTTAGCTACCATAGTACTGCCACCAAAAATGACTGACTAGAATCAAGAATTAAGGTGGGTAGATCTTTTTTTATCTTTTTCACCAACGTTAGGATTTCCAACCACAAATAAAGCCCTAAGTAACCCTCATCAGAGACAGCCTCAAGTGATATGAACTTGAAATGAACATTATATCTAAGGGTTGGTCTATACCAACTGTGTCACTAGAGTCAACTCTGATCACTAGCACCCACTCTTCCTTAAATGAGCCTGGAAAGAGGCAATAACCCATTATTTATAAAGATCCAACCCAAGACATCCCATCATTAAAGCTTGTATGGCCAAAGGCCAACTAATTATCCTATTTTTTAGCAACAAGATAAGTTATTTTAAGTAATATATTATAAGTAAAGCACAAAGACTGAATTCAAAGATAGGAACTTTGTCTCCAAATCCTGGTGTTCTGTAACTGAGTCATGAACCTCCAAGTTTAATGTAAACTGATACAAGGCAAATAAAAGGAAGTCTCCTTTAGACAGCAGTCAACTAATGGTACCCATATTCCTGAAGGATAGTACACAACAAAAATTTAAATTACTGTACTTTGAAAACAGTTTAGTTGATTAATCACAAATTAGTCACAAATCTATAATAACGAAAGAAAACCATGAATTTAGGAGAGGTAGGTCCCTTACCAAACCCCTCCCCCCCAAAAAAAACCTACTTTATGGACAAAATCAATGCTCAAATTATTAATGACCAGTAAAGGCTACACAACAAGAAAAAGAAGGTGTGGTGCCTGAGTTTGTTCTCAAAACCAAATGCAGAGGGTCAAGCTAAATTCCTTCCTCTAGGTTTCCTGCTCTGTGGCTTTATATGAAGGGGTCCTCATTTCATTCTATCACAGAGATGACATACAGGATGAGAAACTGACTGGACATAAGCCTGTGATCATAAAACCAATTTTCTATATCACTTATTCAAATATCTTACTGGGGGAGGGAGGAGGGCAACTGAGGAATAATACAGGTAGATATATTTTAGATTTGATAAAGCTGAGCATAAAAGTTTTTCATGACATTCAAGTAAAAGGGCTATTCCTGACATCTCATCTCTCTAAGCCAGGACAAAGATGGTACTCAGTGTGAATCAATATGTGAACTCCCCAGTGCTCCTTAGCAAACTTTCTACTGAGCTGACCAACAAAGCAATGCATCCAAATGGCGTCTGTCAAAGAAAAATACATATGATTAAGATCCTCAAAAAATAAGCTTGCCAACCACTGTGCTCTCTCTATCCTCCCCATTCAACCACTCTCACCCTCCCACCTTTCTACATACCCCAGATGTCAATTTTAATATCTAGGAGGTTCTTTCATGTGAATGTATGATTCAACAAAAGTCGAAAGAAGCTGCTGGATTCAGCAACATTCAAAAGCAAGCAAATTAGTAACATGTGCTATTTCAGTGTTTGCTGTATCAGTGGAGGACAGCAGCAACTATGGCCTCAACAACTGTGTCGTAGTATTTGTTCCAGGTGCTGAGCCTCCAGGAATCCCATCAGTTACTATACCACAGTTACTCTCCTTTGATTTTCCTTGTGCTTTTTTGTTAGGCCCTCGGCAATATGGTAACAAAGCCATATCATTGTTTTGTTTTTTTGACTTTCTTTTGTAAATGAAAGGAAGAGCTCATGTGATTATAGCTCTAATAATTGTAGAAACTGTTCCTGAATACTTGTGGTGGGGAGCAAGGAAAGAAGCTGAATGAGGGCCCTGCTCTGCTGTGTCTGGTTGTGTAAGGCAAGATGCTTCACTGAATGAAGCGCCTGCGTGCTTGGAGACCATTAGTTTCTAAGTATGAGTAACCTAAATAGGTGCCCTGGTTTCCTCCTTTCAGCTGAACAAAGGCCAGACACACTCATTTTACCATATTCATTGTACAGGGAACTATTCAGTGCAAGAAGTACCAGTTGCCTCCAGGTCATGAAATAATACTAAAAACTTTATAATCATTCATTGATTTAGTTTTCAGCATACTATATCATTTGGATCCAATGGGAGCATAAAGAGCTATTTGTGAGGTCAACCACGGTACAGACAGATGCTGACATGCTATTGATGGCAAGGTGGAAAGAAATTGCTAAATACAGCAGATCAATACCTCGTTTCACTGTTACAGCCTTCTGCAGACATAAAATATATATCTTTACAGCTACAAAAATAATAATAATGAAAGTGGGAGATAAATGCTTCCCTCAAGGTAAACTATTTGATTAGCTAAGGGCAAAGGTGACAGCAGCAGTTACACTAAAGTAACTTTATAGTCTTAAATAAAAACAGGAGGAAGAGCAGTAGATGAAATGGCAAAATGAATCGGGACACTAGGTGGTTCAAACATAACTCTTAAAAAACACAGTGATAGGTAATGGGCCGCCAAAATATAAGGTTTTCTTATGGCTACAGAAACAGTTTCTCAGTTCCCTGAGACCTATTCTGTCATATGGTTTTACTGAAAACATTTCTGATCAAAATATTTTCTACTGTCAATAAAGAACATAGCAAGAATCAAGGTTAAATAAGTATTCTCTGAAGTAAAACAAAAGAAAAAATTCTCAACTTCTAGTCTACATATGCTTCTTTTTGACAAGAAATATTGAGAGCCAACCATATTTTCAGCATATTGCTAGACACAAAGAATAAATTTACAATGTGTATTTTACCACAGGGATCTTATAATCCCCCTAGGGAAAAGAGAATTACATTAAAAACTAATAGACATAAGCAATAATAAAATGTCAAATTTAATATGACCAAATGGCAAGACAAATGGTACTATATACCACTAAGTCAACCATACATATCTACCGTTTGTACCAAACATTTTTTTAAATATTATTTTATTGGTTCATTTTAGGTATACAATATAATGACATGCATCATTGGAAATTTGCACCTTTACATAATCTCTTTTGGTTCTTATTTTTCCCCTTTCCCCTGCCCTCCCATCAACCCCTCCATCCCTTCCTATTTACAAAGACTTTGTTTCCATTTTTTAATTTTCTCACATTAATTCCATTCCCAAACATTTTGATAAAAGAAGTAAGATTGCTAGGACAAATGAAGGGGAAAATCCTGAAAAGCTTCATAAATGTGGAGAGACTTGAGAAAAGTCCTCAAAGATTGGTGGATCTAACACAATACCATCAAATTAGTTTTTCTCTGATGAAACTCTTTGTAAATCTTTGGAGTTTGAGCTTTAAATAATGTAGTAGAGCACTCTGGGAGGCTGAGCCAGGAAGATCACAAATTCAAGCCCTGCCTGAGCAACTTAGCAAGATCCTGTTTCAAAATTAAAATTAAAATCAAAATTAAAAAACAGAAAAAGGACTGGGCATGTAGCTCAGGGTGAAGGCCCTAGTACCAGCCCCAATACCACACCCAAAAAAAGTAGCAGAATTTAACCATCAAAATTTAACCATCAAATTTAACCAACAAATATCTGAAATATAAAGTCTAATAGAAATCTTGAAAAGCAATATCTTTATTTTCAAAAAGTTACAGTTCTTCCTGCTGCAGTGAATAGTTTAGTAGGGTAAGAGGGGTGTTGCACATTCATACGCTCTACCCAAAGTCACAATGCTAAAATGTCAACAGTCATGTGAAATCCTTCAGTGAACAATATTCTGAAAGAGAATGTTAAATACACAGGCAAACATTATCGTTCTGCATTTGGATATAGTTTAGCAATTCTCAAAAACCTTGTTATTCTAACTTCTTAGATAGCATTCATTTTCCCAGAGAACTTGGGAAATCTCAAGTAGAAGATATTTGATACAATACCACCCCTCCGTACCAACAAACAAAATAAAAGTAAAAATAAAACTCAGTGCAAGAGAAGCAATGAAAATGTAATTATAAAGGGAAAGAATAATCATATTTTTTTCTCCAAACAAAAATAAAATTAAAATAGCTGCTCTAAGAATTACAAAATGGGAAATGAAGTTGTATCAATCAATTTATATCAATTACAGTAGCTTATCAGCCTATACTTTGGGAACAAGAGTATGTCTCCAGCTTTCTTCTATGGAAGAAATTCAATTGCACCTCAAGGTTTATATCATAGGCTAAGCATGTAACACACTAACTGTGTGTTGATCTATCTGTCTAGGTCACCTCTAAGCAACACAGTCCTAGCAATATGGTTGGGGGCTAGGGGGCTGGGTCTCAGTACACTCAGGGATCACTCGGTCATGGGCCTTTAAAAAGTAGGTCTTAGAAAACATTCAATCAACAAATACTGCGTATCTGTCAACAAAGTTCTGTGCTAAATATTTCAGAGGACACAAGTTTTTTTTAATAGTTTCTGCTCTTAAGAAGTTGCTAGTTGATGGATTTAACAAGAATACTAAAAGCCTTCATATTGTTTTTACACAGGGCCTTGTGCATGATAGACACGAGCTCTTAACCCTTAGCTATGCCTCCAGCCCCTTAAATCACACTTATATCTACATAACAATCTTAGTATTCAAAGTTCTTTTACATTCCTTATCTTTTGTTAACAACAAATCAGATCAAGCAGAGAGGGAAGTTGATAATGATCCCCATTTTACAGATGAAATATCACAGAGATTAAAGGGCTCATCCAAAGTGATGATTTGAAAGTGGCATTCCTGAGTGTCAGTGTCCTGACTGCCAGTGACATGTTCCTTCCACCACAGCAAGCCACACCTGTTAATATGTGGAATTCACTCAAGAAACATTAGTTCTGCCTATTGTGTTCAAAACTGTCCATGTACTGGGGTAGAAAGATAAATAAAATACAGTCAGTATAACTAACAAGGGATAAAGATAAGGAAAAAATCATTACAATACTGAGTGACAAGTGCTGCAAATTGCTCCAGGAACTCCAAAAATAAGATTTTAAGATTTTGAAATATTATCTATACAAACAAAAAAGAATGAAAACAAAGTATTCATCTCAAGAAGTTATCAAAAGAAGCTTAAACACATCAAGGCAAAACAACAAAAATAAAGTAGAAATGAATGAATGAGAACACAAATTAAAGACCTAGTTTAAAGAACTTAAATAAACTACCAATAAATATAATCTTTTAGGGAGAGAGGTATTGGAGGTTGAACCAGGGCCTTCACACTAAGCTATACTCCCAGCACTATTTTATTTTTTTACTTTGAGACAGGGTCTCACTAAGCCACTTAAGTTGCCTGGGCTGGGGTGGAACTTGCAATTGTCCTGCCTCAGACTCCCAGGGTGCTGGGACTCAAGGCATTCGCCATCACACATAGCCAAATATAAACCACTTTTTAAAAGGAGACTTAAATAGAGAGAGTTCTAATTTAAAAGTGGATACAATTTAAAAGGAAGTATAAAATGTAATGGGGGTACATTTTGGCAGTACTGGGGATTCACACTGAGTTACATATCTAGCCTATCTATCTATCTATCTTTAAATTTTGAGACAAGGTCTCACTAAGTCACTAAAATGCCCCAGCTGAGCTCAAACGTGATCCTTCTCCCTCAGTCTCCCATAAGGCTGGAATGATAGCTGTACACCACCATGCTCAGCTGTGAAATTTCTAATTGTAAAACTATGCACAATTCTATACTAGTAAACCAGAAAATGTTATGTCATATCAACATATCTGCAGATCTTCATTTCTGAGAAACTATAAGGGCCAAAGTGTACTAGTCAAGATGAAAACTAAATAAGGCTGAAGAATGTAGTTCAAAGGTTTAGTGCCTGCTAAGCATGCAGGAGGCCCTGGGTCAATCCCCAGCACCACCCCCTCAAAGCAACAAAAAAAAATCTAAATAGAAATGATATTAGAAAAGTCATCCAAAAATTATCTTCTTCAACATTATATGAAGACTTTTACAAGATATTTCAAACTTCCAGGAGACAAACATTTCTAATACACTGTAATGGTTTCAGGCTCAAAATGAGAAGGAAAACTGCAATTCATTTTATGATACCAAAACCTGACATAAGAAGGCACAAAAGGAATGTTTTTTACAAAAAGAATGCTTTACAGTGGACCCTCAAGACTGCCCTGACAAACGAACAACTTGGGTTAATTAGATTAATGGAAGATTCATCTGGCTCTTGTTATCTATAGTGTGTACCTAGGTAAACATCCAGATCTCAGCTGTATTGACTTAAAACCAACTTGAGTTACAACCAGCCCTCAGGAACTGATCGAGTTCATAAGTCAAGGGTCCACTGTATTTACTTTACTGCCCTCTACTGTTAGCCTATCCTTTAAAGAGCTTTACTGGGCTTTAGCAACTACAGTTTGAATTATGACCACAACACACGTGTTAAATATACCTTATTCTAAGATTCAGGTATACCCCCAGGAGGTATCACCTTTAGCTTCTAAAAGAATCACCACTACAGACTCATTTTACTTTGCTAAATAAAATACTAAAAAGATTGAATTCAGCAGTATGTTAATGTAACCAAGTAGGATTTACCCCAAGGAACCATTATTAGAAACTCTATTAAATAAATTACGGCCAGGGATTTAGCTCAGAGGTTTCGCCACCTGCTATGCAAGCACAAGGACCCAAGTTCGATCCCTGGTACCAAAAAAAAAAAAAAAAAAATCCTTGGTTAAATAAATGACAGTCTGTTAGTAGAAATAAAGATGTTATCCTGTAAACAGATGTCAAAAAATAATAAAATTCAATGTCAGTCCCTTAAAAAAAGTTTTAAAAGTAAACTAAAGAATCAGAGATTACTACCAACAGCTATGAATATATTAAATTCAAGGATCCCAAAATGTAACTATTAAAGGTATGGCTGTTATTGCCATTGCCGTTTAGAAGTTTTAAACAATATAAAACGTTAAGGAGAGAGAGAATAACTACTGAAAAGGGAAAGGCCAAATTATCTTTACAAAAGAGTGGATTACCTAATATATATTTTAGAAGCCAAAGAAAATCAACCAAAATATTAGAATTATAAGAATGCATTCTGTGAATACATCTCAGATGAAGTACAAATGGCCAATAAATACATGAAAAAATGTTCAACATCACTGGCCATTCGAGAAATGCAAATTAAAACAACACTAAGATTCCATCTCACTCCAGAAAGAATGGCTGCTATCATGAAATCAACCAATAACAAACGCTGAGGAGGCTAGGGGTGGGGGTTCTGGAGAGAAGGAATCCTTCCACGTTGCTGGTGGGAGAATAAACTGGCACAACCACTATGGAAATCAGTATGGAGATTCCTCAAAAAACTAAAAATAGAAATTCCATTTAATCTAGCTATTGTTCTAGGCATCTCTCCAAAAGAGTTAAGGACATCACACTACAATGATGTATGGATACCCATGTTTATAGAAAAACAATTCATAATAGGTAAATCTTGGAAGCAATCTGTATGTCCATCAATAGATGAACAGATAAAGAAAATGTGGTATTTATACACGATGGAAAAGAAGCTTGAGTCATCCATCAGAAAATGGATGCATCTTGAGACCAGAATGTTAAGTGAAGTAAATCAGACAAACAAGCTTAAATATCACATGGTTCCTCTTATATGAGAAACTCAATATATAAATAAAGTGTAAAATAAAAGACAGCAGGGAAAAACAAGTTATTGTAATCCGGCATGGACAATGTATCTAAAAGTGTACTTTGATTTAGTATAATTGTCTTATGTGTTTTATGTTTTTCGGCCTGTTAGTCTGGTTGTTAATCTATATGTATAATAATTAACTTTATAAGGACTTATAAATAAATAAATCTGATACTGGCAAAAAAAAGAGGGAGATGGAAGGGAAAAGGAAAAAAAAGAATTGAGATGTGCTATGTACATGTACCAATTACCCACAGTGAAATGTAATCATGATGTACTGCAAACATGTACTAGTTAAAAATTATAAATTAAAAAAGAATGCATTGTGTATGGTGGCCAAGTATAAAAAGAGCACACACACAAACCCTTCTTACATATCAATTTAAAAACAGTACTTTTAGGCCCAGGGATTTAGCTCAGTGGTTCCAGCGCCTGCCTCACAAGCACAAGGTCCTGAGTTAGATCCCCAATAACCAAAAAAAATTAAATAAAATAAATAAAAATATAACTTTTAAATATCCCATTTGTAATAGTAACCAAAAAAATAAAAAATGTAAAAAGGAATAAACTCAAAAAGTAATAAAATAATGCCTAAAGAAATAAAATTACAAAGCTTTCTGAAGACCATAAAAGAAAACTGAAATAAATGTAAAGGCAGGTGGTATAAGAGAAACTACTTGCTATAAATATTTCAGTCCTTTCCAAATTAATTTATAAATTTACTGAAATAACAATTATAATACCAAAGGTATGATGAGGCACATGGGAAAGCTTGAAAAGGTGATTTTTAAATTTATATGGAAAAAATTGTTGTCTTGGCAAGAAAAGAACTAAGGAATGTTTGGAAACAGAATAATTCTATGGCCTTGTATTGCCAGATATTGAAAGGTATCATAAACTATGGTAATTAAAAAGTGTGTCAAGAACAATAAACAAAATAAAAAGTTGATCCGAGTATTTGAGTATTCAAATCAGTCTGTAAATATTAGTCAGTAATGTAGCAGAGATAACTGGCGAAGCATTTGGGAGGGAACAGATCTCTTCTACACCAAATACCAACTAAATTCCAGATGCATTATAAAAATTACATGAAAAAATTAAAACATAAAATAACTAGAAAAACAGATATAAATGACCATTGATCTAATGTTTTGGGTTTTTTGTTTGTTTATTTTGTTTTGTTTTTTGTTTTGGGGGCGTTTTGGGGTAGCAGGGATTGAACTCGGGACCTTGTGCTTGCGAGGCAGGCAGCAGAACCACTGAGCTAAATCCCAGCCCACCATTCATCTAATGTTGAGGCAGTAAAAGCATTCCTATACATAAATGATACATGAACAAAACTTTTGAATAAAATACAGAAGAGTAAAAGAGAATAATCAAACTGGGAAAAGTACTTTCATTATATGATTAACAAAAGCCGATATCAATAGTCTTATAAATCAGTAAGAAAAGACAAACATGATAGCAAAATGAACAAAGACTATATGTTTTCATTGTTTTGTTTTGTTTTTGTGAGACAGGGTCTCACTATGTAACCCTGGCTAGTCTCGAACTCACTGTGTAAAATAAGCTGGCCTAGAAAGCCTGATTTTTCTGCAACAACCTTGCAAAAATGCTGAGATCACAGCAGGCACCACAAAGCCAGGCCAAACAAATGCTGTAAATCCACAAGAACTATATTTGGCCAATAAACACTATAGGAAATTCATCCAAGTATAATAATTAAGAAAATACAAATTGGTCTTACAATAAGCTCCTATTTCTCCAATTTGGCAAATATTTTTTGTTTTATGATACAGTAATTCCCTATTTTAGAAAGGATGTACCAAAAAAATTCTCATATATTACTTTTTAGACTGTCAAATGCCAACCATGAAGGTTATGCCAATGAGGGCAAATAGCTTTATGGTTGTTAATTCATATAATTTGCTTTCTTTTTATTTAATTATGGAAAATTTCAGAGATTTGTGTGCAAAATATTCACTAGCTGGGCGTGGTGACACATACCTATAATCTCTGCTACTCAGGAGGCTGAGGCAGGAGAATTGCAAGTGCCAGGCCAGCCTGGGAAATTCAGCAAGATCCTATCTCACAATTTTTTTAAAAAGGAGGGTGGGTAAGATATAGCTCATCATTGTGAGTACCACAAAAAACAAAAGAAGTTTACTAAATGATAATCTATAACAGGAGAGGAAAATCCATATGATAAAATATTATTTATTGTAAAAACATGAAAAAACATTCGCAACATACTGTATACTGTTTTAAGTTTTTAAAAAGCAAAGTAGAAAATATATACAATTCCAATTTTTGCCTAAAATATATTTTGTATAAATGTAGATCATAAAAATATTTCAAATAAAATAGGAATCACACTGCATGTTGTATATATACACAGCTACATATAACAAACATAATAACAATATTCTAAACAGGACACAAATATAAAGTAACCATGGTTATCTCTGAAGAATTATCAAAAACTTTTTTTCTGTTTGGTATTTTTCTGGTTTTTTCTAAAATAGATTATTATATAACCAGAAAAAATATTGTAGGTAAGAAATGCTTTACTACCTTATACCATACACACTGGGGTTATACATTTATAAAGCTGGTTCAATTCACATGTGAAAAATAATTTCATTACTTTACAGTCATATCCATGGTAATAATAGTTAACATTTACATAAGTCTATCACTATTCTAAATGCTTTACATATATTAAATCATTTAATTTTCACTATTATTATTATCTTCATTTCAAAGATAAAGAGTGAGGTTTAAGGAGATCAGGTGACTTGCCCAAGACTACTCAGCTAATAAGTAGCAGAGCTAGAGAAAAAACAGGGCTCCTGGCTCCAAAATCCAGGCGCTTAACCACCACAGGTTACTGTTTCTTCTGATAAATTACCCTCTAAAGCAATAACACAGGTTTATAATATAAATGCCATATACAATAAAATAATGAATATCCTCTTTAAAGCAGTCTCCTTGGGAAAACCTATACATAGCCAAAGGTGGTCACTGATCAAAATATTTTGGAAATCCTTCCTTTGACTGTCCCCAGCGGGTAGTAAGCACGTCTCCTAGGAAGAAAGAAGAGATTTCTTTCAAGTAGCTAGAAGTCATTCTGAAGCCTTGCTTAAGGCATGATTTTGGAAACACAGCAACACAAACTGATTTTACTATGGCACCCAAAAGATATTCACAGTGGATTTTACCATTTACTATACTGCATTACCATAATTATTTGTTTACATTACTATCTTGCTACTGAACTGAGGTTCTTATAGCAAAGGTTATGTTTTATTTATCCTTGAGTCTCCAACCCATAACACAAGTCATGGCACACAAAAAGTACTAATAAGCACTCCTGAATAAATTCTACAGTGAATGCCATACAAATGCTTTCAGCAATGTCAGTATATTAAAATAAATAAAAATCCTGCCACAAGGGCATCTGAGACTATAAACAAATGAGCAGAAAAGGTATTTGCAAAGAGACTACAATGAAAATGAGAGGAAATTTTATGGAGCAGTTCCAAAAATTCTCTCAATAGGAAGGAAGATAGAAATCAGTTTTTAACAGGTCTTCTTAAAATAATGTCCATGTGTAGTCATTTCTCACAAAACACAAGGGGGGAGTAGATACGCCTCATTGTCTACAAAGCAATCTACTGAAGCACGGATGCAGAAATAACCATAAACTTTCTCAGACAACGATGCAAAAGCACATCTGCTACACAGAAGACACCAGGATGCATCCTGCCTATGAGCTCAATCAACAAAGCACAACCTGGTGCCTGAAATATAAATCAAAGAACCTTACATCCCTGGTACTTATTGACATTTGCTACCTACAAATTTCTAATATGTGCAAGGTGGGCCTATTTTTATTTACAGCACAAACCACAGACTGATTGTAAAACAAGTTGCTTAATAAATCCAGAGGAACATAAAACACCAGCATAACTCAGACAGCAAGATAGACACTCACTCCTTAATTAAGTGGGTGATGTTCTGCTTAAAACAAAAAGACAACCCTGGGCCATAGCTAAGATTAAGCACTCAGTGTTGCAAAGGAAACGCCAGCCATTTTCAGGGCAAAGGCTCTAAATCATGAAAAATAAACCATCTAATAGTTTGTATTCAATAGTAAGTAGACAGTCAGGACACAGACTGATTTGGATTAACACATTTTCAGTTATAACAAGTAATTTTACAGAGGATTAGTATCTTGATGGTCTGATCAATATGAGGCACCGCTGCTATTATAGATGAAGAGAAAATTGCCCCTCTGGTAATAAAGTGTGCGTGTCTTCGTTCTCCTTCATTTGCCGAGTCCATTACTGTAATGGTTCCAGCATTAACAGCTGGGACAATTTAAGCAGCAGGGGTCTGATGAATTTAGATGCTGGGAACACTGGCCACTCATCCTTTCCTCCCTTTCAGTCTGCATATGCAACTCCCCTGCCTGGCTGTAATTCCAATACAATGATCATGTTTTATGAGAACAATGACCACTATTTCCCAATTATTGTCTCATTAATAGTGTTACCAGCCAATAATGTGACTAAAACAAAAATAGCTCGCAGCACATTGGCTGCTGAAGTGGTAAAAAACTGCACACTATTTACCTAAATAACAAGATTGACGTGACAACAGGCTACAGTCCACATGAACTGTAATGTTTGCATTCGTTTGCCTGGTGCTGGTCTCATATTCTCAAGAAAAAAAAAAATGTTCATACTAACAAAAAAAAAAATTCATCAATATAATTTTCCATCTCTATTTCAAAAAACAGCAAACTGGAAAACAGTGAGATAATGGGCTGCTGTACCTAGAAATAGAAAATCCATATTAATGCAACCCCGGGACTTTAATCATGCCCAAATCAGCAGAGTGAGTTAAGGTTGCGACATCAACCCGTTTTATATTATTATCAGAGAAATGCTGGCCCTTGAGGCTTAGCCTTAAATGATCCAGACACTAAATGAGGGTGCCAAAGGGCAGACTTAGGACTAACAGAAATCAGAGCGCTGAGTTTTCTGATCACAAACACTTAGGAAAACCCTCATGCAGTGGCAACAAATCTCCTCCTCAGACCAGACACAACCCAATTTAGTCCTTCAAACTGAGTTTTTCACTTGATTTCTACCAGCTATGAAGGCCAGTTCTTGAACAAAAGGGAAAGCAAGGTCATTTTTCAGACAGGTCACTGACAAAACTACAGACTAAAAATGAGCAGATTAGCAACAGGACAGATGCTTATTACATAAACAAAAATGCAAGCCTAATAGTTAAACTTGTAGAATCAGAATAGAATGGTGATTACTAGAGGTTGAGGAGGAAGAAATGGGAAATTGCCAATCAACTGGCATGCAAGCTAAGTGCTAAAAGATCTGCTGAACAACATAGTGTCTATAGTTAATGATACCTTCTTAAAAATGTGTTGAGAGTAGAGCTCATGTTAAATGTGCTTATACTACAATAAAATAATTTTTCAAACTGCAAGCCTAGATCACCTACTCAAAGCTTGGCTTTCAAACATGTGCTTAGCCTTGCAAACATGGCAGGAACAAATGTTTGGAAACAAGTCCCTACCAATGCAAATCTTCATCTCCTGAACAGGTCCTGACCCAACCCAGGAGTTCTCAAGATTCCTCCCAGCTTACCTTGTGAAATCAACCTGTTAGACAATTTGATAAAATAATACAAAGCTAGTTTATAATAGAGTAAATCAATTAACTTAGAACTCTATATTCATGTTCTCTAAACTGTGTCTTTTCCTTGAAGTTCCAAAAATACCATTTTAATGATAAAATTCTTCTAGAAGTCAGAAAGTCACACTTAAAAAAAAAAACTACCATAAATAACAACAAAATACACTAAACCTAGAAGCTAAACAAGAGTTTTAAACAGAAAGAATTGTTGACTGTTGCCAAAGTATGTGTATGTTAAGTAATTTAAAACCCACAAGTACCCAACCATTTTCCATTATTTCTTTCAACTTTCAGTTCCATTTTTATTAGAGAGCCTATTTACCAGTATTAAATGATATCCTTTTAAGCATTCATTCATTTGATAAATATTTATGAAATATCAATGTGCCTACCAAAAAGTTAAATGCTAGGAATAGAATGGTAAATGATAAAACTTTAAAAAAAAAAACCTCAAAACCCACAATCTCTGATTTTTTTGAGCATATAATCTAAATGCCAAACCTGCATTGCAAAACTCTACTACAATAAATCTAACCAGTAGCCAGGGAGCCAGTATCATCATTATTAAGGGTCACATGTATCATGTATCAATACTGGAGGGTCTCAATCACTCAATCTTTCTTCCAACAGATACTTATTAATGTCTCCTGTGTGGAAGACACTCCACCAGGTACACTGGAGAGATAAAAGGATGAATTAGACACAAATGCTGTCCTGGGGAAGCTAATGTTTGTTCAAAGTGTCTAAGACTTTTTTTGAATGTCAAGTTTAGTTTTCAAAACCACCACTAGCATAGTAAAGAAACAGACCTAGTGATAATACAAAGTAGTAAGAATACACCTTTACTCTGTGGTTTAGCTAATTAATTTTCAAGGAAGGCATTTAAAGTAGTTAAGAGTCTATGGTCAAATAAGCTAACCTTTCTTCCATTTACAGAAGGCAGTAAAACCTACAAAATAGTGATTAAAGACTCTTACTACACTAGAGGAGAGATTAAGCAAAAGATAAAGATAGATTGGTAGAGACAGGCACAGTAGAGTCCTTCAGGTGAGGTTTTAATTTTTTTTAAGTCTTTTGGTCATTGGGCATAAGATTGTGAAATGTACTTTTGGTGCTCAGACCTGTTTCCAGACTTGAACAGCTGCTAAACCCTTAGGATCACAGGAGTGATAAGGGAAGTCTTTTGCATATTAATAAAATGACTGGTGTCTAGAAGCCCCTAATAACGTTGGGACATAGAAAATAATACCCCAAAGTAGAATTTTTTGTCATGCTGAGTATTCTGAAAAAAAAAAAAGAAAGTATACCAAAAGACTACAAACCTGGAACCAAGATGTCTCTGATCTCCTGCCCTATCGTTTGTCCTTCCTTCTACCCTGAAGCAAATCAAAACCCTCAATTACTCTTCCCCAAGGTGGGTCTCAGTAACTTGAACCCCTTTACCCAAGACAAACCATAAAACCTAAAAATATTACTCTAAACTTGCCCTACTTTTCTGTGTAAGAGCAAGTCATAAAGAAATTCTCTGACTTACCTAGTCTGATAAGAGATCATTAAAACCATCATTTCAGAAGGGGTCCTGACCCACACCTGGTAAGAAAGAATGCTACACAGAGAAGCCAAGAAGAATCTGGACAGACCTTGATAAATTTCTCCCCTCTTCACTGTATTACATTAGATCACATTGTTTTGTCCAATCATATTTCTAAAAGGCTGTCCATTCTTCATCCAACCTAACCATAAGAATGGATAGCTTTTCCTAGACCTATGGGTCTTCATCCTGAAGGCTCCCAGATAAGATACAACTATGATTAAATATAAATTTATTATGCTTTTCTCTTGTTAACCTGTCTTTTGCTACACAGAGTTGTTGGCTGTGGCCATTATAATGAGAAAGGAAAAGTTTTACCTCTTTCTTTCCCTACAGTAACTTCAGGATAAAAGCTGACCTCAGGAAAGACTAAGACTAAGACTAAGTCATGATTAAAGAGCTGGGATTTTCTGAGCCACCCATCAACCTCAAAAGAGGGGAAGGGGACTGTAAAGTAAGCTGATAGCCAATGGCCAGTGATACAATCAATTACGCATATGTAATGAAGCTTCCACAAAAACCCAAAAGGAGTAGGTCTAGGAAGCTTCCAGATAGCTGAACCTGTTAAGGTTCCTGGAAAGTGACACACTTGGACAGGACTTGGAGGCTCTGCCCTGTCCCATACTTTACCCTATGAATCTCTTCCTTCAGGCTCAGATGTTTATCTGTATTGTTGGCAGTATCCTTTGTAATAAACCAATAAATATTTGTGTTTCCCCAAGTTCTGTGAACCATTGCAGCAAATTCATGGAAACCAAAGAGGAAGTCATGAAAATCCCAAATGGTAGCAAGTTAGTCAGAGTCACCGGGCTAATAACGTGGGCTTGTAATTGTAATCAACATCTAAAATGGGCATCAAGGGATGGGGATTTAGCTCAGTGGTTCCGGCACCTGCCTCACAAGCGCAAGGTCCCAAGTTCGATCCCAAGTACCAAAAAAACCAAAAAAAACAAAAAAAAAAATCAACAATAAAATGGACATCAGCGTTATGGGGATAATCTTTCAACCTATGGGATCTGACACTCTCTGATAGTGTCAAAATTTAATTGAATTAAAACAGTCAGTCATGACTACTGAAGAACTGATGGCTTTCTTGATGTGTGAGGAAAAAATCCTACACATTTGGTTACAAAAGTGTTCTGTGTAGGGCCGGGGATTTAGCTCAGTGGTTTCGCTGCCTGCTGCGCAAGCGCAAGGACCCAAGTTCAATCCCCAGTACCAAAAAAAAAAAAACGTGTTCTGTGAGGGCACAGAAGACACTGACTTTATTTTTCCATTCTTACACTGGCCTACTACCAAAAATATCCTCCATTTAGTTTCCTAATTTACCATCAGATGAACTAATGGCATTATATAACCCTGCCCATGATAAAGGACCTCAAAAAAATACCAAATCAAAGCATAAATAAATAAAAAAGAGCAAATTAAAAGATAACAGGAAACAGATATTTTGCAAATGAGAAGGGGACCAAGAGATGGAGGGAAGGGAGAGGAAAAGGAAATAAAAAGAATTAAGATGTGTTATGTACCAACTTCCCAGATCAATGTAATCATTATGTACTGTAAATGTACTAATAAAAATAAACATTTAAATAAAAATAAAGTTACAGAAGATGGTGGCCACCATGAAGAAGGCGGCTACAGAAGAGGTCAATGTTACTTTCAAAGATCAACAAAAGATAAAAAAATTTGTGCGGAATGCGAGTAGAATCACAGAGCTAAAGGAAGAAATAAAAGTAAAAAAGAAACAACTCCAGAATTTAGAAGATGCTTGTGATGACATCATGCTCGCAGATGATGACAGCTTAATGATACCTTACCAGATTGGTGACCTTTTCATTAGCCATTCTCAAGAAGAAACACAAGACATGTTAGAAGAAGCAAAGAAAAATTTGCAGGAAGAAACTGATGCCTTAAAATCCAGAGTAGAATCAATTCAGTGGGTGTTAGCAGATTTGAAAGTTCAGTTATATGCAAAATTCGGCAGCAACATAAACCTTGAAGCTGATGAAAGTTAAACATTTTATAATACCTTTTTAAATTTGTTTAATAAACTTGAATATTGTTTAAAATGATAATTTCCCTTCAAATGACGTGGAAAGGAAAACTTTCTTTTTTTAAAGTTTTCATTTATTTAGTGGAAACTTGCCTATTTTCACGTCTTGCTTATTTATTTTTTATTTAAAGAGGACAGTATTCATCTATGTATTTTGCATAATGATTATATCAATTCTAGGGGCTTTATGTCATGTTATTAAAATCAATTAAACAATAAAAAAATAAAAATAAAAATAATAAAGTTACAAATCACAGAAAATAAGGTTAAATCACTTAATGGGCACATAATAAACTTTTATTGGCTTGTTATTTTATAACTCAACAAATCTTATAATTTGAGATTTGTTTTATTAAATGATATTAAGACAACTATTATCAAAACTAGAAGATATTTTTAATAATTTTATTTAAAACAACTAGGTCAGGGCAAAAAAAAAAAAAATGGAGGAGTAGGAATCAGAAAAATACAGGCTTTCTGGGACTTGGAATCAAGACACCTGCAACACAACAATTTGATTAAGAAAAACAAAAAATCTCCAGGAATTGGGAGGGAGTTGATACGAAAACTAAAAACTACAGAGAAGCTGGACAAACAGAGCACAATGCAGAGAAAAGAACAAAGCAGTCTGGAACTTCACCCTGGCTCCTGGGGTGGGGGATCTGTCTTAATGACATAAGGTATGGCTGTGGAGTCAGTATCTCCCAGGAGAAACAACAAACAAGCCAAGATTATCATAAACTACAAAAACAGCATGGGGTTTTACTCCAAAAGTGACTCCTTTTGTACATCAGGCTACACCTAGAGAAGAAACCAAGTGCAGCACCTGCTCTATGTTAGAGGGTTTAATCTGGAGCAATGTTGGGAAGGGGCTGCTTTAAGACTGAGCCACGGAACAATTTCACTTCAGGGTTTCCATTGTTACCCTATCACAGTTACAGGAATGATGGATGGCCACAAGAGACAGAGACAGAGAGGGTGCAAGCTAGACGTGAAAGTTCAAGCTCAGGCCCAGAGGAACATGGGGCCCTGCTCTCCATGGTGAGAAGCCAGGACCAGCATGTATGGCTTTCAGAGGTGGATGAGTCTGAAAGTCCTGGCATTAAACCCAGCAATCTGCTTACATCCACCTACATCCAGCACAGAGCTCAGTGATCTCTTCATGCTTTCTCCATCTACCAACATGAGCAAGGACACACCTCAGCTTGGACAGTTGCCACAGCCTGGGGTGTAAAGACAGGCAGGGGAGAAGGGATGACAAATTCACATGTCATAAAGTTAGACAAAACTATGACTTGCTGGATTCCAAGACTGCAGACCCTCATTCAAAAATAAAGAACACATTTTGATGGAACCAGTTCCTTTTTTTGAGGAGGGGGGATATTTTTTCCTTTTAATTTTCTTTTTCTTTTAATTTTTTTTCTTTTTCCTTCTTTTTCTTGTTTGTTCTTTTCTATTACTTGTATTAACACATTCATGATGGGGCCATAACTCATATGTCTCACTGGAAGGCTCTGATTTGAACTTGATCATCTGATGTTATACGGCTATCCCGTGTATATTGTTTTATTAATATAAGACACTAAAACAAAAAGCATCATTACAATTTCACAGCTAGATTATTATAAAGCTCAGTGGTAAATTTTTCTTTTATTATTCATTTCTTGTTCCTTGGTGGTCCTTATCTTCATTTGGGGTTGTTTGTAAGTAACATATAATTTTTATATACATACATGCATATTATAACCTATTCATTTTTCAACTTTAAGAGTATTTCAATTTTGTAAAATTTTTTTCCTCATTTAGAGTGTCAAATACAGAAAATGGACTAGATGAATTTGTAATTATATCTTACCAGAGGAAAAGGTCATGACCCATCTATTAATCTTCAGATGAAGATAAATTACAGTTAGATGAATGTAATCTTGTAGCCAATACATTCAATGAATAGTTCAGATTTGGGTATGAATGAAGATCAAGAGAAAGATAACAAAACTGATAACAGAAATGTTACAGAACCTGAACATATGAAACTTCGAAACAAGGAACTTCTAATAAGAAATACTAATTGCAGTGATTCTTTTGTGTGTATAAATTATTCATATCCAATAATATACTCAAAATTATAGTTGTAGAAACAAGCAGATATGCTGTACAATGCAGCTTAAGAGCAAAAAGAAGAAAATACTAGCAATGCTGGGAAGCTGTTACCATTAGAGATGAAAATTTTATAGGTATATTATTAATTACAAGGATAGTACCATTACCTGATATTAGATTGTATTGATCTGGAAGTAATATTTATGCCAAAGGACATCTAAAGAATGCCATGCAATGTGATTTTTTTTTTGGCTATTTTAAAACTGTCTACATTTCTCTGACAACACCAGATGCAAAACTGAGGATCCCTTGAATAAATTTAGAAAAATCATGGAAAAAATTATAAGTTCACTCAAGAATGCAGTAAAACCTGGAAGAAACATAACAGTAGATGAAAGCATGATTTTATGGAGAGGACATCTAAGTTTTCATCAATACATCAAAGGAAAATGGCACAAATATGGGACAAAATTATATAAATTATGTTTGCCTAATGGTTATACCTATGATTTAGATATCTTTACTGGAAAGAGTGCAAACTCTTCAATGCATGAGCATTCTTATTATGTTGTTTTGAAATTAATGAACAGCTTATTATTTGGACACTGCACATATATACATGTAGTTATTATTCAAGCACCATATAACATTAGCACAAGAACTTTTACAAAAAGAAATTATTATTGCAGCACAATACAGCCAAATTGAAAATTTTTTAGCAGTACAAGCAAAGACAAAGCAAAAGCACAGCAAAATCATAAATTTTGAAAATCAAACTGGTATAAAATTTGTTAAATGAACTGATAAAAGAACCATATGTCTGTTAATGACTTGTAAAAAGTCATACATACACACTGATCAAAGGAAAACCTGAAAACATAAAACCTGATCTTCTCTTTGATTACAATAATGCAAAAAGAAGGCATTGATTTAGCAGTCAGATGTCATATTACAGTTCTTCAAGGAAACCATTAAAATGATATAAAAAACTGTAATACAGCTAATTTGTGGTAAACCAGCAATGGGGTGCTCATCAGATTTCCATGTTAAAATTTAGAGAATTAGTTATTGATAAACTACTAACCAGTGAAGAAATGCCACAGGCACAAATTACTCAAAAAAAAATCATTTTATAGAAGCTTATTTAGAATCAGCAAGAAATGCACACAAGTAATGTACAGAATGTTATTGAAAATTATCTAAAAAAACAGGTGCAACTGTGGCCACAAAAAAGCAAAACACATTATGAAGTTTTGCACAAATCAGCCACCTATATATGTTTTAAAGAAATTCACAATATAAACTTCTTTTAATTTAATGAAATAAATTTGTTCACTATTATAATATTTTAATTAGTATGATTAGTGTTAATTTTTATATTTGGGCAGTAATTATTCAAATTCAAGCAACTAAGTAGATTTGGTCCATTTATAGACTTTTTATTAATTTCACAGTGGACCCTCAAATAACAACCAGCCTGACATAACCTGGATTAATTAGGTTAATGAAGATTCATCTGCCTCTTGTTAGCTATAGCATGTACCCAGGTAAACATCCAGATCTCACCTGTACTGATTTAGTTACAACCAGCCCTCAGGAACCAATCGAGTTCGTAAGTCAAGAGTCCACTGTATTAGTAAAAAGACCAATAAAAGTGATTAGATCTATTTGTACCACCAGTGGTACAAGCTACCTGATAGCAGAGTCATGCATGTATCACCACAAACTGGTGGGAATGTGTTAATTTCCATTTACTCCTGAATAGTCTCCTTTATCTCACTTTTCTTATATTTCATTGCTTAATTTTTCAAATTTTGTTTCTTTCATTCTCGTGTTCCCTAACCCAACTCTCTTTATTAGTATAATCATAAGGTTTCATTAATATTTAGATAGCTAATTACCTCTATGCTTTCACTGTTGAATTCTTTTCCACTGTTCGTGGAAGTATAGTTGTATTTTTAAAATATTTACTGTAATCAATAGTTTGTCTTAGTGTTTACACTACAATTCTAGATCTCTTTTCTACTGTTAAGGGTGGTACATTATTGGTTCTCATGGTATGTCAATAGCCAGTTTGCTGTTGACCCTATTACTGTTGCTGATTTTGTTGCTATTGTCAGGGTGGCATAGTTGTTATTCATTGGTTTTCTCTGTATGCCATATCTGGAATGCCTTTGTGTCATTAACAACACTGTGGTCCATTTCCAGAGAACTGATTGCTGGACCAATTACACTGCATCCTCTCCCACAAAATTAATTGAGGTCATTGGATCCTGGGACAGAGGGAAAGGCCTATAATTACCCACTCCCAGGGTAACTAAACTAAATAAAAAGATAGTCATACTAGTGGAAAAACTCCACTGTAACTGACTTACAAACCTCAGCACCCACACAAAATACAAACATGAAAAGACAAGGCACTAAAACACCTCCAAAAGTTCCCAACTCCCCTAAATCTGATACATGGGGCATATCAGAGGGAAGAAATCAAAACCTGCATGGCTTAATTATTTGACATGTTAAAGAAGGAGAAAAAAGTACATCATAAGTGATCAGCAAGCTCAAAGAAGATATAACTAAACAGATAATGGACTTAATAAAATGATCAATGAGTTTACAAAAGACACAAATAAAAAACTAGCTGGGCTAAACAAAACAAAACATGAATGATCAGTTCAGGAAAGAATTAAGACTCCAAGAGAAGGTACCAAAAAGAAATCAAGATGATTAAAATTTCTATTGAAAGTATGGGCAACAGAAGTGACTGATGTAAGGACATAGTGTCAGAAAGAGATGACAGAGCTGATGTCAGTAACCAATTACTTAGCCAGATCTTAAAAACAATAAGAGAAGATGAAAAATAGATCAAACAAATGCTAAATGATGCAAAGAAGACTAATCAGTGATGCACTGGAATTAGTAAATAATTAGAAGATGGAACAAATTGCAGAAACAATAGCAGAAAATATTCCAAATAAAAGAATTTAACGTATAGATATTTATGACATATGAACCTCAAGCTCTTTCACAAAAGAACTTCTCCTTGACACACCACAGTTAAAATTCCTGAAGTCCAACCAGGTCAAAATCTTTAAAACTGTTAGAGAAAAGCAACAACTCACCTATAAAGTTAATAAGCCCATTAAAATTACAGCAGACTTCTAAACACAAATGTAAAAGACCAGGAGAGTTTGGAGGGAAGAGTTTTAACCCCTAAAAGAAAACAACTGCCAACCCAGACTGATATATTCTGTAAAACTAGTTTTCAAAAATGATCAAGAAATAAGGTCTTTCCATGACAGAGAGCACTTTAAGAAATTCATGATCACAAAACCAGCACTCTAAAAAATTCTCAACGATAATTCTGAAAGAGACAGTGAAGCCAACAATGCCAAAAGGTCTAATAGAAGGAAAATACCAGGCAGAGTGAGCAGTTAAGCAGAAGGGGAGCCAAGGGAATCAGCAACAGGAAAACAGTAGAGTGACAGGAATAAGTCAATACCTTTCAGTAATAACTCTCAATGAATGGACTCAATTCCCTAATCAAAAGAAACAGATTGGCAGAATAGATTTTTAAAAACCCTTCGACCAAAAAAAAAAAAAAAATACAAAGAATCAATAAATCAGGAGTTGGTTCTTTGAAAGAACCTTAGACAGTCTTACCAAATAAAGACCCAAATCAATGCACTTAGAAATGGAAAAGGAGAAATAACAAAAGACAAAATCCAAAGGATTCTTAGTAACTACTTCAAAGACCTATACTCCAATAAATTGGAGAATTCAGAGGAAAAAGATGGATAAATTCCTAAATACATATAACTTGTCAAAACTAAATAATTTTAAAGCCCTGAGTAATCCAATAACAGGCAATGAAACTGAAGCAGTATTTAAAAACCTACCAAGGAAAGCCTGAGATCCAGTGGATTTACCATTGAATTCTACAAAAATTTCAGGGAAGATTTAACGACAATATTCTTCAAACTCTTCAATGAAACTGAAAGGGAAGGAATACTCTCAAAGTCATTCCTGGAAGCTGACTTTACCTGGGCTCCAAAATCAGGACACAACCAGAAAAGAGAACTACAGACCAAACCTTCATGAACATAATTGCAAAAATCCTCAAGATACTGGCAAACAGAATGCAACAAATATTCAAAAAGTTCATACATCAAGATCAAGTAGATTCATCTCAGGAATGCAAGGATGGTTTAACGTGTGCAAATCAATAAATATTGTACATCACATAAACAGAGGCAAGGACAAACACCTTATATGATCATCACCATAGACATAGAAAAAGCCTCTAGCAAAGTCCAACATCCACTCATGACAAAAACCCTGAAGAAAAGCTGTATAGAAGGGCCTTATGGCAATCTGATAAAAGCTAACATCACATTAAATGGGAAAAGCTGAAAGCTTTCCCTCTAAAGTCAGGAATAAGACAAGGATGTCTACTATCTCCACTCCTATTTAACACAGTACTCTAAACGTTAATGAGAGCAATCAGGCAAGAAAGAAATAAAAGGGATATGTATACAAAAGGAAGAAGTCAAATTATCATTATTTGCAGATCCTCTACATAGAAGACCCAAATAATTTACAAAAAGACTAGAATTAACAACCAAATTCATACTATAGAAAGATACAAAATCAATATTCCTGTACACCAATAATGAAATCACCAAGAAAGAAATTAGGAAAGCAATACCATTCACAATACCATCAAGAAAAATTAAATACATAGGAATTAACCTAACCACACAGAAGTAAAAGCCCTCTACTACAAATACTACAGCACTCTGAAAAAGAAGATTGAAGAGGAAATCAGAAAATGGAAAAAAATCCACTGTACCAGGATAAGCAGAATCAATATTGTAAAAATGGCTATACTTGCAAAATTACTACAGTATATCTATTTCACTCAATCCCAATCAAAATACCAATAGCATTCCAACAAAACTAGAGAAAAAAATACTAAAATTCATATGAAAACTACAAAAGCAATCCTGGGCAAAAAGACCAAAGCAGAAGGCATCACAATCCTAGATTTTCAGGTATATTACAAATCCATGGCAATAAAAAAAAACAGCATGGGGCAGGCACAAAAACAGACATGTGGAGCTGGGGATTTAGCTCAGTGGTTCTGCTGCCTCCCTCACAAGCAAGATCTAAGGTTGATCCCCAGCACCAAAAAAAAAACCAGACTTGTGTATCAGTGGAACACAAAAGAGATCGAGAAACAACCTCAAGCACATTCAACTATTTGGTCTTTGACAAAGGAACCAAATGAAAATCTAGTGTGCAGAAGACTGAATTTACGTCCATACCTCTCACTATGTACTAAACTAAAATCAAAATGGATCAAGGATATAAATATGAAAACAGAAACAATCTGCTAAAAGATAAAATGTAAAAATCTTGAAGACATAGTTGGACAAGAAATAGCATCAAAAATCAACAAATGGGATTATATCAAATAAAAACCTTCTACATAGCAAAGGAAACAACCAACAGAGTGAGGAGACAACCTACAGAATGGGAAAAAATTTTTTCCAGCTATTCCTCAGACAAAAGATTAACATCTAGAATACAAAAAGAACTCAAAAGAACAACAGATATGAACAGACACTTTTTATGAAGAAGTACAAATGACCAATAAAACATGAAAAAATGTTCAATATCACTGGCCATTAGAAAATTAAAACAATACAGAGATCCTCTTATTCTAGAAAAAATGGTTATCATCAAGAAATCAAGCAGTTCAATGTGTGTCTCTTGTCACTCACTTTTTGCTTGGATAATTTTCCTGCCTTCTGCCTGCAACAAACTATTTCTCCTCTGCAATGCCCCTCTGACATCCACCCTGCCTTATAGCCAGGTGATTATGGACTGCAACCTTTACAAAGTTGCTGAGGAACAGAGCTGCACCCACCAGAGAGGAAGAGAACCTTCCGGGCCACCAGACCAGGACCACTAGAGCCAAGGAACAGAGCTGCCCCCAGTGCAGAGGAAGTGAACCTTCTGAGCTGTGGTAACACCGCTCCCAGCACTGGGGAGAACAGCCCCCAGCCCAGAGGTGGTGAACCTTCTGGGCCGCCATGCCACTGCCCCCAGCACCATAGACGTGAGCTGCATGGGTGCCAGCAGCACACATCCCCCAACCCCATTGAAATGAGAAGACACTTAAACAAGTCTCAAAACCAGACTCAGATCACCTGAAGCAACACAAAAGAGAAACAAGATAGAAAAATCTGATGCACAACCAACTGGACTCCCTGAACTGGCAACGAAAGTAGATCTGGAAAGAATGAACTCAGAAATAATTTCTCCAATAACAGCAGAGATTGTGCCCATAGTGCAAGACATGATTAATAAATATAGAGAGGACACAGATAAAAAAATGCAGCAGCTGAGGAACTCGATCAAATCCAAATACAGGAAAAAACTGGAATTCATTAAAGAGATGCAAACAGATTTCAAGGAGATTAAAAACTCTATTGAAAATTTATGCAGCAAAATGAGACAATGTGAGGACAGAATTTCAGATATAGAAGATAAGACTGCAATTAGTGACCAGGAAAAGAAAAATTGATTTAAAATTGTAAGGAATGACAAGAAATCAATCCAGCAGAAGCTAGACAATGCAAAGAAGAATAACATAAGGCTGATCAGAGTCAATGAAGAAACAGGTGAGAGTGTAGATGACATAAAAAAACTGTTGAGAGAAATGATGGCAGAAAACTTCCCAAGCAAGAGAAAAGAACCTGACATACAGATAAGTGACGCATATAGGACTCCAACTAGCCTTGATGAAAAAAAATGTACACATAGGCATATAATTGTTAAGATTCCAGAATCCCAACAGATGAACAAAATTCTGCAAGCAGTTAGAAAAAAGAAACAATTCACATACAAAGGAAAGCCAATCAGAATCAAAGCAGATTTCTCAACACAAGCCCTCAAGGCAAGAAGAGCTTGAAGTGACATATTTCAAGGCCCAAAGGAAAACAGCCCCCAACCCAGACTGATTTGCATTGCAAAGCTATCATGGAAAACTGATGGAGAAATAAGATACTTTCATGACAAAGAGCACCTTAGGAACTTCATGAATGCCAAACCAGCACTCCAAAAAATTTTAGACAATATCCTAGGAAAAGAAAACAAGGACCACAACCCCAGGAAGCCCAGCAGAATGAATTGGTCGGGCTTGACAAGAAATTAAACACAAAGGGGGAGAATCCAACAAAACAGAAAAAGTTATGACAATGATAAGTCAATATGTATCAGTTATAACTATCAATGTTAAAGGTCTCAATTCACCAATCAAAAGAAATAGACTGGCACAATGGGTCAAGAAACAAGATCCAACAATATGCTGCATACAAGAAACACTTAAATCAAAAAGAAACTCATACACTGAAAGTTAAAGGGTGGAAAACAATACTCCATGTGACAGGAGCACGAAAAAAAGCAGGGGTGGACATCCTCTTTGCAGACCAAGTGGATTTCAAATCAACACTATTTAAGAGAGACAAAGAAGGTCACTACATCCTTGTAAAGGGAACAATCCAACAGGAAGAGATGACAATCATAAATATACATACACCAACCGAGGTCGTGAGTCGCGTGGAACACACTGAATCAGCCCGCTGCAGACAGGCAGCCACCTGGCTCCACACTACAAAGATGCAGAGGACACTGGACCACCAGACCATGGTACTGAGTCCCGCCACGGCCCAGAGGTAGGGGTTTCTGAGCGGCCGTCCCACTGCTCCTGGTCCAGAGGAAGGGGCTTCCCGGCCACCATCCCTCCCGCTGCTGCCAGCCCAGAGGAAAGGGCTTTTGGGAAACCTTCTGCCCCACTGCTCCTGGCCCAGAGGAAGGGGCTTCCAGGCCACCATCCCTCCCACCACTCCCAGCCCAAAGGGAGGGGCTTCTGAGCCGCCAGCCTACTGCTCCTGGTCCAGAGGAAGGGGCTTCCCGGCCACCATCCCTGACGTTGCTCCCAGCCCACAGGAAAGGGCTTCTGGGTCACCATCCCTACTGCTGCTCGTGGCTCCTGTCCCAACTCACCCAGCACAGAGGAGGTAATCCATGCAGGCGCTAACAGCCCCCTGGCCCAGTTGAAATGACAAAAGACGTAAATAAGTCTCAAAACCAGACTTCCAGATCACCTACAGCAACCCCAAAGGGAAATGAGATGGAACACTCTGATACTCAACCACCTG
>NW_004624757.1:3074848-3124036 GCF_000247695.1 Heterocephalus glaber
AGCTCAGTGGTTCCGCTGCCTGCCTCATAAGCGCAAGGTCCCGAGTTCGATCCCCAGTACCAAAAAAAAAAAGAAAAGAAAAGAAAAAGAAAAAGAAAAAGAAATCAACCAATAACAAATGCCAGGGAGGCTGGGCTTGAAAAGGAACCTTTCTACATTGTTGGCGAGAATGTAAACTAGTACAACCACTATGAAAATCTGTATAAAGATTACTCAAAAAATTAAAAATAGAAATTCCATTTAACCTAGCTATTACCCTCCTAAGTATCTTCCCAAAAGTTAAAGACAGCATATTGCAGTGATACATGCATACCTATGTTTATAGCAGCACAATTTATAACAGCTAAATCATGAAAATGGCCTATATGTCCATCACCGGAGTAGATAATGAAAATGTGGTATTTATACACAATGGAATAGTACTCTGCCATAAAGAAGGATAAACTTGAGTCATCTGTACAAAAATGGATGCACCATGAGGCCATAATGTTAAATGAAATAAATCAGACACACAAGATTAAGTATTGCATGATTTCTCTTATATGAGAAACTCAAACTATAAATAAAGAGCAAAATAAAAGATAATTAGAAACAGGGAGCTAGATCTTTTGCAAAAGGAAAGAGGATCAAGACATGGAGTGAAGGGGCAGGGAGGGAAGGGAAAGGGAATGAAAGAAAATAATTAAGATGTGTTATGTACTTGTATCAACTCCCCACAAGGAATGTAATTATTATGTATTGCAAACATGTACAAATAAAAAAATTAAAATTTAATAAAATTTAAAATATATAAAAAATAATTTATTCTAAGTATTTTCCTTCACTGATAAAAATATATATTATTTAAATAAAATTAATTAATGTTCTTAAGTGTATAACCATTTCAATAGTGAACTATTGCTATTTTCAGTGTTTTAAAAGATAATGTATTGTAAATCAGCCTAAGAATCATTGAAGTTAATTTGGAATGTAACATTCACACGTCTTTATTTCATGACTAATGACAGTTCTAATGTTTCTTAAAAGCATCAGTTCCAGACATGTCATACATCTTAAACATTAGCAAAGATTCTATAACCTCTTCCCACCGCCAGCACCACCACCAGGTTAAACAGATCACCCTAAGGAAGGAATTCTGTAATTTTAGTCTAGACCAGCAAAGGCAAATCTTTTAGAGACTGAGTGATCAAACTGCAACCCAAAACCCACTTATTTATCATAAAGTGCCAACACTGCAATTAAACCCGAGTACTGAGGTGTTAGTTTAGAAAAAACAAATCATACCCTTGGCTCACGTGCCCCCTGCAGCGCATGTGCCATAGGTTTGCCACCACTGGTCTAAACCATAAACCATGTTAGATATTCCTTGTTACCATGTCCTTTCTCAAGTTAAACGTTACCACTCTGTTGTTAGTATATTCTTAATTATCTGTCTTCCATGGAAAGACAGCCAGTTCCATGGGACAATAGCCACTATCTTTACTCATATGTTTCCAGCCTTAACATGAAGAACTTAACCAAGATTCTCATCTGAACCACAGACGCATTGCTTCAGCAACGTTTTATTTTCTTTCCATTTTCCAAAGAGGGGTATCCAAGGTAGCATTTTAGACACATAGTAGAGAAGTTAACCAAAGCCCAGGGGAAAACACCTGCCTATGCTGACACCCAATACAAGGTTCCAGAATGTATGTTCTGAACTTAAACTAAGTATCTACTAAAATCAGACAGGAGATGGTAAAGGTGATAAGGATGATGATAATAACATAATGATAAAAATAATGTTTATTTTTACAATATGCCAGGAATGTCCTGTATCTCATTTCATCCTCAACTATGTTACCTCAATTTTGTAGAATTTTGTAGAAGAAACCTGAGGCTGAGAGAAGTTTAAGAAAGTTAGTAATATAGCAGAATTCAATTCCAGGCTTCTAAAGCCTCATACTCTAAAATACAGTAGTCTTCCTGTATCTGCAGCAGATATATTCTAAGACCCCTTCCTGTGGATGCATAAAAGACCTCACACTGTATGATTCAATTTACATTAAAATGTTCAGAAAAGGTAAATCTAAAGAACAAAGAGATTCCCTATGGATGAGGAGGAAAATAACTGTAAATGAAGACAATACACAATAAAAAGGAAAACAGACTCAAACATGAATAATCCTAGCAACTCTTCTTGTAATAACCTAAAAGCAGAAACAATCCAAACATCCAGCAACAAAGAGGTGAATGACTAAATATGTGATATATCCTCACAGTGGATTGTTAGTAATTAAATGTATATAGATAGATACATACAATAACATGGATAAATCTCAAAAATCATTTTGCTGAGTGAAAAAAGACCCACAAGAAGACACTATTATAAATCACAATACTTCCATTATATGGAATTCATATTCTTCCATTTATTTGAAATTCTAGAAAATACAGCTTATCCACAGTGACAGAAAACATATCGGTGATCGTCTTGGGACCGAGGTGGGGGTTGCAGATGAGAAAGAGGAAAGTTTTCGAAAGTGCAGAAATGTTCTCTACGCCAACTGTGATGGTTTTCCAGATATACATGTGTCAAAATTTATCAAACTGTGCACTACAAATGGTTGTAAGTTATTGTATACAAATTATACCTCAATAAAGTTGATTAGAAAAAAACAGAATAATTCATGAGTAATTGCACATTTTCTATTTAAAATGTAGCACTTTGTTCTAACCAATAATTCCTAAGTGAGTTAACTTTAAATAAAGATCAAAGAAATTTTTAAAAGCAAATAAACCCAGGTATGGTGATGGCGCTTAACTGTAACCCCAGCATTCAGGATGCTGAGGCAGAAAGATCTCTTCAAGCCCAGTCTGAGCTACAGAGCAAGTTCCAAGCCAGTCTGGACTACATACTATCTCAAAAAAAAAAAAGCAATAGAGAGACAACAGGCTAGGGCCGGGGATTTAGCCCAGTGGTTTCGCCGCCTGCTGCGCAAGTGCAAGGACCTGAGTTTGATCCCTAGTACCAGTAAATAAATAAAAAAGACAACAGGCTCTATCAACTTAACGTGTTTCACAAGCAGAAAATGGCAAAAACATTTGAAGTTAGAGTTAGAAGACCTGGTTCTGACCCCTAGTTCGACCTAGCAACCATTTTACCGTGAGCAAGTTAGGACTTCTGCAAGCCTCACTTTCCACATCCCTAAAATGTGGACAACATTAATAACTACCTCACAAGTGACCAGTATGGCTTCAATGACATAAGAGTTCTTTGGAGCAGGTTTCTATCTTAACTAAAATTATCTTCTCAATGAGCAAATACAGTAATAAGTGCTCAATAAATCTAGAGAATAAATAACTTTAAAAATAAACCTGAAAGATATAATGCACAGTGCTGTTGGGTTACATTAATTGTTTCTTTGCACAATGTAGGCTAACATAGCAGGGTTATCTCTCTTTGTACTCATCTATAGTGTATTACCCACATCATATGCAGACTCAAGCATAGAAACTTCAGGTCCCTTGTGAAATGTTATAATTTGGGTTATTATAGGCCAGATTTTACATCTTAAAATCCCTAGATGTATTGGCCAAAGACAGACTCACTCAAAAAACTAATTGCTATGAGAGCAAGAACTATTCCTATTTTATGTACCACTAATTCTCCATGGCAATATTTGTCTAACATAGAGTAGACATCAGAAAGTATGTGCAAAGGCCTTGTGACCAGATAAACTACAAACAAAAGGGACTCTTGAGAAGGTTAAAGTGGCTGATAAGCAGAGCACAGTGTCATGTCCAATAAGATTATGAAAACAAATAGGGCCCAGACAATGCAGATCCTTCAGGATAGGTAAAGTTTTGTCTTTATCCTAAAAGTAACAGAAAGCCAGAGAAGTTTTTGGGTTTTTTTGTTTGTGTGTTTTTGTTTTTTTGGTACCGGGGATTGAACTCAGGTCCTTGCGCTTTGCAAGGCAGGTGATGTACACAGAAGATTTTTAAGCAGGTGGTAAGCACAGTAAGGAGGGAAGAAAGCAACAAAACTCAGTTTGAATGTTGAAAAACAATCGCTTTCTTTATGGCACAGAAGAGACTGATTGTTGGGGAAAGTGAAGGAAACAGAACTTTAGAGGGTTGGTGTAGTCCAGTGGGAGGCTGTTTCAACAGTCCATTGCAGACATAATCTAGTTTGGGAAAAGGTACTGGAAATGAAAAAAGTGAAGAGAGTCTCAATACATTCAGACAAATCAACAGGACACAACTTCAGGAATGGGGGTGAGGGGAGGAAAACACTCAATTCTCTTAGCCTCATTAATTCATCTGTGCAACAGGACTGTTGACATTCCATCTATATAATATATCTTGCAATCTGCTGCGATAACAATATGAAATAATGTAAATATGCACCTAACTCAGGTGCCTGACACAATAAATGTTGGAAGAAAATAAATCGCTTTTGCTGTTATGGTCATCGCATGTTTTGGCAGCTAGCAGAGCTGAACATCAGAGGCAGAGAACAAGAATATAGTAAAGTCTCTTCACAGTGCTGAAGACAGACCATTATCAACTGGTCACTGAGACAATTATTCCAAATAGAAATACCTGACCCAACAGATATTTCATCTAAGCAGATCTCAATCCTTAGAGACCATTATAAAACGAGAAAGCACAGCTTGTATGATCACAGCCATGTAAAAGCCCAGGAAACTGAGGCACAAAGGTGGATACAAATTTTACTAAGGAATAGGTGGAGAAGTAGGACAAGGAGAGGGGTGTCATGAGTTTCATTTCTGAGCTGGTCCAACAGGACTCGGCCTGCATCCCCAGCAACACGAATTTGCAACACAAACACACACGCACATACACACATCAGTCTCCAGGTCTCTTGCAGACAAGGCCATGTCATCCCTTGACTCAACACCGTGCATCCGCTCACCATCAAGGGAGGCCCTTCCAGTCCCTTTTCCTCCGCTCCAGGAGCTCGAAGAACTCCGACCCCAAAATGCTCAACATACCTTAGCTTCGCGTTCTTGTTCCTCAGACGTCTGAGTGCGCTTCATGCTGCCACTAAAGTCGCCTTCGCCACAGAGAGCCGCGTAAATTCTTCGCCTTGGACCCCGCCCCCTGTATGTAGTTCTCTCATCTCTCTGCTCCTACGCCGCGCTATTCTCCCTCAGAGCCTCAAGAACTACGATTCCCAGGATGCACCGCGAGACACCCGAAAGCTCCTCGGGCTTGAGAGCCGAAGAATTTCCCAAGTCCCATAGCTGTGTGAGCGTAGTCTACTGCGCCTCGAGCGGATAGCCTAGCGCCCAATGAGAACTACATTTCCCAAAGGGCAACGGGTCCGGCCATGTTTCTTCCATGCTCCTCTCGGCCAGCTGACACACATGCGGTCGGCGCCATAGCAACGGTAGCTAGCTAGAGGCCGGGGAAGAGTGGAGGTGAGTACTGTGGGGGAGGATGGGGGTAAATGGAGGTTGGCGGGCCCTCCTGCTGCAGCATGGGCCAGGGCCATGGGGTTCGCTCTGCACCTGGAGAAGGCCTTGGAGTTCTTGCGTGAAAAGCAGCCTCTCCCCTTTCTCAGGCCTGCATCACCGCCCGCCCTTTTCCCCACGCCCTGGACCGATTTGAAGTGTTAAACCCCAACCATAAACCATTACTGGTGAAATTTGACATCCCTAACCAGATTCTTCAAGTAGGTCACAAACACAACTCGGTCATTTACCCAGGGTTCAGAATTGATTGGTAGATCCTCAGCCTCCCTAGTTACCTATTGTTACCTAATTATTTATCGTCTACTATCCGAAACCTGTTAATGTCTTAAAAGCAAAAATTTTGTTTACAGTTCTAGTTTCAGTTTCTTGTATTCATTTACTCATTAAGTAAGCAGTAACGTTGCCGCTCACCGTGTTGCAGACACTTGTTTCCGACCAACTCTGAACAAGACTAATACCCATCTTATGATGTTTATACTTTATTAGTGGAGACAATATACTAGTTAATAAATGAGATAATTTTAGATAGAGGCCATTGCTATAAAAGAAATAAACCGTGAAGAAATTAGGAAGAAGGCTGTTATAACATAAGATGATCGGGAAAAGCCTTTTGAGCTGAGCTCCAAACAATGAAGATCTGCCAATGCAAAGGCCTTGAGCAAAACAACAGTATGATGGCTTTGAGGAAAGGAGAAAGTGTAAGTGGAGAATAATGAGCAAGGAGGGAGATGGTGTTAGGCATTGCCATATTGTGCAGGCTGTCTCAACTACACTATTAACATTTTGGGCCAGATAATTAATTGTCATAGATTGTACAAACTGTAGAAGGTTTATCCTCATTCCTATCATCTACTCAATAGATGCCCATAACACTTCCCCTTTCCAGTTGTGACAACCAAAAATATCCCCAGACAACTAATTTCTAGGTGAATATCCTTGGGCAAGTTACCTGTGTCTCGGTTTCCTCATTTGTAAAGCAGGAATCATTTGAGTAACAGTTTCACAAGGATATTGTAAGGTTATTTAATTAACTCATGTTAATTAATTAAGTACAGCACTTACAAGTGCCCGTTGTAAGCATAGAAAACATTCAGTAAGTCTATGGCCATACCACTTTGAACGTGCCCAATCTCAACAGAAAGTATTCGCTAAATGTTAACATCATTATCATTATTATAAACCTAAAGGTTAACGGAAAACAGTCATTTTCACAGGTGACCTGTGTTTAAACTTGATAATTTGAATCTTAAAATTGACCTTTTCTGTAGTAGTATTTCCAAAAGGAGTGGTCAATCTCCCAGGCCCTCTCACAGTATGCACATGTATATACACATTTTTGTAAATGATCTCTGGATTTTCAGATTCTAATTCCTTTCATTTAGTCAAATATTTAGTGAATACCTGCTCTCTGAATGCACCAAGCCCTGCCAACCTCCAAGAATACAGAGGGTTAATAACAAACTTCCAGCTTTCTTAGTCTTCACCTTCAAGGACCAACATTCTAGAACTTGAGAACCTCTGCCTTAGAGTATTTTCATTAGCAGTTTGCACGTCACTTTTTCGATAGATGGAAATTAAACTGTAAAATTTTGTATTTATTTTTGCATACTGAACATTGTGTAGACAATATCCATGTACAAAATAGATTTACTGTGGTGCATCTCTGTAAAGAATAGAAACTAAAATTACAATTACCTGGGCAGCTTATATATTGAGGTAAGTAACCCCTGAGACCTAGGCATTATGATGACAAAAGCAAGACACAACAAAAACAAAACCTGTTGGTGAGTTTATGAAATCTTTTTCACAAAACTTGTTCACCAAACAAATAATTAATATTCCAGTACTATTGACAATCCAGGCACATGAGCTAAATGGTTTTAATTTACCATCTCACTTACTTTTAGGAAAACTCTTTCAGCTAGATATCATTTGCTCCATCTTTTAAATTAAGGAACTAATATTCAAAGGGGTTGTGTGACATGACCAGCTGTAAAATGATAGGACAATGATTTGAATCAAATTCCTGACTTTTTCCCAAGATACCTGCTTGCTTTGTGGAGAAGAGGGAGATGGAAAAGAAGTACTTTTTTTTTCAATTTGAAATAGTTTGTTTTTGTTTCACATCGAGGAATAAGAAAAGGAAGAATGATAATCTTACCTCATTTCCTAAGCCACCTATAGGAAATACACTGTTGAAAGAAACACTGTCTCCATGATTGAATCTAGTATTACTTTTAGAATAGAAGCTTTCATCTTCTTCAAGCAGCACATGTGGGCTATAAGATGTCCATTATAGTTTTAGTCCCTTATTCATTTTATTTGGTTCATTCCATTGCATAGTTAATGTAATAACTTGAAAAGAGTTTATTTGAGTTTTCTTTTCTCCACAGATATAGGCCATGTCTGGTCCAGCTGATGAGACTGCAGGAGACCTGCCTGTGAAAGATATAGGTCTAAACCTCTTTGGAGTGGGAGGATTACAAGGTACAGCCAGCTGTTATTTATTATAGTCATGAACTTTGATCTATGATTTCTTTACTTTTAATTTAAAGTATTTTCTAATATTCATACAAACCAAACTATTTAAGTAACTATATAGCTCTTGATTGGACTAAACAAGATGGAAAGTTAGAACACATAAGGTATTTTTTACTGCATGCGTTAATTATCAACAGCTCATAGCAAATGCAAGATCCCCCTCTGTTTTGATAAGGAATTGTTATAAATCATCTTTTTAAAATTACACACATCAGTTGAAACTACATAGAATGTATCAAGCCTTCAAACTGAATTTCCTGGTTTAAATCACATTCACCATTAAAACATTTCTTTGTGTTTAAATTTTATATGGGAGGAAATGCCATATTTTTAAAAATTTGCCTTTCAAGTAGAGTATCTCTCAATGGCTTGTTTATGCAAATGATAATGACTTTTTTTATCAAATTAATATACATTAAAGGTTTTATTTTCTCAGTGGCTGCTGTAGAGCTAAAGAGCACATTCAAATTACAAAAGAAAAGCACTGCTTTAAAGGATAGTTTAAAATAGAGAGCTCTCTTTATCTTTGTGTGTACAAGCAGTACATCAGCCATACTCTCATCCCATTGAAAAGGTTGGTGATTTAAAATACATGCCAATAAGGAATCTTCTTTAGAATAGCATAAGTAGCCACATTGACTACCTTAGAGAAGTGATCAATATATTTGTTCATTAAAACAGATAAATACTACTATACGGATTTTATTGTTGGAAGTAAAAAGTATGTATAAACTTGGCATTAGATTTTGTTATTGAGTTCAATTGTTGTCCTCAGGAATCACCATAGGACTTTAGTCTCTGTCAGTTTGTTCTTTGTTTTTATTGGAGGATTATTGAAAATTGATGTATTTCACAATAATATGAAAGTACCGAATTGAAGTATCTGTAAGAAGATACTGTATACACATGCTAAAAAGGCATAGAAGACATTTAAAAATATATGAAGCAACTTAAAGAGAAATGGTCGTTAAGCTTTCAGATGACAGTTTTTAAATTTGAGGATTTTTCTGGAGGGTAGTCTTGTAAATCTTGCTGTTTATTTTCTATAACATCCATAGTTCAGAAAAATCATATTTGGTTCACCAAATTATTCTAACTCTTCCCTTGATAAAGATGACTGTTTTTAGATACTTTCTTTCTTTCTTTCTTTCTTGTTTTCTTTCTTTCTTTTTCTTCCTTCCTTCCTTTCTTGAATTCCTTGAGATTGAACCCAGGGCTTCATGCATGTTAGGCAAGCACTCTGCCACTGAACCAGATTCCCAGCTTAGATACACTGACTTTTCAGACTTTAGTTTTTACAACATTCAACATATATATTGGAAAGTCCATTGAATCAGAGTTCTGCCTTATACTCTGAAAGAATGATTACTTAAATGCATTTTTCAATCAATACTATTACTGCATAAATCTCAGATAACTGTATTAATCACAAAGATTTTTATTCTCACCTCAATTCATTGATGTAAATAATATTTGCTAAAAGAATCTTAATTTTAGATCACCAAGGAGAAAAATCTGAGTGCATCAGACTATTTTATTAACAACAGTTATCATTTTTAGAGACTATTCTAAGTAATCCTACAATTGATTACCTTTTCATTTTTTCAGAAACTTCAACATCACGGACAATGAAGTCTCGCCAGGCAGTATCACGTGTCAGTCGTGAGGAACTGGAAGACAGATTTTTGCGTTTGCATGAGGAGAACATTTTACTTAAGCAGCATGCCCGCAAGCAAGAGGATAAAATTAAAAGGTTATGATAAAAAGCTTTTAGCTTTTTTTTTTTGACTCTGTAATGTTTGGAGGATATGCTTCTTTATAAACTTAATTGAAAACCCCACCTTCAGTCTTTTCTGGAACAGGCAGGTTGTAAATAAATAGAATTTTTAAAAATGGAAAATCTTACGAAGTAGAATAATAAACCAAAAAAGATTGTGAATGTTTATTATGTCTGAAGTTGTTATTTGAAAGAAAAGAGCTAATCATGAACAGTGCCATGGGTATATCATACCTCTAAATAACTTTTGGTTTAATATTTATAGTTTAATAAGTAAATAGCCAAAGCATCTGCTTCTTTTTTTTCTTTTTTTTGGTACCAGGGATCGAACTTGGGACCTTGCGCTTGCGAGGCAGGCGGCAGAACCACTGAACTAAATCCCCAGCCCAAGTATATGTATCTTAAATGTCATAATTTTAAAATGAAAGTTTCAAAAAGTAATTAACTATTCCAACTTGTTAGAATGCATCTTTCCTTAAACTATTGGAAACATCACTGTTTTGTCTTGTTTTGTTTTGTTTTGTTAAGACAAGACTTCACTATGTAGTTCAGGCTGGCCTTGAACTCACTGTGTATCCCAATCTGGTCTCAAATTCACAGCAATCTTCCTGCCTCAGCCTCCCAAGTGATGAGATTACAGTCATGTGCCCCCAAACCTGGCTGAAAACATCACTAATCTCTGGAATTTATATATCTTTGCTTGGGTCAGTCTGGATTTTGTATTTATTTCAAAGGATCTTTACTGTTTCTGAAAAAAAAAATTAATCACTTTTGATTTATAGGCAAAAACAAATTATGCAGGAATATCAAGAATAGATATTCTTTATTATTGAGAAATACTGTGCCTATCTTCTGGATGTATAGCTTTAAAAACACAAGTGTTTTCATATTTGTAAGCATGAGCAAGGCTGTATTCATATTCAGAAAAGGTGAGATGGCCGTTGAAGAAAGAAGATAGGGTTTTTTCTGCTTAGAGTTCTTCCAAAGAGGTGATTCCAGTGCACTTTCTACTCTGTGGACTTTGTTTTAACAGTCTACTGATCTGTTGAGTTCAGTCCTTTGAGCTGGTTTGGGGGTCATGAAAATAGCCATTTTCAAGATTGGCATGAATTCCTTTCACCAACAGCACACTCATGTCAACTAGGCAGAATGAGGCATGTATTCTGTGACCACCAAACAGGTTTTTTTTCTATGTAAGCCTAGTTGTTCAGTAAAAGAATTGAATTAACAACTTTGACCTCATTAGTAATTTGTCCTAGCCAGAAAATAAAAAACAACTTAATAATGAGCTATGTAGTGGGAAAAGAACTGGGCAAGAAGTCAAGCTGTATGTATGTGTCCTAGTCCTCTCTATCACTAACTATATTCAAGCCAGTGAACTTCCTGGGATTTTATTTTATTCAGCTATGAGAGTAGCAATCCCTTGAACCCTTTGACCCAAAACTCTGAATTACTTCTCAGTCTTACACCACTGACAGTGCCCTACATACATGCGTAGAACTGTCTTTAAATTTATCCCTAAGATGTAAATAGCATCACTTTCTTTTATATAAATGTAGATAGTATAAACCACCACTTTAAGTACTCAACCTTTATCAGGTCACTTATGATTCATTAATATCATAAAATACTCAAATGACAAATATTTTTATTATTACTGGACAAAAACAGATTCAATCTTACTTTTCCTAACGAAGTTTATTTGAATGCCATGTAATGAATTTAAAGACAATGCTGATGTGTTTCTCTTGCCTTGAAAATTAGGATTATTTCTCTTTGTTTAGATATTGACTACCTTTTCATATTAAATTTGTACCGTTGTTTTGAATTTAATCTACATTTCTGTGTGATAGTCTCTCTGTAAGAGATTAAACTCTGAGATAGATTCAACTAACTCATTTGGATCACTACCTTATTTTTATGGGTATTACATTGAGAGAGCCTCAGAACCTCACTAAAGAGCAAGGTAGAACATGGCATTGTTGGACTATAATACCTGGCCAGATTTCCCAGTGATATATCATTCTCTGAATTAGGTGGAAAAGGAACTAATCCATTGATTATTTTACTAGAATGTTTGTAGTACCCTTAGATCTTGGTTTTTATTATCCTGTATCCTTTATAAAGCATGCTTAATGGATATGCCTCAAGGGAAAGAGAAAACAATCTTAACTGATTATGTTATGCATAGCTCTCCCTGATACCACATGCTGTAGGCCGAGTAGCCAAAAGTGTAGATAGACATGTATTACTACCGCTTTTACAGAGGACTCTGCTTATGGCAAAAAAGAAAGAAAAGAAAAAAGTTTGTTATGTAACATCCCAAAGCTATTAAGGATTTTTTTGTTTCACTTTTGTTCTCTTAAGTAAAAGCTTCTGCCCATAACCATACTAAAATACAGCAAACCCCATTTAAAGAAAAATGAAGTGTGTTTTTATTTTCACTCTCCTGCCTGGATCTTTATAAAAATAGATTCACTATAAACTAGAATCAACTATTGAAGATGTGCGACCAATTTTGTAAAGTCTTGAACTTGTGTCTCTCATCAAAGCCACCTTTTCTTTCTTGTCCTGCCAAGATTTTTCCATTCACTGTCAGGCATGTTTTCTGTACGTGTATATTACATCACCCCCATGTGCCCTTTCTGTCTTTTTTGTTCTGTCTAACCAGTTTTTATCAAAACTTGAAAGACTCAAAGATATAAACTCCTGAGGTATCAGAAACACTATTTATGTCTAAATTTTAAAGTAGCATTAAAATGATACTAATACTTGTATCTAATTATTTTCTTCCATTAAATATTTGTTTCTTCAGCACTAAGCAGTATTTAACAGCACATTTTGTTTTCGTTCAAAAGTTTCATTTGTACTTTACATGTGTGCATCTATGCATTCTAACAAGTTTATATTTATAATTTGTCTTAATCCTACAGAAACTGAAAACTGTGTATTACCTAGGTGCTGTATAGTCTTAATACACTTTTCAAGTTTTAACATACTGTAGATTGCAGATATAATCCACCACATCCACAATCTGTAACTATATTTAAGTGCATATAGCATTCCTATATAAGGTCATGTGTTAAAAATTGCATTTCAGGAACATATGGAGTAAATATGTGTCCTCTCTCTACTAACCTTAAATGATAAGCCTTAGGAAACTGTTATTTGTCAGTGCTATAAAGCAGATTGTTGCCCAGTGGTTTCAATTATCATCAAAGGATTCTTCACAGGCAGTAATAGTTACATCAAAACCTGAAATTTATTATTCAGGTTCTGCACTGAAGTCTTCACAGTGATTATATTCCTTTCAACAGAATGCATTTTATGCTGACTTCTCACATTCCTTTTCATCTTTTTATTATTTCCCTAGAATGGCCACCAAGTTAATACGGCTAGTTAATGACAAGAAAAGATATGAGCGGGTTGGTGGCGGCCCCAAGCGGCTGGGACGAGATGTGGAAATGGAAGAAATGATTGAACAGCTGCAAGAGAAAGTTCACGAGCTTGAAAGACAAAATGAAGTCCTCAAAAACAGACTAATTTCAGCCAAACAGCAACTTCAAATCCAGGGTTACAGGCAAACTCCATATAATTATGTACAATCTCGCATTAACACTGGGCGTAGAAAAGTGAATGAAAATGCAAGCTTACAGGAGTGTTCCAAGAAAGGTAAAGCAAGGCTATAAACTTAAGTCTTATATAATTTTACACAGGCACACACAGATTTCTTTCTAAAATTTTCATATTGTAAGTGTCTCAAAAAAATAGAAAAATCATTTTTTAGCTTGCTTTCTGATAAAATCATATTATCATGAAGATCATTTTATTTAAGAATCACTAGATTGGGCTGCAAATCTGGCAGAATGGTAGAGAGTGCCTGCCTAACATGCCTGAGGCCCTGTGTTCAATCCCCAGCATTGGGGGGAAAAAAGATCACTAGCTTATTCTCAAATTTGTTTAGTAAAACACGCAACGATTCATGCTGATATGAGACACAGAACTAAGTAAAATTGGAGCTGAGCTGAATTTGACTTAGTTTTTATATTACAGATGGAAATCACATTGACTCAGGCAAGCCAGAAGACCAGCTAGTTTGTTTATATGCGATCACACCTATTTTGAAAGATCACATTTAAGTTCTTCACCCAGAGACCTTTTATAAAATTTGCAAAATGGTTGCAGTCTCTCCCATTATGTGGAGACAGCATGACAATGGAATGTGCATATACAGGGTTTTTAAAAAGTTGGGTTCTTGCTAATCACCTAATCATTGGGAACCTTAGTTATTCTTACATACAAAAAAATATTGAAGCAAGTCACCAAAAGTTCTCTTCCATGTAAAAATAATCATAGTCAAATCACCTTCTTCATTTTGAAAGCATGTAACCTACAACCTACCCCAGTTACAAAGCAAGTGAATTGCACAGAAAGGACTCAACATCAAATCTAAATATTTATAATAAAAATTAGTTCTTTCCACCCACAGACAACATCATTATACTGGAACTAAAAGTAAATATTTTAAGTTTTTATATTTTCAACTAGTGGGAAAGTAAAGTGTTAGCTCTAATTGATTTTTGTTTGGAATATGCTTCATGTAAAGATCAAACACCTTTAGAAATATAAAAAAATCCTGTAGAACATTAGTTTCAATTCATTAAGAAAGAAAAAGATACCATATGAACAGAAAGGGAGAAAAATTTGTTCTCGTTTTCTCTCCAAACCAAACTGTTAACACTTATCTGTTCCCTAGATAGAGATCCTTTGAAGTCAATAAGGCCTCTACACAGGCAGGAGGCAGCTGCAGGATGAAAGGGCTTGACTGTTGCTAGCTATGTGGGATTGCAGTAGACTGTGAATAGAACCAAAGTAAGCATAATGAAATATAAATCAGAAAATACATTCTGCCATTAATTAACTTTTTTAATATGGAAGAGAACATTTGACCTCTCAACCTCATTTTCCCCATCTATAACATCAACTGATAATAATACCAGATAAGAGGTCAGGATATTGTAGCTCCATAATAATATATTTTTAATTTAATCAGTTATCTTCCCTGAACCTTACTTTTGCCCTCTGAGAACATAAGTGGACAAGGTGATCACTAAGATCTGCAGTTTTTTATACTGAATAAAAATAACACCTAAATTTTAGACTAAAATGGCAAATGAATCAAGTGTTTAAATTGCTATTTACACTTGATCTTAGCCAAAAGGCCGAGAAGCAATTAAAATTTCTATTTAAATAGAAGAAATCTATGAAGTTTCTCCCTACAGTTAAAAAAGCCACAGAGCAGCAGTCTTTAAACATATGACTACATGGCTAGGCGTAGTGATGCATACCTGTACTCCAAGCATTCTTGGAGATTAAGGCAGGAGAATCACAAGTTTGAGTCCAGCTTGGGCAAATTAGTGAGACCATGTGTCAAAATAAAAATTTTTTTAAAATTTTAAATAACTACAAAGCTCCTTACTTTTGTGCTTTTAGTGATTCATACCTTTTGCACTTCATAGAGTTCAGGGCATGGAAGTTGCACAAAGCTAAACAGTGCTGGAAACTTTTAATAATGTATTTCTGAGTGAACCTGAGCAAAATGACGAAAGATGATATCCTGGTAATCTTAGTAGACTCTTCTGGACTGCTCTTGAGGCCAGGACTTTGGCTAGAGGGAGCTTTGGCCTGAGGGGGCTGGGTGAGAACCCCAAACCCTCTCCAACCACAGGGAGCTTTTACCCCCAAGCTGCTTTACAGATACTGTTGTTTTATATTTGTACCATGGGATAAAGAATGGAAAGCACTGGCTTAGGTGTAATCAATGTTACACAGACCTAGTTCCAAGAACCTGTGGAACAAAGATTTTTGTAAAGTGTATATGCTTTAAAATATAACCGTTAGTGAATCACCATAAGACTATGTTTTAAGATATGTCTTGAGTACTTTTAATTCTGCTAATATAGATTTTTTTCAATGATTGATGTAGAAAAAGGCTAAAGAATTAGCATTACTTCCTGAATAATATAATTGGCAAATTCTAACAGTGAATTATTTGAATATTTTTGTGAATTATTTGAATATTTATCCTTTAATAGAGATCACAGCAATAGATATTAAACATATTGGAAAGAGTAAGAAGTAGTCCCATTATTCTAATTAAAGTTCTTATTTTTAACAATTTCTGCTTCAAACATTATGCTCTATATATGGTAAATGCAATTTTATCTGGCAATTAAAAAATAAATTCTCACTTTTAAAAATTTTTTCTTAAGACAAAGAATCTATTCTACACTTTTTTATCTGGAGCTATTCTCCATTGAAAAAAATGTGTCATTGTTTACCTTAAACTCTAATAATTCAGATTTTCTACAAATGTAAAGTAGTTTACATAAATTAAAAGTATGTCTCATTTTTCACAGTGGGACTATCCTTATAAAGTTGCATAAAGCTTTTTTTTATTTTTTTTTTTAAGAGGCAAAGTCTCATTATGTTGCCTAGCCTAGCTTCAAACTCCTGGGCTCAAGAAATCCTCCTGTCCCCACCTCCCAAAAAGTTGGGACTACAGGGGAATACCACCATGCCCAGCACAGACAACTTTTTTATTGTTCCAGTACCAGTGATCAGACTCAGGACCTTGCACGGCACCACTGAGCTACATCCCCGGCCCTTATAACTATTTTTATAATAAAAATTATATTTTAATCTCAGAATGGAACTGTTTTATTTAAAAGAAATCTATTGATCACCTTTGGTTAAATATGGATTTTATCACTGAGGTGGAATAACAAGGTACAGGAAACATTTTGACTTAACCATGTAGGGTCAAGTAATATGAATAATTAATTGTAAAATTTAAAAATTATCAAAAACACTAAATCGAGTTTTTGAAAATTTTGTTCATACTTCAGCTTACATTGTAAATTAAACACTGTGGTTCTTTCAGAATTACTGCAGGAGTTCTAAATCTTGAGTTGAGTCCAGTTATTTCTAGGAAATTTGGTTTCCATAGAATTTGTTAAATGGACCGTACGTATTACTACATTTTATTTAATGTCTACTGATGACTAACATCTAATATTCCTGGGGGCCAGTGTATTTCTAATTAATTCTCTGTACTGTGAAACACATGTATTAATAAGAAATTTTGTTGTATTATAAATATTCTTAAGATAGCAAATCAAGGGTCCTTTCCAACTTAACTTCTGTAATCATATTTTATTACTTTATTTTTAGGTATAAGATTCCAAGATATAGATGTACCAGAAACTGCGCAACCCATCCTTACAAAATATGGCAAAAGTTTACTTGAAGAAGCCAGAGGAGAAATAAGAAATTTGTATGTATTCCTTTTCATGGTCACTTTAGAACTTTGTTTATTGATCATGTCTTGTTTTAATCCCTCCCTTTCCTTTATTGTAAACAAAATTGAAGTATGTATAAATAATTTGCTTCACTAAAATACAGCTAGTTCTGTGGGGTAATAACAGGTATTAGATGACATGTTTTCAGTAAAATAAAGGAAGTGAATAACATCCCATGGCATAGATGGAAGGGTTTATAGACTAGTCCTCATTATAATTTTACCCCAAAGGAATGACATAAAATCAAATTATTTAACATAGTATAAGCTTTAGAAGCAGTATTTTCATCCCCAGAAAATTACAGATAATTCTTTTAAAGAATCTGAATCGGGGCCAGGGATTTAGCTCCGTGGTTTCACCGCCTGCTGTGCAAGCGCAAGGACCCGAGTTCGATCCCCGGTACCAAAAAAAACAAAAAAGAATCTGAATCAGTTAGCCCTTTTTGTAGTTTAAATTAAAAAAATTGAAAGGAGTGGCTCATCAGATGCATATGGATTTCAGATTTTGTTTCTCCATGTTTCTACAGTATTGCATTCTACGTGATATCATAGTTTCAAAAAAGTTATTTCTGCAACATTTATCTTTCTTTTGCAGTTAATCAAAGCCTCATGATTTCAGGGTCTGTGAGTCACAAAAAAAAATAAGGTTCCACCTTATCTATAGGCCTTCACCTGGATCATCACAAAGTAACAACACTGAATGAGGAAAGGGAACATGACACAAAGACTACCATACTTTAGATAGTTTCTTTAGAATAATATGAGCTCAAAATGTTTCCTTTTGGATATTTTAAATATCAGTTACAGTAATGATTAGCCTGTGAGAAAATAAAAGACTAGATATAATCTTGTTACCTGATAATCAACTGAAAACCAGGGTTCATACCAGTTTCCTGAGGCTCATTGCACTGGGATACTGCCAGAAATGGAAGAGATAAATGCATGCCAGAGATCACTAAGTTATGTCTGGCAAATTTCCTGCCCTCTTCCTCTGAAGTGTTAATTTGGGTATTATAGGCAGATGTGCATATACTGTATGAGAACAAAGGCATACGCATTATCTGAAGACCAGATCGTAGAGTACACACTCAGGTGATGAATACTTACACCATTGAATTTATCAAAGACCAATCCATTGACTAGGGAATTATCTTGTAAAAAAAAAAGTAATATCTTGAATTGTTCCATATATATTTCCAAACTGTTACATTCAAACTGGTACTATTTCACTATGTGCAGAGACAGTAGCTGAAATTTTGAACTTTTGCTTGCCTTCTATTATGAAGAACTATCTTTGCACCGATCTTAAATACCACAAATTTTTGCTCAAACTTCAAATTCTTATAAAGGCTCTTCATTTCAGAGAAAATGTTACTCAGTCACAGAGAGCCCAGATAGAAGAGTTAGAGCATTTGGTTGATATCCTGAAAACTCAGTTGAAAAGAAAAGAAAATGAAATTGAGTTATCTCTCCTTCAGATTCGAGAACAACAAGCTACAGATCAAAGGTATGTTAGAACAATCACTTTGATAAGGTCAAAATTAGTTTAAAATAATTTATCATGTGCCATAAAAAGATAAGTTCATCTAGTTTATTTAAAAATTATGTTATTCTTTAATATTCTTCATATAGACCTGCTTTAGACCTACTCACTGCTGCCCACAACTCCTGTGTAAGGCAGTTTTCTCTAGCCTACCCTCAAGTTGAGTTTTTAAGCAGCGTCTGATAGGTGCAAACACCTTCATCTTGTTTCCTCTGTTATTTGCACCATTTGCCAAGACTGCAGGAAGTTGATACCAATTTATCATAGCTACTGAGAGAAGTATGGTTACCAAGAACTCAGCCATTGGCATACTTTCTATATAAGTCATGCTTATGTAAGGTTTTTTTCAACCTTAAAAAGTAGTAAATTACATAATATGGTAGCAGTTTGTGATCTCAAAAAGAAGTTATGTCTCCTAATAGTCAAAATTTGCGTTAAAATACATCATTGTTTTGGATTATGATGAAATCTATTAGCAATTTCCTTGCCACCTTTGCATTTTTTTTCATTCATATCCTTTTTTGTTATGTTTGGGTTCCTGATTCCCATTCACTTGCTTTGTGCTTTGATATTATATTTTCATCAAGACTATCTTTTTACCATATTCTTTCTTGAATTCTCCTCTTCCCTTTATGGCTTATTCTTCTGGGGGTTTTTTGTTTGCTTTTTATTGATTTATTTATTTATTCCCCTTTTTTCCTTTCTTTTTTCTAATGCTAGGGTTTGAACTCAGGGCCTCATGCACATGCTCTCCCCCTAAGCCACATCCCTCTTTCCCTTTCTTTCCCTTTTTTTTTTTAACCTGGCATACCCAAAACCAGAGCAAGTAATATACATTGAACCATTTACCCATCTTCTAGCTTTAATAATTAATAACATCTTAGCAATCTTATTTCATCTATCCCTTCATCTTTGTTCTCTTCAACTATAGTAATTAGCCCCAACCAGATAGCCTGTCACTCATAAATACTTCAGTATGAATCTCTGTCTGATAAGTTTTTTTAACATAGCCACTATGCCACTATAACACCTAACAAAACTAATACTCATTCTTTGATATCATCTAATAACTAGTTTTATTTGAATATTCCTGAAGATATCTTTCAGGAATCCAAATAATAATCTAAATAAGGCCTATGCAATGTATTTATTTACTGTATCTCTTGCCTCTACCTTTCTTAATTTTTTAAAAATCAGATATAGTTCCTTTACTTATTTTCCCCCTTTCCAATTATATTATACATATCTGGCCAAGGTCTTATATAGAAAGACCAGGGTTTCCTAGCTGTGCAGATTCAGAGTTTAATCCTCTCAAAATAAACTAACCTTGCATAGTAATATATGCAGAAGCTAAGAAAAGATGCATAATCTGAGACTTCTTTTTTTTAAAAAAGTGGGCTAAAAAATATGAACGCTTTATATGTAAAAGACTTAAAAGATTAGTACAATCTCTAATATCTGTTTCTAAAAAGGTATGTGTAAAACTAAATTATATAAGGAAATTCAAATACAGTGTCTAATAATATTATATACCCTAAAAGGTACAGAGTAAAAGAAACGTGAATATTTTTGAGAATTATATTAAAATAAGGGGATTTAATTTGAAACCTGGCTTTAAAACAGCTCAAATACTTAGGAGTTAGTCACATTCCCTTAGGAAGAACTGATTTAGACTCAGCCTTCTTAGAAAATCAAAAAATGGTTCCTTGTAAGGAACAGTGCCAGAGGACCAAACTCCAACACTGAATATGGTGATCTTAGTCTAATTGCCAGCATCCATATTTAAGAACTTATCTAAATATAGAAATTCACATGGGCCAAGCTCAAGTTGGGGCTCATCCCTATCAGCTTTTTTAAACCATTACGTTATCAGGGACTGCTTTCCCTATTACACTTTGCAAGTTCCCAGACAGTAAGATAGACTGTGTATATTAGCTGTTTCCTTTCCAAGATGGATGTGATTATCTTGGAGCTATACTTTCAGTGTTAGTTGAAAGGAAGATCTAAAAGTCTCTCAATCCTAGGACTAGAGCAACAGCAGAAATAGAGTGATAGACAAGGACACATACTTTGCAACTATAAATATTACCAGCAAGAGAGACCAACATATATACATATAATATATAGAAGAGTTTAACCTTGTCAACTAAACTAAGGCCTTCCTCAGGGAGCTATATTTTCACATAAACAAAAAGCAATCTTTTTGTGACATCAAGAATTAGAAGCAGAAACAAATTAGTGTGTAGGTAGAGGAATTTTTGTTACATAGGCCAAAGAAATAAAGAGTTTGTAGCCAGCCTCACTGATTTTATAAAAGTAAAAGTTTACATGTTAATTTGCTTAGTGAAAAGCATATTATTTTTTGAAATAGTTTTTGAGATTGAAGAAATAACTTACAATAAGCTCAAGTCTTTTTTAAAAATATGTTTACACATAGTTCAAAATTTTATGTATAACAGCAATTTTTGAGACTAATGGAAAACTTGAAAAAAATGTTGAAGAGAATATAAAACTTGGTATAATTTACTATAGAGGAAAAAAATCACAAAATGGAAAACATATTTAAACTTCTCTTTCACGGATACATTATTTCAGATTTGAAATTCTAGAAGTCTGATCTGGATGTTGGACCCCTTGTTCTCAAACATGAACCTAACATAGTTGTAATCTTCAGAGTGGCAGTGCTTGATATTTATGGCAAAGAGCCTTTTCATAGAATATTACAGAAACTCTTCATAGTATGTGTTTAATAGACCAGTTTGGTTTGGCATCAGCTTGACATAAACTTTTGGTTATCCAAAGCCCTTAATTGCTTTGAAGTAAAAGCCCAGTGCTGCTCTTTTTTATTAAAATCATGTTTTTTCCTGTTGTTGTGGTCTATTTTGGAAGACTGAGTTGTGATTTTTGCATATGTTCTACATAATGCCTCATTAGCAAAAAATCTTGTATCATTTACAAGTAGCCTGAATGTCTGTGTTGTTTTTAACAAAAATCCATAATAAATTTAAACAATATAAAAATGCACATTTTCTGCTTATTAAAAAGGCTGTCTTAAATTAAATGCAAAGCAGTAACCAGTGAACATATGTACATGAACATTAAAATCAGAACGATTTTACCTTTTATTGACTTTTTCAACTCCAAAAATATTTATACTCTTACCAAATGTGAAACTTGAATGTTTGTGCAAGTTTTTTTAAGCAAATGTTAGAGTGTTTACCTTCTTAATTAAAAATCATGTAAGTTCCATAATGTCTCAGTGGAGGAAATTTAACGCATACATATTTCAGACACTCCAACTTGCCTTTTTCTCTTTGGCAGACAGCAAACTGTCAAATCTTACAACTGAGAGGCCTTTTGCAGCCATGCACTATAAGAAACAGCTTGACTTTGGGGGCTCACGCTTTCCCCTTTGCACAAAAAAAGGATTACCTCCTTGCACACTTAAGTTCTTCCTCAGCTTTTCAATTTGGAAGAGATCAAACCTATAGGAAAGTGGAAAGAATAGTAGTGTGAGCACTCACATACCTTGTACCCCTTTAGCATATCTGTGTATGGCATAGCAGCCTGTTTCTGTATTCTTCATGCTTTTGCACTAGCACTTCTTCCTCTCCTCCCCTCCTCTCTGCTCTCCTCTCTAACCCTTACCCTCCTCTCCTCTTCCTCATCGCCCACCTCCGTCCCCCTCTCTTCTTTTCTTCTCTCCATTTCTCTCTCTCCCATTTAAGTTCATATGTTACTTCACCCTCTGTACCTTATGTATCTTCAAGGAACAAGGACATCCTCTTTTGTAACAGCTATGCAGATCATTTAACAATGAATGATGCAGTAGCATTGTCTAATACACAGTCTATATTCAAATTTCCCCTGTTGTTTCAGTAATGTCCTTTCCAACCGTTTTGTTTTGTTTTTTTTTCTTTTAGTAACATCTTTTGGTTTTGATTTAGGATCCAGTGAGGGTCGTGTGTCACATTAAATTGTCAAGTCCTTTACTTTTCCTTTATTCTACAGTGGTTCCCTACTCTTTTCCGGTACATTGACCAGTTGTTTGCAGAATGTCCCTCAATTTGGATTTGCCTGATTGCCCAGCCCTCTAATTTAGAGGGCACATCTGGTTCTCTGATGGAAGGATAACTGGGGCCAGGGATAACCTTGCAAATATTATTACACAGAGGGATGATCTGTCATTTTTTAAAAATATATTCACCAAGCTCTTACTGTTGTTTTGAATATCTTAGAATTTGTCCAGTCACAACTATTGCACCCCAATACCATTTATTTTATCCCTGTGTTTTTTATTATAAATAAAATCTAAGATTTTTCTAGAGAGCAGCTTGACATATTTTCCAACATTTTATATAAACTGCAAAAATTGTCACAATTTATAGTAAATAGTTTATCATTGCCATACACGTTTGTGGAGGGAATGTTAAAACTTAGGAACATCTTAGAAGAAAGAAGCAACTTAAAAAGAATAAGAAGGATTTAGTCCTTAAAACTACATTTGAGGGCCGGAGATTTAGCTTAGTGGTTTCGCCGCCTGCTGCACAAGTGCAAGGACCCGAGTTCGATCCCCGGTACCAAAAAAAACCAAAAACTACATTTGAATGTTGCCTCCCTCACTTAAGGACTCTAGCTAAATTCTTTACTCTGTGAACCTCAGTTAGCAACCTGAACTGTAAAATGAATATATTGAAGTGGGTGAATGGTTCTTTGCTCTGTAAACAATAGTCATTTCTATCTAAGAGAACTTGATATTTCTGAAAGATTTTGCCTACTCAATAATCTATATTTCTTAATTAATTTTTCATTTTGTATTCATGAAAAATGTAAATCATGCCAATCATTCTTTCTGATAATATGAAATAACCTGTGCTATTGCACTAGATTGGCATAATCCTTTTGTCTACTTTTGCAACTTAATTGCTGATAAATCTACATTTCCCATTGGGCTTTTTGAAATATTGACTAATAGTTCCAGATTCCCTTTTCCTATTACTGTAAATCTCTAGTTGAAATACATTAAACTTGATCCTAAACATGGTCATCTTAAGAAAATAAGCAAGGATTTGGGTTACTCCTATCCCCAACCAGTCTTTGGGAGTGACCTCTCCATTTTCATGAGTATGATTATATGCATATAGAGAGCCCAACAGGTTTGTACCCTCCATTCCTGTGAGTGGTGGCAGTAACAGAATATTGAGCACATATTTGTACTTTGACCCAGTACCACAGGAAAGCTGTGATCCTGAGGCAAATAAACATACACAAATTTTTCCCTTTGCACTATTCTAAATCAGGAAGCTCTGTTTTAACCCATGATCTCAAATCACAGTTTTGAGCAAAACCATTACCTTTCAAATAAACTCCTTGGCTATCTTTGTGAAGCTCATTCCACTCATTTTCCTGGCAGCCTTCTGTAGTCCTATTCAAAAGTAGTACCGTTGCTAGTGATGTTATGTATATAACTCTAGTAAGAACTATGAATGACCTAAACTTCTTTCAAGAATCTGCCACTGTTTGAAAAAATGAAAGTTAATTTTTAACCCTGATGTTGTTTATACCTGTATCCCCCAGATTTAGTTTAACCTGAAACTGTTACTCAAAAGATCCTCTGCATTCTACCTCGTAAATATTTGACCTGAGTACTTCCCAGTATTTCATAGCCTAGCTTGTGTTTTAGAGCCTGCTCTTCTAAATGATATTAAAAACTATAATATTTTAGTCTCAAAAATCAAGAGGCCTTTTTTTAGCTTTCATAATCCTTACTGTAGCAAAGAATGAAAGGTTGGTGAGGTGGAGGAGGGGAGTTGAGTGCCTGGGGAATGAAATATATGAAACTTTCACTGAAGCAAAGATTTTTGCTGCTTAAGCTTTCATACTAGACTATACATTACATAGGTCCACTGAAAGTTTTTCCTTCTCCAGTGTATCTGAGGTTTTAAGTTTCTGGATTTATTATGGCACCCAGTAGCAAAGCTGGAGTCAAGTGTTTTCAAGGCTTCCATTAGAAATTCCTTTTTCAGAGTTTATTGCTTGACTGTTTCAAATTATATGAGAGAAACTTGGCACACAGCTTTTTGAGCTGGATTACTTTTTCAACATAAAATCTAATTTATTTCAGTTTGTTTTTAATCTAGAGATGGGCCAACAGCTCTTCTCATAGTTTGAGAAGATTTGAGTGTAATTATGAATCATACATCTGTATAAAGAAAAGAGTGAAAACAAAAAGAAACTGCAGTTTCTAGCTTAATCATTTATGGTTTTGTTTTGTTGTTTTTTTCAAAATTCTTGAAAATTTTGAGGAATTTATTTTTACACTTAATTACTGTGTTTGAGATAACTCTGCAAATCATTTCTCTATGTGTAATAGGCATGTACAGATTGGTGCACAACTATCAGAGTTCATCTGACTGTTTTTACCATGCATTGTTCTTTCTGTTCAAATTTCATCATTTTGAATATTTGGTGTTCCTATCAGAACGGAAGAAGAGAGAAAAAATATTATGTCCAGGTCACTTAAAATATTGCCTATAATAGCCCTACATCTCTTTTTCACAAGAGGCCAACCTGAGGCCTTGCTTGACAGGCATCAAAATTTATAACTGGCCACTTAAAAATGACTCTAGCTCCCTCTTTCCTGTCATCCTTCTCATATTCCTTGTCATCTTTTTGTGACATGTACTTCCCACTCTCTTTATTATTTGTACCATTATTTCCCATTTTTCATCTATGTAACAATATTGAATGATTGTCAGGTTTGAGGTGATTTCATTGTACATCTTCTTAAAAGCCAGTCCACATTCATCTCATTACTAATTTGAACTTATATGTATGTTATATATCTCTGACTATCATTTAACAAGTATCCTTTTCTTCTCATTGTTATCCTCAAAAAAAAAGATATAATAATAAATGTTACATATAAAGCCCCTCAAACTAACACTTTAAAATAATTATTAAAGACTTGCAGGTTTTTACCTTGTCCATAAATGGGTGTATTCTGTGGCAAACCAACTTTTTAAAGTACCATATTACTATTGCTGTTTTCTAAATACTGTTTATGTTCACTGTTGGGCATCATTATTCTTGCCAATATTATAATGAATCTAAACTCCAAAGAGTTTAGGAAAATATTCCAGAAAGCATCTACCAATTAAACAACTGAAATTTTTTTGAAGTATGCTTCCTCTCTTTTGCCTTATGGAGAAATTTTAAAATTAAAATGTTTCTATGACCTTATATGGATGAATGAATTGAGATTTTAAGTATTTGTTACTAATATTAAGCAATAGTTATTTTTCAAATATATATGGTTCTTCTTGAAAGTATTAATCTGTTTTAAAACAAAATATTAGAGACATTGCCTACCATGCATAAGGTCCTAGGTTTTTAATCCCCAGCAACACCAGGGAAAAAAATCAACAACAACATAAAATATAAGGAAAGATTTTAAATTATTTGAAATGTATTCCATATTTCCATATCAATAAATGTTATTCACTTATTGAACCAAGTAGTTTGAGGGAAAATAGGTAAATTATATTTTGGCTTCTAAATATGAAAAAGATGAATGTTTTCTTTATATTTTATTTAAAATTTTCTTCATATTATAAATATATATGTATATATTGGTAAACAAAGGTAACATGGAGAGGAATAACAATAAGCATACTGTCAAATATGTACCCAGAACCGCTAGATAATGTGTTTTAGACTCATAATTATTTTAACATTGTGTTAAGACTGTACCCTGGGCAAGATCCAGACTCTTGGACTTGTTTATCTTCTGTGTGAGGACAACTAACTATCCAATGCCAAAATACAATGAACTTTCAAATATCAAAGAGGAAAATTAAGTATTTCAAGTCTTCAGCTGGTTTACAGATGTGTGAGCTTTGTAGTCCATTTTCTGGTTTCAGTAGGGCATTGTGACAATTTTTCCAATATGTGTATGCTAGATAAGGTTTGAAAGTAAAATCACTTACTTTAATACTGAAATAATTTTCTGAATTTAAAATTTTTACATTGATTTTTCTTTTAAAAATGGAGTCTAAAACCAAGCTTCATCACTTTAAAAATATTTTAAAATGTAAAACATTAAATTGAGAAACCGTTTTCTGTGAGAAAAATAAGTGCCTTTTCAAACAGGTATTCATTTAGATCTATGATTAACCTTTAACAAGATCTTCCTGTTAAATTCTATAATTTGCTTTAATCTCAGTAGGAAAAGATACAAAATAGTATTGCAGAATATAGGGTTTCTATATACCCTGTGGACATTAGCTAAAGGCACATCTGCAACATATTTAAATGCCAGCTTTGGGCATTATTGGTATAAAATGCTAAGTCACTTTTTTTGGAAATATTTTGAAAAGTTTAAACTCCAAGAGGAAACTCCAATAAATGGTAATCTTATGATACCATTTGCTTTGAGGGAGTGGTATGAAGATGAATGCTTGTATTACATATTTTTCCTTTAGGGAAAAGTAGCATGATAGTACTTCTTCAAATAAATGTCAAGTGTGGTGGTAGAACCATAGCTGTGCTAAAAACTGATCTTTCAGGACACTCTAAAATGATTTATTATCAGTTGTTGTACAGGTGATATCGTCATCAAGTTTAGGGCTTCCTTTCAAATTCTAAGAGTTTGTTTATGTGAGCTCACAAATGTTTATTGGTTCAGTTTTAAATAATCTAAAAACCTTGATGACTGATATGCAAATGTATAAATATTTCCTAAGCAACATGAATTGAAAAAGTCTGATTCAAATCTTTTTTTTTCTTTTAACACTTTTATTCTTTTTCTTAAATTTTGAAGATCAAATATTCGAGACAATGTAGAAATGATTAAGCTTCATAAACAACTCGTGGAAAAAAGCAATGCTCTTTCAGTAATGGAAGGAAAATTTATTCAGCTTCAAGAGGTACTCTGATATTCTGTTATGACACTTAGATGATGCAAAGTATTCAAAAATATTGTCCTAGTTGTATTTTGAAGTAGAATGGTCATCATAACACTAAAAAGTTATTTTGAAAGCTGGCTCTTTAAAATTCTCAAACGTGTGTAATTTCTCTGCATATATTGTTATTAATAACTTTATTACTAAAGAAATAATTAACTTCTTAGACTATATAAATGTGTCTTAAAATAATAAACATTTTGTCATAAACCATCTCATGCCATGAATTTTATTTTTAACTCCTTTCTCTGAGTCATTATGGCCTCATAGCACTGAAGAATTTACTATATTTCCATACGTCTTCAACTGTAAGAATTTATAAAATGTTAGAACTAGGCCAGAATTATGAATTGGTCAGTACTTATGCTGTGAAATCTTTCTTTGATATGGATTTGGTTTGCTTTTGTTGATCACCACCATTATCAGAAAATATGTGAATACCAGTGATGTCTGCTTTTAAACCTTAACAATTCAGTTTAACAGTACTTAGGATTCTTCATGCCCATAGTTGTTTTAACAATGACGGTGGTTCCACGAGAATGTGCCATCAAAACGTTCCTGTTTATTGGCACTGCATAATTAACATAGGTTCTGGAATTAATGAACTCCAAAACATTCCAGATGAGCAGAATTTATATTAACCAGTACCTTCTTTGAAGTACTGAGACAAAAAAAGCAGTTAATTGATGTAAAGCATAGGGTCATCTGAAGCCCAAATTCACTACTGAATTAAATAGTTAAATATTTTCATCCATACTCTGGTTAGTGTTTTCCATCCTTTAGGAGCCTCCTTAAATGCAAACTAATAACTACCTTCCCTGGCACACAGTTTGGATGGGAGGAGACTAATTAGCAAGGGGGAATGACAGCACTGTCTGAAGATAGATAGGGGAAATTAAAAATACATGGAGTTAAAAGCAATTTCTAAAATGAGGAATTAAGAAAGTAATTGAAAAATGATTTTACATTCTCTTCTCTCTTCGACTATTTTGATTTCCATTCAACAGTGACCCCAGGTATTTGTTTAAATACCAGCAGTAACAAGTGTCTGTTATAGTACAGGTCTCTCTTGGGAAATGACTTAAAGATTTGACAGGTTAAGGCCAATAGCCTCAATGAAGTGGGAAGCCCAGAGAAAACAGGCTAATAATAATGTTTTCTAATAATACCAAGATTGAAAATTAACATGAGGTGGCCCAATAATCATGTTTCTTTCAAATAATCTAAGAAAAATTTTATTAGACTTAAGTGGCTTTAATTAGAAAGTGGGGCATTACATGTTATGATATGTTCTCTGTGAAAAAACTTGAATATAATTATCTTTATTTATAAAAGAGTTGTGTGGCATTTGAATTTATAAAACTGAACAAAGTATGTTCATAAATAGAATATTTTTTAAAAACTTAAGAAGAGTTAACAATTTTACTGAATTGCAAATTTTAATTTAATTGTATTAAACTAACTACCCCCGTCTGTTTATATGGTGTGGTGGCAAATCCTTTCAATTTGAATGTCCGTGGTCAGCATTTTTAGACAGCGTGTCCAACCACTGTAACCATAGTAAAAAGAAAAAATTTCATTGGTAATACCAATTTACTTACTGGTTACTATCAACAAGTCAAAAACTAGGAGTAAGTAAAGGACAAGAAGAGCTTGCCTCACTTGTATGACTTTGTACTGAGATAACCCTTTATTTTCTTCCTCATGTTACACTTAGGTTAAGAGGATCTCCTAATCGTTTATGATGTGGAGAATAAGCTGTACAATGTCAATTTCAGGAGTAAATTCATTCAAACAATTGTAATAATTTATTCAAAGCACAATGCAAAAATGTTTAAAAAAGTTTTTTTTTTTGATCTTTAGAAACAAAGAACTCTCAGGATCAGCCATGATGCTTTGATGGCAAATGGAGATGAACTAAATATGCAACTTAAAGAGCAACGTTTAAAATGCTGCAGTCTTGAGAAACAATTACATTCCATGACATTTTCTGAAAGAAGAATAGAAGAGGTAAGCTCCCAAAGAGTTTAGAAATCTGTTACATTAAAACTTCTCTGTAACTGTGCTTGCTTCTGCAGCACATATACTAAAACTTCTCTGTAGCTGTTTTTGAAAAAGTAAAACAGAGACATTTCAAACACTGTATTTATTTTTAAACTCTAAGCTACATACAGGGTATTTTGAGCCCAGCAAAGCATAGTATATAATAACAGTAAATGAATGGCAAATCAGTGTTCAACAACACTTGCAAATGTGCTGAGATCCACTGTTTACGTAACGGATTAAAGATCCTTGAGTTAAATGAAAACATAACATCTGATGCCAGATTACTTGTGGAACTTAACTTTCTCAACTTTGACAGTTTGTTAGTCATTTGAGATACCAAAACAAAATTATAGGAATATATCTGCAATATGAGCAATTTTGTGAAATTACCACTTTTTTCCCCATGAAGATGTTTGAAAACTTGTCTATTATTGTTGCTGCTTACATCTCCAACTAGTATAATCTTTTTCTGTAGTCTCTTAAACTTGTTCCTAAGGAGAACAGATATGAAAGAAATGCTTACATTTGATTTAGACCTTCGTAGAATCTTTTACTATCATCAAAAAAGAATTTTGAGGGGGCCGGGGATTTAGCTCAGTGGTTTCATCGCCTGCTGGGCAAGTGCAAGGATCCGAGTTCGATCCCTGGTACCAAAAAAAAAAAAAAAAAGAATTTTGAGAATGGAGGTGAATTGTAAGAGGACTCTGATCCATGGAGGAAAGTTGTGACTATAGAATATACTTACAAATAAAACTTTAAATACTAAAATGCAAAAATACATATTTTAGTCATAAGGATATACTTATTCAAGTTTATTTTTGAAAATATTCATTGGTTTAAAACTAGGTATTTAATTTTGTTTAGTCAGAAGATGTGCTAATGGCTATTTGCAAATTCCAAATAATACAACAAATTGTGTCTTCAAAGCAAATAGTGATTGACAAAATTTATTTAAACCCTGAACTTAAGGCAAAGTTAATCCTTTTCTTTTTTATGGGCCAATTTGGAAGTTAATACAAAATGAATATAATGATGGAATTCATCATCGTAGAAAGTAAAAAATGCTATGGTTCCCAGGACTTAACAGCAAGCTCTTAACACATTCTTTATTGAGTACTGCCACATGTTGTCATAAAGCAGTGCCTATGTCACTACAAAATTAAAACAGGAATATTAATTTCATGTTTACTTAACAACTTGGAAAAAATCAATGCTGAATTAAATACAGACAATATAAGTGGTCTAGTTAGCAGCTGCAGTTTAGAAATCAAGGCTGAAACATTTTATCTTCCTCTCATATGGTATTTTTACTCCATGTAGTTTTATATCACAATTACCTAATGTGTACTTTCTTTTCACTTTAGCTTCAAGATAGAATTAATGATTTAGAAAAGGAACGGGAACTTTTAAAGGAAAACTATGATAAACTTTATAACAGGTAAATCATGATTCCATGGTTTTGATTCTCTTGTTTGAGCTCTTTTATATCAAAGCATTTGTTGTCATAATATATAATACTGATTAAAGAATTAGCAACAGTGGATAGCAAAAATATATTTACAAAAGAAAAATAAGTTTTTTAAAGACCTGTAAAAGATAGGTTTTTTAAAGACCTTTAAAAAATAAGTTTTTTAACTTACCATTACTCAATAATAGTCTGTAACTACTCAGAAAACCATGCTGTTTGTTACCAGTAACAAGCACTGTCATTTGTTGAACACATTCAGTTTTACAAATTCCTCATAACACCTTGGAATATAGGTATTATAAATGCCCAGTTTATAGACAAACCAGAACTAAGTAACTGAGAGGTATTTCATACTCTTAAAGATATGAAGTAATAGAGCTTGTATTTGAACCTCTGTTGGTCTCTCCACTGGGCTGTTCAGCTTATTAGCTGACAGTGACTGTGATGGCAGAAATAAAGGTGGGGTGTTTACTTAACAACTATCATTTTTCCTTAAAAGACAAACATAGGCATATAACAAACATAGGCTCAAGATAAATTTTAAAAGACTGCATCAATTTTCTTAATCTGCTTCATAATTATGGTATTTTAGAAATTACCCTTCTGGTAATGTTAGAAACAAAATTCTCCTCCATACCTAAGTTGAATGACATACATATTTCTCTGTGTGTATGTAATTTTTAAAGTCTTTCTAATTTATACCGATAAATCATAAATACAGGTTTATGTGAAAGTAAATTTAATATATATTTAAAACTGTATATTCAACAGTTTCTATTAATCATTTATAGAAATCTTAGAAAACAGTCATCTGAACTGCAAAGACATCTTTAACTTTTTAGCTGTGTTTCATGTTTTATAAATTAAATTTACATTTTAAAAATTATACCTAGAGAATATGCAGATAGACTTTTATTTTGGTTTACTTTGAAAAGTTACTTAAATTAATGTTAGGCATTATTCCAGTGGTTTGCATCACTCATCTCATTTACCTACTAATGTTGCCTCAGACAGTGGCTCAGTATATTAAGGGTTACCAATAATAGAACATCAGTTAAAATAATACTCAGGGCCCTCCAGCCAAGGGTGTGCTGGCTAAAAAGCTTTATGTGGGATTTGCTGTGACCTCCTTCCAGATCTTTTGGCCCCAGGGTTTTATTCCAGTCTCTTTTTCATCATCTCTGATTAATTTTACCTAATGAATTTATTATGCCTTCTGTTTTATATTTCATCTCTATAGAATAATGCATAGGTTTATATCAGTATATATCTAGATATGCAGTAATTATGTTTGAAAATGTTATTATACAGTTTGCACAACTTTATTAAATGGCGGTAAAGACAATATTATCCTCTGTTTTATAAATGAGAGAATTAAGATTCCAGAAAAATGAAGTGACTTGTGTAGCCACACAGCATTGTGAGACTGAACTATAGGATTGAAACACAATTCTTTTGACACTAGAATTTGAATTTTTTCCACTATGTTTCACTCTAATTGTAATTGCATTGGAAAATTGTTTATGTGAAAGGGAAACATTCATGAAGTAATGGAACTTTCATACATTCAGAAATTCTCACTGATTTACATTTATCTTAAGCAACTTAAAATTTCAAATAACTTGACATGTTCTAGATAGAAGAAAATAAATGCCATTTGGCCATTACTTATAGATTTTCTACTCTTCTTCAATCTGAGAATTAACTGAGCATACTTTCTTGGAATAAAAGCCATCAAACTTAGCTGGGAATAATCCAAAAATGGAATTTTGACAGGCATATTTTTCTCATATTTACTTAACCACCATAAAACTTTACCTTTCCATATTAGAAAATGATCTAAGAATGTAAATCTGGCTTTGAAGGGTTTTTTTAAATGTTTTATGCTTAAGCTACATTTTTTTCCTGTCACACTAAAAACAGACTTCATTATGCTACTTACACTTGAGTTTTATATGAGGTATATGGAAATAAATATGTGTAATGAGTGTCAAAAGATTTAATGTCAAAAATATTGTCACACTCAAAACCCAACAAATACATGTATATAGTAAATAGAACTACAAAATTCTCGAATGATTTTTTAAAAATATTCTCACAAGTATAGTTGGAAAAAGTACAAAAGTCAACACCATCTCTAAGATTTTTTACAGCTCCTTTGTTTCAGTGCACTGTTATTCATCATTATGAACAACTTATGTTCATCAAAAACTACATATATTCCTTGCTTTGTTAATCATAATGATAGCATGCTTTTAAGAGGAGAGCATTTATTTGCTATTCAAACTTGGCTAGTTTTCAGGAGAAAAATATGATTCACAGACTGCATTCTCATCTTCCTTTCTCAAATGAAATGTTGAATGTGTTTATTACTTGACATATGACATATTAGAGAATCATGTGGTAAGATAAAACCCTCTTGTTAGTATTTGGTATGAGTCTTTTTTAATATGTTAAAACATTTTTGATACAATGCCAAGAAATAAGAACTTTAAGAAATGTTTGATTTAAAAGTTCAGAATAAATTTTTGTCAATTAAATCTTCGTATTTGGTCAGAGAGAAATTCTGTACAATAATATGGTAAAGCTGGTTCCATTTTTGAAGTTTTATAGTTTTGGGGCCATGTGACTAGTGAATGCAATGATCCTTCGACTGTAATGTATGCAAATAACCTAGAAAACTTACTGAAATATAAATTTCACCACACCAGCAGAGCCTCTGCACATATGCATTGCACACACACACACACACACACACACACACACACACACACACTCCACCACTACCACTACCCAATTCCAGTTTGGTCAATTTGAAGTTAGGTCCAGAGAATTTGTTGGTGATTTTAAGGCACTAACTTCTTGAGAGACAGTGATCTAATGCCTGTTTTTAACGTTTTCATGTATTTCATGACAGTAACCTTTTTAAGAATTGGATGGATCAAGTTTCTATGTTGTGATACATAGTTATCCAATATTCAAAATTTAAAAGAGCACTGCTGACCACCCACAGACTTTCTGAGCTCTGTTTCTGTAAAGCAAACACCTGTCCCTTGCAATCTTCCTATCTAAAGTACGTATGGATTTTTTATAGATGATTCAGAATTTATTCTTCCTCATCTCTCACATTAGGATTCCCTTGAGTGTTAGAATAAATGGAATTTCTTATCAGAAAAAAAAAGACCTGAGGTAGAGAGGAATTCTTTGGCTTCTATTTTGATCTTATCATGCTTTTGATCAAGAGTGTTTGTTAACAGTATGCTGAGACCCTTGGCTGCCTGTGGACATACCAGTGACCACAGGCACCAAGGGCATTCCACTACAGACTGACATTTTCTCACTTTTGCAACATAAGGTGACAGTAAAATGGGCACAGAGACTTAACTATCATCCTCCTTCAGTCATCACTATTGGCAATATACGAAAACATTTTCCTGAATAAGAGGTTCTCAAAGACTGTTCTCATATGCAGATTTAATCATGTATATAGCTCTTACAAAGAAAATGGAGCCAGATGTGGTTCACCATTTATAGTTACACAGATGGCTCCAAGCATAGAGGAATACAGTAAATTCAAAAGGAATTCCTCATGAAACTCCACTGGAATGTAATCCTAAATTTAGAGGGAAGATAGCGGTGCACTAAATTCAGATTGACTTATGCTGATTTACACTAGTATTTTGTGGGTTTGGAAAAACCAGGCTGCTAAATTGTTCTTAATTTAAACACATACAGCTTCTGATGTTTCTGCCAGATTAGCTGTCGGTGATCTTTTTGCTGGTACTAATGCTATTGGAACACTACTGTTTCTCATTTTTGGCATCCGATATAATGTATACTGCCTGTTTCATCATGCTAATTTTTTTCTGGGTGGTACATGTTTTCAATAATACAGGACACACATACCTACACACATATATACACATATATTTACTCACATTTGTATATATGTATGTTTGGTGTATATAATTTGGCCCAACACAGAAACTGTATTTGTTTTTTATTTTAAAATGAACTTGTAAGGGGATTAGTATTTAAATATGTATTTCATTTGGATTTCACTTAAGTCTAGGTAAATTGTACTTTTGATAAAATTAACTTAAAATATTGGTATATCAGATCCATGCATTTTTTAAGGTTCCATATGTGAAATGAGAACATCGATAGGAGAAACAGATGTCATATTTAGAGGAGCTTCTAGAATTCCACTTATTTTCAAGGTTATATTATTTTAAATGCAATAAAAATATTCAAAATGTGAAATAAATGCACAGCTATGCCTCCCAGAAAAGTATCTCTTTTGGAATAAAACCTCAAGATTAGCTGAGAGCAACATTAAGGACAATTTTCAATGATGTGTTTTTCTTCCATTTATTTCATTATCAGCACAAAACCTGGTGTTATAAATTTTTGTTTTAATTCCTGGGTTTAAGCAGATGGGTCAAAGCTGCTGATGATTATTCAGCCATATCAAGCTTCACAGATAATGGTTTTCTGCTGAAATGCAGATCAAGATCAGTTTTTCCAAAACCTGGCTATCACCTGGGGAGCTTTATGAAAATATGAATCCTTGGGCCCTAGGACCTCCATTTTTAAATCTCCCTAAGTGTCAGGACCACTGATGAAGCACCATTGTTTAGATCAGCACTCAGGAAGCAGTAAATAAACAAATGTTTATTGTATACCTTCTGTGTACCATTCAGATATGTTTTATCTGGTTCTTATAATATGCTAGGCCTTGATTATTAGCAAATTTTAACAAAAATTGAAACTACTGCACTTTTACTGAGGAATAGTAATTCTATCTGCATCATTCTTATTAGGCACAGGGCATTCATTTTCATCCCAGTCATGTGCTACAAGTAAAATTATTTGTCCTGAGCTTATTGCTTTTGGATTTTTAGGACAAAAGTGCATTATCACTACTTTTTAATCAGTATCAGAATTGCTGTCCTGTGGTTCAGTATGCTATAATTTTGTGGCCAGTATTCTGTGAATATGTTATTATCACAGACTCTAAAAATTTCACAGAATTACAGATCAGGTGGAAAGACCATTTTCTCAGTCTTAAGAGGGTTTGTAAATGGGAGAGAATGGTTTTATCCAATGTCAGTTGCTGAGGTTTGGAATTGTGGATTTCTCTGGAGTATGTACAGTATCTGAATTCCTTTACTAGTCCCACAAAAGTTACACACTGCCAACTTTTCTGACTTTAGAGCTCTAAATTAAGGCCAGTTCCTTTGCTCATCCCACAAACTCTTTCATGTTCCCTAACCGCAGCCTGAGAAAGGCGCCTCGGTTTCAACAGCAGCAGACCAGCATATGTTTACTTAATTCCTAAGACATGATGACAGTGGTCTCTGCCACTAAAAGCTTTTCTCTTTATTATTTTCGGTTGAAGCTGATTTCCAAGCTTTCTTTGCCTGTCACGTGTGTTTTGCAGTGCCTTCAGTGCTGCCCATGAAGAGCAATGGATGTTAAAGGAACAGCAGCTGAAAGTGCACATTGCTCAGCTCGAGACTGCCTTAAAATCTGATTTAACAGACAAAACTGAAATCCTTGACAGATTAAAAACTGAAAGAGGTACATATAATGCAACTATTTATCATTTCATACATCTGATGTTTATTCTATGAATCAGTTAGTACTTGTGGTGCCTGCTGTTTGCCAGTTACCTTGCCATGTACCAGGGACCCACTTCCAGGGATTTATCATGTGCTCAAAATTTCCCTTACTAAGCAAAAAAAGGAGTGGCGGGGAGGGAGTCTCTCTCAGATTTACTTTTATTCAAGTTGTCCTAAATTTGTTTAATTTTCCTGAATTCTGAGCCTTTCTTTATTCAACAGTCAACAAATGTTTATTGAACACCAGTATGTTGTAGGCAGTGTTCTAAGTAATGGGACTACAGCAATGAATAGAAAAAGGTATTTGCCCTCATAAAACAAAATTAACAGAAAGAAACTGATAGTAATTAAATAAGTATGGAATATGCCAGGTGGTGGCAAATGCAATGGGGGAAAAAAAGCAGTGTAACTAAGATGACAGAGTGGTAGGAACTGCTTGCTGTTTCTGATAGGTTGGACAAGGAAGACTTCTCTGTGAGATGTCTACTTCTGTTCTGTGATCATGAACTTAAATACTAGGAAACTTTGTGAAAACACCCCTGCCAAAATAATAGTCATCAGTAGGTATCATGTTATGAGTTACAGAGCTCACCCTTCTTGTCTCATAAAAATAAAATGATTATAATTAAACACATCTGAACATATCTTTAAAGATATCTGCACATACATATACAGTACAGTATTTGGTTGAAGTCTTGTATCTGTTTGCTCAAGCACTAGATAAACCAAGTACTGTGATGATAAAGTTGCTTCTTTGAAATATTGACAATTCAGTTGCATGAGAATGTTTAAAAGTTTAATATAGACTCAGTTTAAAAATTGTATTTGTAGCCAGAACTCTTATTTGTTGATTTAGGTCATAGTGCCATATTTTACTGACTAAAGGGGACCTTATTTTTTTACCTTTTAATATTGCTAAAATTGTAATGCATCTTATAAGTGACAGCATCTTAAAAATATGGCCATATTTTTCACATTTTAACAAGTCTAAAATAGACACATCTTATAATCAATGGAGTCTTAATTTCAGGGAAAGACAGTCAGTATTTATTCACCAAGTGATTAAATTTGATGAGAGTATGAATTTTCCTAAAAAGATTATGAGTGCAGTAAAATGGTTGTATGTTTTCTGACCTAGAGAATGTTTTTGTACAGTATCAAATACCTAACAGAATGCTTTAACAGTAGCTCAATAAATTCTTGTTTGCTGAAGGGAATGAAAGTGCTCCATATTCTTTTTCTCTTTTCCAAAAACAGATAAATTGCTCATTCTTCAAGGAAAGGGAAATTAAATATTTCTATGCTTTCTGTATTTCCTTAGATATCAAGAATTCCAAAACTATTATCTTCTAGGCATCTGAATTGATTTCGGAAAACAAATTCTTCTTTTTCTTGGTTGTGCTGGGGATTGAACCTAGGCTTTGCATATGCTAAGCAAGTGCTGTACCACTTAGCTATGTCCCCAGCCTACGAATCTCTTCTGAAGGGAGTAGGATCTGTTTTGTTTGCTAAACCTGTTTATTGTACTAAACCAGTTTATTGTTACTAAAATAATTCTGAGAGGCCCTTTTAATCATTAAGTATTATAGTTGCTAAGGTATTTTAATTTAACTACTCCATCTTCATCTTTTTAAAGACTTGTATCTTTTGGGGATTTTTGGCTAATAAATACAATTCATGTATACTATGCAAAAAGTCCAGTAAACAAAAAATTCTAATCACTCAATTTCATAACTCTCAAGATAATCTCTGCTAATATTTGGTGAATCTCTTTTCAGAGCTGTTTTTGTATGTATAGATACAGTTAAATAATGGGCTTTTTATTTACTGTATTGCAAAATTCATACTTTGAGTATAAATTTATATCTGCATCATTATCATTTATAATGGCTGTTACAGTTTTTCAGTGTGTGGATGTACCATAGATTATTTAAGTAACTTCATTGTAAGTACCATAAGCAACATCTTTTTACACAAATCTTTACAGGTGTGTCCAATTATTTTCTAAAGAAAAATTGCTAAATTTGTTACTTTCCAGTTATTTTTATTTGAAAAATTTGGACTTAGAATTCCAAAGACTTAAGTTTTTGGTTTTTTGTAAAAAAAAAAATTACAATAGATTATAAGAAAAATATTACAGGCTTTAACCATTTTTCCAAGGGTATAATAAATAAAAAACTGAAACTGTCTACCTAAGGAAATCTTTTAATATTGAGAAAGTTCCTCTCTGTTACAGATTTTGAAATTGTTTAATTTTACTTTGAAGTCTTCTCACACATTTACCTTTTCATGTATCAAATGTTCTTTGCCAGAAGATGTTTCCCTGCTTCTTGTAGTCATTCATCTACCTGGCAAATTATTTTTAAAGAATATTCACCTCTTTATTCAAGGTACAAATTAGTTTCAGATTGTGTGAATATGTGGGGGAAGAATATGTAAATGCTGCTTGCATTTGGTTAATGCTTAAATTAACTGCATGTGTTTAAGGGCTTGCTTTTGAAAGTTCCTTTCTATCTTTAGCTGAAATGCATAATTCAGCATAATGCATATGGTTATATTGATCACAGCTGAAGATATTAACACAAAGGAGCTCTGAAAATTGTTTAGTTGAATTGGTCTCTGCACTCTGCTTATTAATGGTGTGCTAGAAGAACATAAGTTTAAAAGAGTGAAATGTTATCTCATTTGAATAAAATGCTGTTTAGCTTAACCTGCTTTTTGTCAAATCATAACGTAAGGAGGTTGTTTTTCATCTTGTATAGAGCACTTTGATTTTTCATATTATAATTCAGCAAGTCTATTTCCTCTTTGAACTGTAACATTTCAGTACTTTTTAAGACCCAAGAATTATATCCTCAATAAACATTTTGAGAAAGGAGAAGTACAGTGTATAATTCTATATAAATTCAGTAGAGAGACAGTTACTGGTACTCAGCGATGTCTTCTCCCATTAAATTATTTGCCCATTAATAATACCCTAGTTTTTAAAATATCAGATGTTTAAAAACATAGTTGTTGAAACAGAAATGAGTGAAGGATGGAAATGTTTAAATAAGTTCATTTGTACCTATTAGTACATCATTCTTAGGAACTCTGATGTAAAAAATTCAAAGGATAGAAAACTGGAGCATAAAAGTAACAATCAGAATACACACTGTGTTTGAGCTAAGATTAAATAATTACCTTTACTTTGTACTTTATACTTGAGCTTACTCTTATGTTAGGCATTTACTCCTATATTTTGTTGGCCATAGGGTGAAATTATATTATCCTCAGTATTTCTGGTTTTACATCCTTCTGAATCTACTGTTTTTGTTGCCTAATCATTCTATCTAGCTGCTGATTTAATAATAAGCCCTATATTCTTATTCTATTCCCTAACCAAAAAAAGCTTATCTCATAAGAATTTATATTTTTATTAATCCTAGTTTTTAGTTTAAAGAAAACTGTTTGATATTAATCTTCAGATCTTCCAAGTATTCTACACATTTGAAAATTCTTTTAGTTCACCAGATATAAGCAACTTGTACTGTAAGCTAACCTTTTAACTTTCTATCAATAAGTGTTTATATGTTTGATATTAAAATGTCTCTGTATCTCAGTATACCCTTGGGTTGCATTTTTTTAAACTTTTCAGATTGTCAGGAAATATGTGACATGCAAACCATCCAACTTTATTCCATTTCTTAACCGTATAATTTAACATTTTTACTTGTATGTGATATTTATAGCTTGGGAACACAAAGCCTTACAAAAGTCAAAAACATATTTTTGTATAAAATGCAGTTAGAATGCAAATGCATTCACGGAAAGAATTCTTGGCAAATGTGTTGATTTCTTTTTTTTTACGAAAAGGAAACAAAAATGTACAACTTAAATTGAGGACTTATGATAAACATAAATCATTGAGAGCAGAATGAAATTAGCGGAGACACTTTGGATGACAGGGTTTAGAGTTAGTCCACAGGGAGGCAACAAAGAAGGATAACTGGCTGCCATGATGAACCCAAGTGAAGAGTACACTTAAGAACATGAGACTAAAGAATGCAGTACATTTGTTATCTAGCTATTGTGCTTTTTTAAAAAAAATGTTAAATATGTTTAATACAGAGTAAAAATTAAGCTTAGTCTTTTTATGAATTTGCTGTCTTCTGTACCTCTGTTTTATACCTCTGATTGTGGGTCATGATGAATGAGTACCTAGGCAGAAGAAAGTCATCCCTCCCTTAATGATATCAATAAGTCTAGGTCCTATTAATTAATAGTATGAACTGACATAATAAAGAACACACATGAATTATTATTGATACTGCCTTACACTGGATGAGAATCTGTTTCATCTATTGGAATAGATTTTTAGAAGTATGATTGATTAAATTGTAGATTGACAGTTTATCAGATAAATTATTTTTAATGCAAAGACTTTATGCTAAGTTCAAAAAAGAAAATTCAAAGCAGTCAATTAGAAAACTAAAAGACAATTTTTTTTTGCATGCTTTACAGGACCCTTAATACGTAAGTAAAAATCATAGATTTAGCAATCTTAGGCATTTTAAATAGATTGTTCCTTTGAAGTCCCAGAGACCACAATTTCCTTATATTAATACTATGAGCTTAAGTCTTAAGTTTTTGATAAGCAAGTGAATCATATGGTAGACACATGATAGTGTTCATTTGTTCCTCATTTCCCTGCTGCCTTTGTTTAGGTGCTAGCTCAATTACCTCTCTGACCTGAACAATACTAGCTCAAGCTTGGTGTGTACCAGGAATTAAATTAATTTAAAATGTGTTCTTAGACCTAATTCTCACTTACCTTTCTAATTGTATTGATTTTATTTTTAAGACCAAAATGAGAAACTCATTCAAGAGAATAGAGATCTACAATTACAGTATCTGGAACAAAAGCAGCAACTTGATGAACTTAAAAACCGCATGAAGTTTTTCAACCAGGTGAACTACTTTCTTATTTAGGAAGTAAACTCAAAAATTTTATTTACATATTTTATAATAGAGAAAACATCATTCTGCAAAACAAAAGGATACTGTAATTCATAGTATCAGGAAATTCATGTTTTGTGTGGGTATTATGAATAGTTAGAATGTCTCTTATATTTAGTTTATTAATCCATACTATTAGACACCTTATGTTCCAACAGGATAATCTGAATAGTTGGAATGTCTCTTATACTTTCCATTAATATCTCATTTTGAGCTGTTACTTAATCTATTGCAGGAGAGTGATATTAATGCTGATGAACTGAGTGAAGCTCTCCTGCTTATAAAGGTAACTTTCTGAACTTCATCGTGGATTTGCTCTCTACGGATAGCTGTTTCAACATAATGATGACCTTTATGTGAAACCATTATGTTTGAAAAGTGAATTATGTGCATGGCTTCTGAAATTTAGTACATCTTTTACAAATGAGTGTGTGTGTGTGTTTGTGTGTGTGTGTGTCTTATCACATATCTCTACTAAGACTCAGGAAAGTGGTCAGGTGATACTTGGTTACAGCATATGCATATTTCAAATGACATCAAGACTACATGAAATTAGGCTTCAAAAAATATTATTTGAAGCATTTTCTTTAATTCTAACAAGCATTTTACTTTAACTTGCCTCATTATAAAACTAATCAACAATTTTCTGCCCTAAGAGGCTTTGGCTTTCAAGGTCTTAAGTAAAATATTGAATTATAATAAGAAGATATTTTCTAGTTCTGGAATATTCTGTTATTTCCAAGAAGACAAAAAAAAAAGAACATACTTCTTTCCTTTTTAGATTGAATTGTACATTTTAATCAAATGAAATAGAAATAAATGTACACGATTCTTTTCATGTCATGAAGTAATGAACTGTTTTATTTCTCTGTAACTGTTCCAAATGTTTATCCAAAAGTATGTATTAGGACTGCTTTATTCCTGATGAAAAAGAGAAATATATGTTTTTAATCAATGATTGTTTCTTGCTATATCTACATTAATTCATATGACCACATTTTAGAAATTCTTGTTGAAGTAATATAACATGTTTCTATTTTAGGCTCAAAAAGAACAAAAAAATGGTGATCTTTTCTTTTTAGAAAAAATTGACAGTAAAATTAATAAAGATCTAGAATGCTCCATAAGAAAACTACAAGCAACTCATGCAGAAACAGTGCAAGAACTTGAAAAGACAAGAAACATGCTAATTATGCAACATAAAATTAATAAAGATTATCAGGTAATGTAATACACTAAATTGAGGGGGTAGGACTTCTATCACATTATACTATGATTTATTTTTTCAGAACTATCATGTGTTATCATCTGTTATCTTATCACCTATTATCATGTATTACCACATCCCTGGAAATTAGACCTGTAACTAAGTAGAATAAGCAATTTAAAAACAAATAATTTATTTTAAATTAGGGGAATGAATAGTAGCAATGAACTCACCTCTATAGTGTTAGCATATTCTGCAAAGGAGTTGCAGTTATTCTGCAGTCCTGCCACAAGTACCTTTAGTTAGCCTTTAATGAAATGGAAACTCATCTTAATAAAAAGGAATCTAGAGTTTTGTTTAGTTTACTTCTGGTTTTTGAACACTGCCACACATAACATTCTAAACTATAAGCTATTTGAGGTCAGGAAGCCATGGATTATAACTCTTGATCTTCTAGGATCTAGAAAATGCTTAAATTGTAGTAGCTTTGGAAAATGAAAATGAAACTAATCATAAATATCAAAATTTATGATCTTTTATTTTTTAGATGGAAGTGGAGGCAGTGACCCATAAAATGGAAAATTTGCAGCAAGATTATGAATTCAAAGTAGAACAATACGTTCATCTCCTTGATATCAGGGCTGCACGCATCCAGAAACTAGAAGGTACAGCATGCACAATTTTTTATCCACAGTAACTAAAGGAGTAGGTTTATAAAAGTAAGAAATGTCATCCAAATCTTCACTCACAATATCTTTTTGCTGTATGTTTTCCCAATTTATAGTTATAAGTTACTGGAAAGAGTGGTTTCATCTGATTCTTTCCTACTCAAAAATTTTTAGTTAAGTACCCGCTGCCTTTTGAATTCAGTGTTGCAGGCAAGATTTCAAAGAATTTCACAAAGTACCACAGGCTCAAATTTACCACCACCTTTTTGACTTTTCTTCTCAGCAACCTGCACACCTCAGCCAAATAGGACTGCTTGCTTTTGTCAACTTCGTCTTGCTCTGTCCCACTATCCTGCTTCTGTTATTGCTGTTTGCTTTGCCTCAACCTTCTTTCTACCTTGACCTCCAGATATACCCTTGTCTTCAGAATATAACTCAGACTCATTGTTCACCCATGCCAGGAACCTGCCTCTGAAAACTCTTAACCATCCCTCTACCTAAAATGCCCTTGCAGTGATTCTCGAACTTAAGTGCAAAGATCACCTGAGGACCTTATTCAGGATATGGCTTATGGGCTCCTCCTCTAGAGGCTCTGGGGCCCATGACTGTATATTTAAAAATAAATGCAAGTTATTCAAATACAGGCTTAAGACTATACATTAAAAACACTAGCTTGGTACTTACGCATTTTCCTCTAGTGTACTCAGAAAATATGTTTGGAGAGTATATAAGTGATCTTCAGCTGTTTGAGCCTTGCATTTCCTGTGTAACCATAATATAACTTCCCCAGTGATAAGTACTAGACTCATTTCCACTCCCAGGCAATACTTAATTCAGTCATCTATATCAGCAGTAATTTTACATTCTTTAAAACTACGGAGGGTCCCAAAGGCCTCTTGTCACAGACGTACTTACTGATATTTATCATATTAATTGAAAAATTTTTTAAATATTTATAATTCATGTTAACATAATTAAAATTAAATTAATATTAAACAATTAAATAAACCTATTATATGTTAACATAAATTGTAGTATTTATTTTTTAAAAGTAATATCTTCCAAAAAACTGTGAAGGATATAAGGATGATTGGGCTGTGACATCAGTCACCTCTTCGATCACCAGGGTTGATTGGGCTGATCTGGCTGGCTAGGCAAGTGACCCCTTCCTGCCTCACTGCTCCATGTATGTTAGACCTCAGACAAGGAATTCTGTCCTTCAGGCAACAGTATACAAGCAGCTGTGCTTCCCTACTAGAATCGCCCAAAAAACTTGTGAAAAGAGTGAGTAGCATCATTTTAAATTTTTAAAAATTATTTTAGATTTTTTTAACATCTTTGTGAGTCTTGTTAGGGCCTGGCTTAATAGAAAATAGCTGTATTATTACATCTGTTTCTGCATTTAATCTCTTGTGATATTGTGCATCATGTAGCCTCTGAAAAACTCCATTATATCACTTGTAGGAGGATAAAAATGAAAAAGGCGCATAACATCTTAGTATTATTATAAAAGTTGTTTGAGCTCACAGAGCTCTAACACAGTATTACAGTCTCGGGTTCCCAGGCCACACTTTGAGAAACTGCTATATGAAGAAGGATGAAATAAATATTTTTATCTGACTGAATAGGGCTTTCCAAAAGTCAAGGAGCAGTGTGTACCTTTTATTCCAAGTAGTACTCAATAAAAATTTGCTTAATAGAATTTTCTTTTTTAAAAGGGAGGTCACAGAGTTAAGAATTTTCCTCCTTTTCAAGTCTTACCAAATCTGTCCCCTAAATTCATTGATTCATTCCATAAACATGATCAAGCCCCTAATGCCTTCTGCTAGCCAGCAAGAGTATGAATTGGAAAAAAACTGAGGCATCACCCTCAGGGAGCTTTGAAGATGTGGGCAAATAAATAGATGGTTATACTGTACTATAAAGAATGTGAAGGTAAGAAAATGCAGAAGGTATTGTCTTAGTCCATTTGTGCTGCCATAATAGAATATTTGAGACTAGGTATTACTAAAGAACAAAGATTTGTTTTTGTTTTTTCTTTTATTTTGCTTTTGTTTGGTTTTTGATTCTGGGGATTGAGTCCAGGGTCTCACACATGTGAAACATGTTCTCTACCACTAAGCTATACCCCCAGCCCCAGAGATTTGCTTCTTACCATTCTGGAGTCTGGAAAGTCCAAGTTGAAGGTCCTGTTTCTGAAAACCACCTTTACACTACCTCATGGTATGGCAGAAGGCAGAAGGACAAAAGAACATGTACCAGAGAAAGCATGAGGGGACTGAACTCGCTTTCATAGTAAAACCACTGTCAAGATAACAGACTCACTCCAGTGATAAACAACTCTAATCCATAAGGACAGAGCCCACATGAATTGATTGCCCCTTAAAAGCCTTACCTCTCAACTCTGTTGCACTGGGAATTAAGTTTCCAATACAGGAACTTTTAGGAGACACATTTAAATCACAACAAGTATCTAGGAAACACCGATAAGAGAATGGCTATTCCTACTTCCGGTTTCAGGGAAGACTTCACACAGTAAATATGGGAATCTTTAAAAATGACTCCCCCCACAAAAAAAACAAAATTTACCTCTAAGTGAAAGTAATGAGGGTATTCCAGATAGTAGGACAAGTAAAAATGCCCCAACTGTAAAGTATTGCAGTACAATTGAGAAGCTGCATTGTAGATTCGACTAACTGGCACTTAGGCTACTGTAAAGATAATAACACCCCCTCCCATACAGTGTGTCATCAAAATATACAGTGACTGTTTAAATGTTTTTAATATATTAATGTGAAAGCCACAATGTCATTAACCTGCCTCGAAAAACTATCCTTCACTTCAGAGACGCTTATTCATCATTCTTGCCACTTTCTGATGCAGTTCTGAAAGTTCCCTTTCTTGAATGTCTTTATAAAGTATGAGCAAAAACAGCGAATAGGGCCGGGGATTTAGCTCAGTAGTTTCGCCACCTGCTGCACAAGCGCAAGGACCCAGGTTCGATCCCGGGTACCAAAAAAAAAAAAAAGCAAATGTGGTTGCCAAGTGCCATCCAACAGAAAGAGGGGTTTGTAAAAACATTACAGTGTGCCCTCATCCACCTGATTCACTGGATTGGGCACTGTGTCACTTCTGGCTCTTCCCTAAAGTCAAAATGACCATTAAAGCAAATGTTTTCAATCTACTGATGACACTGAGGCAGCCACAACAGTGCAACTAAAGACAGTCATGAAAGAGAGCTTCCAGAACTTCAGATAGTGGCAAGAATGATGGTACAAATGTTCAAAGTGAGGCAGAGATTAATTGCAATGGTCTTTTACTGTAATAAAATTTTAAACATTCACTGTATTTTCTTAATCATACTTCATATGCCTTATCAAGCTACAAGGAATGAGCCTGTGAAAAGAGCAATTGACTTTATAGGGCAAAATATAATACAGCAGAGGATCAGGTGAAATCCAAATACTGAACTTACCTGTCCATTCAGAGGCCTCCATTTCCTTCTTTACTTTATCCTGGTTTAGGCTATATTACAACTGAAGTTGTTATTTTTTAAATTTTACATTGAAAAATTATAGTTGTATATAGTTTGAAGGAGTAGTGTTTGGTCATTTAATAAGTGATGTGAAAACAAATGATGAATTTCTGTTTAATAAAGCGTAACTTACAGAAAAACAGTGAATTTAAGTTTGAGACTATTCACTAAAAGCACTCAGGCTTCCTAACACTTCAAAGACCAGTTTGCATTTGCACATGTCAATATTTTAAATCTAAACTGTATGTCTCCTCTTGCAGCCCAGTTAAAGGATATTGCCTATGGCACGAAGCAGTACAAATTTAAACCAGAAATCATGCCGGATGACTCTGTCGATGAATTTGATGAGACTATCCACCTAGAGCGAGGCGAAAATCTATTTGAAATCCATATCAACAAAATAACCTTTTCTTCAGAAGTTTTACAGGCATCTGGAGATAAAGAGCCTATCACTTTCTGTACCTATGCCTTCTATGATTTTGAACTACAGACAACTCCCATAGTGCGAGGCCTTCACCCAAAATATAACTTCACTTCCCAATACCTTGTTCATGTTAATGACTTATTTTTGCAATATATTCAGAAGAATACTGTCACCCTTGAGGTCCACCAAGCTTACAGCACAGATTATGAAACAATCGCAGCATGTCAATTGAGATTCCATAAAATTCTAGAAAAAAGTGGTCGAATATTTTACACAGCAAGTTTGGTTGGTAAGTATAGTTTATAAGTTTTGGATGTTTAAATCACTAATTTACTCTATATATTGGTGTTTTACTTTAGTATCTTCTCATACATTAAAAGTGCCCTTTGGGTTTGGACAGTATAAATTCAGGTGTTTATTTACCATATTGATACCCTTGTTTAAACATTAATTGTACCACATTCATCAGATTCTTTTTAAGACATGTTATCTTTAGTACTAAATATTAGGAATGCTGTTCAGTGGTAAAAAGACTAGCTTATGTGTATTGTCAGATATGACAAAAAGTTAAAGCCAGAGGGTAAAGAGAGAGTTGGAAGGTTGCTGATTAAGGTAAGGGCTTCCCTGAGAGGTTGACATTGATAAAGACCTAGATGAAGATTCATGGCAGCATATAGGACAGGAATGTTTCAGGCAGAGGAAATAGCAAAAAGCAAAGATCTTAGGGAAGAACAAACCTGAATGTTGGAATAAGAGGGCCAGTAACTTGAGCAAAAATAAAATTAAACCAGTAAACAGGAACCAGATCATCTTGTAGAGCTTTGTGCATCACAGTGAGGAGTTTGGATTTCTTTTAGGTTTTAGAAAATTCAGCCTGAGTATTGTGTCAAGAATAGTTTTTAGTGGGCAAGAGGGAAAATAGGACCATTCTCCAGCTATTTGCATTATCTATGGGAAGGTAATGATGGCTTGGATTGAGATGATAAGTAAAAAGGATAAGATGGTCATATTTAGTATATATTTTGTTATTCTTTCTTCAAGATTTGCCTATCAGTTAAATGTGGGGTATTGAGGGAATCCAAGGAGGCAAGAATTTATAGCATGAATAACTAAGAGAACAGTGATATCATTTACCAAAAAAGGGAAGATTACAAAAGGAGAAAAATCCAAGGAAGAAAATCAAGAATTCTGTTTGGACAAATTAAGATTGACATGTCTATTAGATATCCAAGTGGAGATGTCAGGTAGGCCATTGGATAAACTAGTCTGAAGGCTGAGATGGAGACATAAACCTAAGAGTCATTTGCATATGGTATTTTTTTTCCCATTAAGTTTATTGGTACATTTCAGGTATAAAATACAGTTACATTCATCATTGGGATCTTGTACCATTACGTGAGTATCTTGGTTCTTATTTTTTTTTCCCCTTCCCTTGCTCTCCCTTCACCCCCTCCATCCTTCCCTATTTGCAAAGACCTTGTTTCCATTTTTTTCCTCTTCTCATATTTTTTCTTTTCCCTTTTTTCCCTTCCCCTACCCCTCCCCCTTCCC
>NW_004624757.1:3127141-3180589 GCF_000247695.1 Heterocephalus glaber
TTCTCTGCCCTAGGAGCTTGGGATGGTGATGGGGGAGCTTCCTTCTGGGTGCTGGGACCAGCTCAGCTTCTCTGCCCTAGGAGCTTGGGATGGTGGCAGGGAGCTTCCTTCTTGGTTCTGGGACCAGCTCGGCTTCTCTACCCTAGGAGCTCAGGATGGCGGCAGGGGAGCTTCCTTCTGGGTGCTGGGACCGGCTCACCTTCTCTGCCCTAGGAGCTTGGGATGGCAGCAAAGCATATGGTATTAATCAGCTTTCCCACTGCTGGGACAAAATACCTGACACCTGCAACAAAACAGGAGAGGTTTATTTTGGCTCATGGTTTCAGAGGTTTCAGCCCATGGTCAGCTGTCTCTCAGGCAGAAAGCTCATGGAGAAAGGGCGTGACAGAGGGAGCTACTCAACTTATGGAAGCAGAGAGTAAGGGAAGAGTCAGAAAGAAAGGGAACCAGGGACCAAACATTGTCCCCAAGGTCACACCCCCATGACCCATCCCAACAAGCATAGAAGTGTGCTTTAGTAATATCCTGTGAGTCTCAGGGTGATCATGTTGACAATCGAGATTACCCATCACACATATAGAATATATTTTAAGCCACACACCTAGATAATATCACATAGACATTGAATACAGCTAAACAACAGAAGGTGGCCAAGGACTAAGTCTTGGGAAACTCCAACATTTAGGTTCAGGAAGAGGAAGAAAAACAAGTAAAGGAAACTAAGGAGTGGCCAGAGTTATACTAGGAAAACTAAGAATATATGGTATCCCAGAAGCCAAGTGAACTATTTCAAGAAGGAAGCAGGGTGATTTAAAGTCTAGGGAGTGTTTTTATTATGCTGGTTGAGTGATTGCGTATATAATATGTTCATGACTCAAAAAATCATTTAGGTGTAAATGTCTTCTCCCTTTCCTGTTCTCTAGCCATCACCAGCTCCAGAGACTACAAATTTATGCAAAGATATTTTACCCATATATAAGCAAATATATGTGTATGTTAATAGTCTTCTTTTAGGACTTTTAAAAAAAATGATGGCTCACCACTGTGTTCTTTCTTTCACAGTGGTCTGCTCTCACACTGTAGAGCATGCTTTTTCCCTTCTTTTACTTGGCCGAAACTCGCTGTGCAGAGCGTATTTCTTTCCCTACCTTTAATAAACGTAAAATCCTGCTACCTTTTAAAAAATAAATAAATAATGATGGCAGGTATTAAATTTTGTTAGTATGCTTTAAGAATGATGCTTAGAAAGAAACTGATGAAGGGTCAATATTTTAATAAAATGGAATGTTCAGAAAAGTTTGTGTAAAGAATAGTCCCTATTTGACAAATATTGAAATGTAGTGTACTAGTCCCTCTGGTAGAAATATATGAATGGAAACTTCAGCCCTTCCCCTTCAGAAACTTTCCATGTGGTTGGTGTGCAGGCTGCATACTTGTGAGAGAACAGGCTAAAGCAGTCAGTGCTCTAACAAGGACATACAAGGTCTGTGAAGGAAGCACAGGGCTGTTAAGAGAAGTCTTCACAGAGAAAAAGAAAAGCTGCCTGAGTTGAGAGGAATGCCAAGAGCATGGAGTGCAGATATCAGGCAAGGGTATACTGAATATGGTATATAGAATATGCCCCAAAAATGTATACATCAGGAAAAGAAAATCTTGCATAAATATTTTAATACTAAATTTATTGAGACATCATGAGATTAATCCAAGTTACCTTTGGCCTCTACAATTACAAAAGGTGCTCAAAGTGGTGGCCAGTAGCTGCCAGTCATTTATTAGTATGGTGAACTGCTGAAGTGTGTATACATTTTTTGGCAGACTGAATTTAACATTCCTATGCCATTCTCCCCTATACTTGAGTGTTATTATATTATTTTTTTGCAAGAATTGAGAAGATGCCAAAGATTTCTTGAAACTTGAATTAGACTATGGAATGTCATGTTTATAATTTTGAGGTTGCATATTGTAAATATCAAACTAGATTGAGTGTAACTTGTTTTTTTAAAAGTACTATACCATCAAAAAGAATGTGGAGTATCTAATTCAGTGTTTAGATTTTTCTTTATATTTCAGAAGAATTGAAATAGTATGAATTGGAATATCTCATAGTTTGACACAGCACTTTACTAATATTTAATATACAATGAAACTCACACTTTAGAAGTAACTATTTTCTTCATTTGTTATTTGCCATGTGTCATTTGTGCAAGTCATATTATTTTAGTGTAAAATCCGTAATTTAATGCATAATACCATTGATGTATTTTTTACTTGGTATATATATATATTTTTTTTCATTTATGAGACTGTTTTAACAGTGGTTATGTATTCATTTGTAGGAACTAAAGGAGACATCCCAAATTTTGGCACAGTAGAGTACTGGTTCCAATTAAGAGTTCCCATGGATCAAGCAATTCGACTTTATCAAGAACGAGCAAAGGCTCTGGGATATATAACATCAACTTTTAAGGAGCCAGAGCAAATGCAATCAGTAAGCTTGTTGAGTTTAAAACTCTTTTATGACAAAGAAATCTTAAAATATTTCCTTGTATCTCATGCTTTAAACTGAAATCACTTTCTTCCATAGCCGTCCAGTGGCTTTTTTAACACTTTTTATTTTGGAATATGTAAACTCACAGGAAGTAGCAAAAACAGTACAGAGAGGTCCCAGGTATGCTTCACCCAAGTTGTAACATATAACTGTAGTATGACATAAAACCAGGGAATTGACATTGATACAATATCTCAGCTATAGACGTTACTCAGATTTCATCAGGTTTTACATGCACTCATTTGTGTGTGGTGCACTTCTATGCAGTTTTATCATGTGAATAGATTCATATGACCACCACTACAATCAAGATACAGACCTGTTCCATCAACACAAAGGAACTCCCTTGTCTTAGTAAGGAAACGTTTGAAAAAACATAATTGAAGTATTATTTAAGCACATATCAAAAGTCTTTCATTAACAATTTCTACTATTAAAGGCCAAACAACTAATATTTGACTAACACTTACTGTCCTTCTTTCAAACTCTTTCCTCATGTTAGATTTCTGAAAGACAAAGTAGAATCCAAAATAAATATTTTCTTGTTGAGAACTGGGAGTTTACATGACATCATTCCCCAAACCATGTTTTGTGGAATCTTAATTACCATATTTCCACACAAATTCCATGATCTAATGAATGCAGAAAATACTGAATTGAGCAGAGTTAAATAGGATCCTTGACTTTAGTATTTCATGTGTGTAATGCTTTCTTATGTATAATGCCTCACCCAAAGGCATGAAGTATGCACCTATGCTTAGTGACAGACCGCATACAGAAGAAACATTTTGGTGTCTATCCAGGTCATAATTTGTTTCCCTTAGAGCTGCACCCGCCCCCAATCCATGGGCCCTGACCCCTCTGGCCAGGTTTATGTCATGTTTTCTCCCACACACCACCCAACTATAACTAAGGGTTCAAGAATATTCACCTGTTTCCAATTGGACCAGTCAAAGTCTACCTTCTGAGATCAAGAGAAAACAAAACTCTTCTTACCTGAAACTTGTAAAATTGGGAGTTTTGGCTGCTTCTACCACATTAGTCAGCAAAAGGAAAAAAAACATGGATCTGAAGAGAATAATGAACAATCGAGACCAGAAATTCTGGCGGTTTTCCAGTCTTGTTAGCTTTCTAAGGCACAGTCATATTTCTGCTGTAGAACTCCATGAATTCTCCTTATAACCTTATGTTAAAGTCCTCTTCCTGTTGTTTTTGCTAGATAGATTGGTTTCTGTGAGTTTCACTTAAACAACCATGACTTACATAACATTGGTTCCCAAACTTAAGAAACAATGGCACCTGCTTCCCATAGATCATCTTTTTGGTTAATATGCTTCACAACATACTTTGGGAAATGGGAATTAGAAATTAGAGTACCACATTGTTTGTTTGGTTTTGTAGCTTTAAGACTTTTATGCCCCCAGATTATGGCTTGCATAAGTCATTTACTGCTACAATTTCAGCTTTTGTGGTTAGATTTGTAGAGGAGGTACTTTTAAGTAATCATATTCAGCCTTTCATAGCAAACTAACCCTGGGAAAGCAGTATTGTGATTTCCTTTCCGGGTTTCCCCACTCCACACCACCAGATGTCTCCACTAAGGAGATTTACAACAGCAGCTCTGTTTTTCCCTCTCTAATAAACTTCTGGAGTCAAGGGTCCTAATTGTTCAATCCAGATTCAGAAATGCAGAGGGGTTTCTTTGTGGAAAAGTAGAGACTTTCCCAGCACTAAACTAAACAAGCCACTGAAGTGCTAACTTTTTTTTTTTTTTTTTTGAGACAAGGTCTCTCTGTGTAGTTCAGGCTGGCCTTGAACTCACTAGGTAGTCCAGGTTGGGCTTGAATTCATGGTGGTCCTCCTGCCTCAGCCTCCCTAGTAGGATTACAGGCATGCACCACTGCACCCAGCACACTACTATTTTTTGTCCCAGATTTTATCAGCTATAGAAGATTTACCATTTAGTGCAATTTTTTTCTTGTGTGCTGGCCATTCTAGTAACATTTCTGAAAGGGACCATAGAGTAGCTTCCATCTCTGCCTCCTAACTCCTTTCGCTCATCTCTTTTCTGAAATGGCCTCCCAATCCTAGCTTTTTATCCCTTCCAGGTTTATTTGTGACTCTGTTCTCCTGTTCTTATAGCAGCTGGATTCAGATATTGCATCTGCTTCTTCAAACCCCAGTGGTGGAAGAAGAGGGCCACCCAAATATAACAAAATAATCAGTCATCCCTTGGGGTGACCATATGAATCTCCTTTAGTCAAGTCATTCTTCCTTAGATGCATTGCTCACTTTACTTTTTTGATACTAAATAAAACTAATGAACTCAGGTTAACTCTTTCTTGGTTTTATTTGGTTTTAGTGCCAATTTTTACATGTATCTTCGGTCTCCCATGTTTATTGCTAATAGCTCAGAATCATCTAATCACACATGTTCTAAGGAATATTGGTTTTAAAGAAGAATCAAAGATTTTTTTTAACTGAGAAATTAACCTTCAAGTGAAAATATCCAGCTTTTGTCATTTTATAAAATTACTTTGTTTGGGGGTTGGCAGCTGCTGTTTATCTCTTAACTGTACTTTTTCTATAATTTAAATATGTATGTTTTTCCAGTTAAGTCAGCAAGTACCCAAAACTGCTCAGCTCAGTTCAGCAGATTCCACAGATGGGAACTTAAATGAACTTCACATTACAATAAGATGTTGCAGCCACCTGCAGTCCCGAGCAAGCCACCTGCAACCACACCCATATGTTGTGTACAAGTTTTTTGATTTTGCAGACCATGATACAGCCATCATTCCCAGTAGCAGTGATCCACAATTTGATGACTATATGTGTTTCCCAGTGCCAATGAATATGGATTTGGATCGATACCTTAAGTCAGAGTCTCTGGGTTTTTATGTGTTTGATGATAGTGATACCCAGGAGAATATTTACATAGGAAAAGTCAATGTGCCTCTGATTTCACTGGCACATGACAGGTGCATCTCAGGTAAGCCTATGTCCTTGATTTTATGAAATTATAAAAAACCTAAATTATACCTCATTGTTATGTCTATGATTTGTTTATAACTAATTTTCCTACCCTTCTCAAGCAACCTTTAAGCTTTGGTCCTATATCAGTACCGTTTTTAGTTATTTCCTTAGCAGTTGCTCTAGGGATTGTGCATTTTATCATAGCCTACTTAAAATTAATACTAGCTCAATTCCATTAAAATGTAGAAAGTGTATATTTTTATTGTCTTTTATAGTTACCTATGTAATCACCCTCGCTGGTCTTACATGTGGATTTGTGTCACCATCTCCTATCTTTTTTTTATGCTGAAGAACTTATTATATATGTTGTAAGTCAGGTCTGCTGTTAGTAAATCCTCTTGATCATCACGATTTGAGAATACTCTTATTTTGCTTTTATTTTTTGAAGGATAGTCTGGCAAGATATATTTTTAGTTGTTTGTTTTTCCTTCCATCACTTTTATTATATCAGACTATTAACTGTTGCATCTACTGTTTCTAGTAAGTCAGCTATTTGTTTTATTTTGGTTTATATTTGATGCTATTTGCAAGATTTTTGTTTTTCATTTTGAACACTTCAATTGATATGAGTAGATGTGGATCCCATTGTATTTATCCTACTTGGAATTCATGAAGCTTCTTATATGTGCAGCATATTGTTATACACCAAATTTGGGGAGATTTCTGCCATTTATTCAATTATTGTTTCTGCCCTTTCTTCTCCTTGGACTCCTGTTATACATGTGTTGGTAGAATTAATAGTGTCCCACAGGTTTCTCAGATTCTGTTCATTTTTCTTCATTTTTCCTCCCATTCTTCTTCATTTTTCCTCCCATTCTTCAGATTGGATAATCTTTCAGATCGTTCAAGTCTGTTGATCTTTTCTTGTGCCAATTCAAATCTTCTTCTCAGCTCCTCTCTGGAGTATTTTTCATTTCAGTATTATACTTTACAACTCCAGAATTTCTTTCTCATTTCCTTTTTTCTTTTGCTTGTTTGGGGTGGGAGGAGCACATTGGAGATCAAACTCAGAACCTTGCCTAGGCAAATGCTTTACACTTGAGCTATGTCCCCAGGCCACAATGCATGATTTTTTTTTTTTAAACTGGACATTTTGGGTAATATATTGCAGTATACAATATCCCCAGGTGGTTACTGTCATTGTTTTTGTTTGTTTGGTGACTTACCTGGACTAATTAATTCTACAGAGTCTGCTTCACCCACTGTGTGTAGCCATTGATGTCTCTGCTAAGTTCTGGTTGTTTTATTCTTGTTTTATTTTTAAGCACAGGTCAGAATATCTTAGTGGTCTGCCAGTAATTGTTCAAAGATATACATAAATACCTGGAGCTTGCAGGCTTCAGTTTTTGCCTGCAGGTCAGTTTGTAGCTTAGGGAATGTGTTCAAAGTTCTGGCAATCTTCAAGTCTGCTTTAGCTTTTACTTTCAGCATTTGCTAGTGTGAGGCCGATCATTCAACCAAGGGCAAATACTTTGGTAGAATCCTCCTGGGTTCCTTCTGAGCTTGCACATAGCTTTGTACATGCCCACAGCCTTCCATGCCAGGAGACATAAATAGGATCCTATCAAGCTACACTTTGGATGTCTTATTCATTTTAAATTGTTGCCTTACTTCCTGGTCTTTTTCTTACCCCATCGGAATTAAGACTGGCTATGATGTTGGCCTTCCCTGACTGTTTGGCACAGAGATTGCTATTATTTTTAACAGGGCCCTTAGGCATGAAATTATCAACATCCTGTTCCATATAAAGTATGCCCCTTCCAACAGAGGCTGCCAGTCCTCCTAGTCTACCCAATGCTGATAGACCTTCTGTACCATAGAGCTTAAGGAGGGAAGGGAGGAGAAGAGCAGTTCCACACAAAGGCTTTTACTAAGGCTCAGTATATTTTCTTGAGTAAATGGTTCTTGATTTGTTGAACAGTTTTGATCAATTTCCAGAGTCCTTAGATGGTTGTTTTTTACCATTTTGTCACTTTTATCATTGCTATTTGGGAAGAGTATTTACTGAACTATTCATTCAGCCATTTTGAAAGTCTTCCTCGTGCCTATAACAGAACTTTATCACCTCTGTTTCCACCTACATCTTTTTGTTCTCCCTAAAGCCTAGTGTTTTGGGCTGCCAGGCATAGTGGTGCACGCCCGTAATCCCAGCACTCGGGTAGGCTGAGGCAGGAGGATTGCTGGGAGTTCAGGGCCAGCCTGGGCTACACAATGAGACCCTATCTCAAAAAAACAAAAAGAAAGAAAGAAAGCCAGCTAGCCGAGTTTTCGGTGTTTAGGAATTTTCACTGTTTTCCCAGGTAGCCATTAAAAGAAATGTTATCACTCAAGGACCGAAAAAAAGGATACCCTTAAACAAAAGTTATGCTTGAAGTTTGTTAGTTACTGGTTTTTCATACCTCAAAATCTAGTGCAGTGATTAAAATTCGTGACTCAATATTAGATTCAGCTAGGTTATACTTTTTGTTACTGCTCTTTGTTCTGGGTTGTCTAATTTCTTGAACTTTTTGCTGTTCTGCTCTTGCTTTAGAATAATTTAATAAATACCAATAAAATACATTTAAAATATGACATAATATAAAGACTCCTTTAGACACATAGATTATTTGAAATTTTTAGTATTATTTTTTTTAGAAACAAGATTATTCGAGTCAAAATGAATATTGATACATGAGCCATACCACAAATATAATGTCTTGGAGAAGGCTAGGAATTCTGAATAATCTCTCAATTTAATTTCAGTGAATTAAAATATTTATAAATTAATGTTCTCATTGTTGAACCAGTGTAATCTTTGAGGTCTTAACTTCTGAAAAATATCTGTTTAAGAGATGAACCTGTCATAGAACCCTTTGTCTTTATTTTATTCTCTAAGACATTTGAATTATAAGTAGAAGTCAAAATTGTTTTTAAAGTTGAAGGGTAAATCTTTGTTTCTCTTTAATTCACGTGGTAATGAAACTTTACACTAGAATTAATTAAAATTATTTTTGTAATCTGACAGGAATATTTGAGTTAACAGATCATCAAAAACATCCTGCAGGCACCATCCATGTTATATTGAAATGGAAATTTGCTTACCTTCCACCAAGTGGATCAGTAACTCCTGAAGACTTAGGAAATTTCATACACAGAAAAGAGCCAGAAATTATTCAAAGATTACCTCCAACGTCCTCTGATAGCATACCAGTTGTAGTGAGTAAATGTGACTTAAAAATTTCTTTCAAATGTAAAACTTTATATATAAACTTAATAGCCAAATACTTCTGAGAAAAAAATAGCTGGACTTACTTAAATATAATAATCAAACTTAGTCTGACATATTGGTTTATCTTAGGCACCAAGAGCTAAACCAAGACAACGTTTAAGACCTATAGATAAGAAGGTGTCTTTTGTGGATACTATGCCACATCACAATTCTGTAAGTAGTAAACATTCAGAATACTGGCATTTCTCTGTTAACAAATATTTTAAATTAAAAAATAGAGATATACCCTAGCTGAGTTAAATGGAAACAGATGAATAAAATATATCCTTTCTATTTAAAATGATAGGTTTGTAATTTAGCACTATGTATAAAAGTTAACTTCATATTCTTTTATCTAAGTCTTTATGGCCCTATATCTCTCTCTAGGTATTGTCCTAGTCCTCTGCTCCCATTTACAAAAAAGTCTTCAAAAAAGTTGTCTAATTTCTTTCTCACTTTTCTCACACTGTTTCATGAACTCACTCCAGTAAGCTTCATTAAAAGCACTCTTGCTGAGATCACAGTGACTATGTTTGCCCTATCCAGTCGTCAATTCTCATTACCATCTTACTCTCCCAATACATCTGATATGTGGAATACTCCCTCTTCTCGTGACCCCTGGATACCATGCCTTGCTAGTTTTCCTCTAACTTTAACAGTTACAGTTCTCACTCTTCTGAACCAGATCTCTGAATGTTAAAGTGCTTCACTACTTAATCCTAAAACCTCTTCTCTTCTCAAGCTGTATTCACATTAAGAGATCTTATCCAGTCTTATGGCTTTAAAAAGCATTTATATGTAGATGATCCCATATTTATAATCTCTAGCCTCAGCCTTACTGCTAAATTCTGTTTATTTTGTTACTGTGTATTTCATATGCAGTGGACATCTAATAGAAATGTAAACTTTATATGTCAAAAACCAGACTCCTGATTACACCAGTCCTCTTCCAAAATGTTTTCCTCTTCCACTGTCTGCCACCTCAGTAACTGACATAACCATTTGCTCAGCTGCTTAGGCATAAAATTTTAGAGGTATCCCCTTGACTTCTTCCTTTCTCACACCCCACATACAGTTCATCCATAAGTTATCAACTGCATACACTTTCAAAATACATGCTGTATTTGTATAAACTGCACTGTTACCACTCACATCACCATCATATCTTGTAGACTTTAGAAATACGTTTTCTACATACTCAACAATTATATAGTAAAGGACACAAATTTTAAATGTGTAGATTGACAAATTTTTACATATATGTCTTATATAACCACCCCCTCCCATCAAAATACTGTTTTGTGTTCACAAGACTTAAAATGCCTGGCACAGAAGGATCACAAGTTCAAGTCTAGCCTAGGCAATTTAGCAAAACCCTGTCTCAAAAAATAAAATGAAAAGGGGTAGGGGTTAGTCTAGCACTAGAGTGTTTCCTTAGCATGCACAGGGCCCTGAGTTCAGTCCACAGTACCACAAAAAATGCTTTGCATATACAAAAAATTTAATATATGTATACTAAATAAATGAAGTTAATAATTATAACTCAGAGGACATCTTATCCTTAACATTTATTGAGTGCTTATTATGCACCAGGAACTGAAATAAGTTGATATTTGATACAGTAAAAGGATAATATTGGTCATAAGAAGCACATACCTATTCAAGCATGTATAATTTCTTAAGTTCCAAAGTAATATATCATCATCATAGATAAATTAGAAAATGTAAATAATAAAAACTAATAAAAAATAAGATTTCCCAAACTTATAACTCAGAGTTTTAGCGAGTTTCTTTCCATACTTTTTCCCATGAAAATATGCACATACATATATTTGATCACAAGTTTGTTTTTGTTTTTGTTTTTGTTTTTTTTAGGTACCGGGGATCGAACTTGAGTCCTTGCGCTTGCGCAGCAGGCAGCGAAACCACTGAGCTAAATCCCCGGCCCCCACAAGTTTTTTTTTAACAAAACTTGAAACCACTGTATATATCATGTATATCATGTTCTATAACTACCTCTTCTATTTAACAGCATATAATATACTCTGTAATGTCAGTAAGAACAGATCTACATCATTGTTTTTTTCATGGTCATACAGAACTCAGGTATTTGAATGAACCATATTTTAACTAATGTCCTAATGTTAGACATTTGCAATGCTTTTCATTTTTTTTATAATAAACAGTGCTTAAATGAACTATACTTGCAATTATTCAATTGCATATACATATACTTTAAGGAATATCTATCTGGGAATGTAGCTCAGTAGTGGCACATGTGATTAGCATGCATGAAGTCCTGGGTTCAATCCCCAGCACCATCAAAAAAAAAGCATATCCATCATTTTATTGAAGTATATATACTAATTAAATTCAGTGTCACATGGGTAACTATTATATTTGCTGCCAATTTTTACTAGTACATATGTACATACATGTGTAAAAGTCTTAGGATGATTTTGTATTTACTAATAAGTATAAAATAATATGCATTCATTTTCACATTAATATAAGGAGATTTGTATCCCTCCTGAAGATATGAAGGAAATTTCACCAGATGTGGAGTGTACACCAGAAATAGATAATAATATACCAGCTATTTCACATATTCCCAAGGTATGCGTTTGTATTAAAATTGTTTTGGAAGGTTTAATTTGGTTCTTAAAGACTTTGTCTTGTGACTCAGGAAGTCATGCACATATACCATTTTTTCATATGACTTCTTGGCAACAGAAAATCAAAATTTGACAAGTGGATCAACTACAATTATACTGATATTGGCAAGTAATATATAGAAATGCAATTAAAGTCTTAATGTAAAACTCATTTTGAGATTACTGCTTTTCTCATTCTTGATATATATTCAGATTTTCATTTATCTATACAATTTGAATGGTTTTCTGTTTTCTCTAATATGGCTCTTATATATAATGTATTTCTGTGTATTTGTCTCACATGTACATGCTTTATTATTCAAGTGCTGCAACAAGAATACTATAAAATGTGACCTAAGCAATAATAAATATAGCTATGTGATATTTCTACAGATTTCACAAGAAAGCATTATAGCTAAGGTAAAAGACAATGCTGAGAAAACACACCAAGGAAAAGAAGAGGATATATCTTTACTATCTGAGGGCCAACTTGCAGAACAAAGCTTGGCTTCTTCTGAAGATGAAACAGAAATAACAGAAGAAATAGAACCAGAAGGTGACTTTCTTTTTTAAATCAACATATTTTTAATCAACTCTTTGTTTTGTTTTGTCTTCTACAGTATGCACATAGAACATCTTCATTTAATAGTAGGATGTACCTTATGGTACTTATTTCTTGACAGAAATGATGGTCTATGGTTCATTCATTCTGCTTAGCTATGGTTAGGAAGAATTTTATCTCTTCTAATGGCAGCTTTCAGCTCCACAATAGAATACAGTACAACTATCATTGCTAACCTTCTTCCCAATTTATAATGTAAATAGTTTTTTATTCTTTGGATTCAGTGTTATCAATTGAAATATTCTACAGTCTTGACTTTTTTTTTTCTGGTACCAGAGATCAAACTCAGGAGCTTGGGCTTGTGAGGCAGGCGCGGTACCACTGAGCTAAATCCCCGGCCCCAGGCTTGACTTTTTAAAAATTAAAATTGAGATTGCAAGCACAAGGTCCTGAGTTTGATCCCCAGTACCAAAAAAAAAAAATTAAAACTAGGAATCCTGACCCAAAAACAAAGATTACTGTAGGGTTTCTTTTTTATAAAAATTTAGAAAAAGCAAAGTAATACATAGTGACAAAAAGCAGGCAGGGATGAAGAAATTATGAGAACAGGGAAGGGCAGAAAGGAAGAGACTACAAAGAAGCTTAAGGAAACTTTTGGGAGTGATGGATATGTTCACTTTCTTAACTGTAATGATGGTTTCACAGAATTAAATATATGTCAAATATCAAATGTTGCAGCCTAAATGTATATGGTTAGTTGTGTGTCAGTTTTGCCTCAATAAACCTATAAAAATTTTTAGACTTTTAAGCAGTAAGAATAACATTGACTTTGATACAATGTTATTGGTTAGGCTTCTCTTTAAAGCCTATTTATACTTCTCTTTAAAGTTTTTAAATTTCACACTATAACCTATATGAGGTGTGATTGAAAAATACAGTCTGTGTTTAAATTTTTAAAACATTATTACAAAATATACATTGCCCCTCAAAATTCTCCCCGCGTCAGACACTCTTATCCCATAGTTCTTGCTACTTTCTGAAGCAGGTCTAAAAGTTGTCTTTCCTGAGTATCTTTAGTTGCTCTGTTGTGGCTGCCTCAATATCATGAATTGATTCAGAACATTTACCTTCCATGGTCATTGTGACTTTGGGGAAGAACCAGAAGTCATAGAGTGCCAGATCTTGTGACTAAGGTGGATGAAGGCACACCTAACTGTTTTTAGAGCCTACCTTTCCACAGAAAGCACTTGGCAGCACCATTCACTGTATTTTTGACCCCTCATACAGACACAAAAGAGGACTTCCAGAACTGCTTCAGAAAGTGGCAAGAATAATAGTGGGCCGGGGTGTAGCTCAGTGGCACTGCGCCTGCCTGGCAAGGGTGAGGTCCTGAGTTCAATCCCGGTTCCTTAAAAAAAAAAAGAAGAATAGGAGAAGTGTGTTTGAAGAGAGGGGGAGTATTTTGAAGGAAATTAATGGCAAGGTGTCTTTTATTGTAATATTTTTAAAATCTAAACATTCACGGTATATTTTGATCACTGTGTATATTTATTTTTTATTTTCTTTGTATTTACCAAAACTAATCTTCAAATTTCCAATCATCTTTTATTTTCCAAAATGTATTTGTGAACAAATTGCTGTCATAAAAAGATCTAGCCATAACGATCATATTGTTCTTTTATGGTTTATCCTGTGATGTGTGCTTGTTTGTGTTTCACAAGAAATACTTGGTAGCTTGGATAAGTGTTGCCTTTTTACTTTTTTAACAGATGAAGAGGACAGATCAGCTTCTGACAGTGATGACTGTATTATTCCAGGTCCTCTCTCCAAGCATGTCAAGCAGGTCAGTATCTTGATGCCAACAACTAGAAATGCTCTGAAATAAGGCTCTCTTTTGTTCATAGTATTATCAGTCTTCATAAATGAAAATCTTAAGTTAGGCAAAAATATTTCTGGAAAAATTTAATGTATTTTCATAATCTCAGCCAAGTAATTCTCTAGTACAAGACATTTCATGTATCGTTTCATTATGTGATGGACTGTAACATATAAACATTGTTTTTGCCAAAAGTACCTAACACCAATAGCTTAGATAGTTACTTGCTAAAACCAGCCAATTTCTCTGAATCCTTTTCAGGAGCAGTGTATAGAGATGTATTGAGTCAGATCTGAATTTTATTTTTTTGTTTTTTTGTTTTTTGAGACTGGATCTCTTTATGTAGTTTAGGCTGGTCTTGAACTCACTGTGTAACCCATGCTTCCCTTGAACTTGTAGTGATCCTCCTACCTCAGCCTCCTGAGTGCTAGGATTACAGTCATGCACCACAGTGCCTGGCCAGATCTCAACTTTTAAAAATTCAAAATATGGTATTGCATTCAAAACTATGATAGCTTGCCTAATATGAATTCTTAGTCTATTCATAACTAAGAATGTCTGCTGATAAACTTAAGGTTATTTCATTTCTGACAAAAAAATTAAACCTTATTGGCTAATAATTAATCTTGTACAGGTATTCCTTGCCTTGTTTTGTACACATTATTATAAAGTAGCATGTAAATTGAAATTTTGAGAAGAGTATGTATTTTAAATATATATGGCAAGCATACTATATGTCTACCAGAGCACTTTGTATTGTAGAGAGGGGAAAGCTTTTGTAATTTAAATGTAGGTAAAGTTAAAAACCTTAGCTTTTTCTGTTCATCTGCACTCATTTTCCTGAAGTGATTAATATACCTTTTTTAAGAATTTCTACTTTATTGGTAACAATTGCAATACTTCTTTTAACTCTTCTTTCACACATTCTTGTCTTAATATCTCTCAAAAACAAAAACCATAGCACAGAACTTTGTCACAGGTGCCTCCATGAAATAGAGATATTGTGTATGTACCTGATGAACATTCCATCTGTCCAAAGTTTTATCAATATCATTATATACTTATTATTTATAATAATATTGTCTAAGCTGGCAACCTAATATATGTAGTTCCCATTGTTCAAAATTGATAAGGAAGGAATTATATATACAGTTGCCTAAAAACTTAATTATAGCACTCAGTTCAATTAAATTTATTTTTTTCCTTAGTTAAATTTTAAATTGCTAGGGCTGGGGATTTAGCTCAGTGGTTCTGCCGCCTGCCTCTCAAGCGTAAGGTCCCGAGTTCAATCCCCAGTACCAAAAAACAAAACAAAACAAATCTTAAATTGTTAAGTAATTTTATCAACCCAGTGAATGAAATTCTCCACCCTCATTAGAACAATTCTCATTAGAACAATTCTTTAATAGTGTCAGTGGGAATATGTTTGTGAGCTTAGTTTTGTAGCCATAAACAAAACTCACAGGAAAGATAGACAGTCCTCAGAGGAGAATAAAGAAATTGGCTCCTGTAATTTTAGAGACTGAGAGGTCCTAAGATCTACAGTCAGCAAGCCGGTGGAGAACTGGTGGCGCCGTGACAAACTGAGCCCGCAGGCCTAATAGAACCAGAGTCAATGGTGTGAGAAAGCCAGCAGACTCAAGAACCATGAAGAGCCAATCCACATTTGAAGACAGAAAAAGACCCATGACCCAGTTCAAGAAAGTCAGGAAGGAGAAATTCCCTCTTACCTAGACTTTTTGTCCTAGTGAAGTCTTCAACTTATTGGATTTGACCTACCTACATGAGGGAGAGAAGTCTGCTTGACTTGATCTATGGTGATTCAAATATCAGTTTTACGAGAAACCTCCTCACAGATGCCCAGAATAATATTGGACCAAATGTCTGAGCACCTAGTCAGGTTGACAAAGAAAATTAACAGTCACACCATTTTACTAGCAATCCTCCCCCCATTCATCATAAGTCTGCATATTTGACTCAGACATTGCCTTCTTATGCATCAATAGTTTTTCTGCAAGTTTTTTGGTTACAAATACGATTTAGCCTTTCGAACACAAGGATATGAGAAATGACATACTAAATCAGGCTAGAAGTCTATAATGAGTTATCCAGGGATACATTTATCTTGTCAGTCTACAATCAGCACTCAGACCTCTTGTCATAACAACAATGTCAATAATTAGTATCATATTAATAAAGCATAAAGAAGATTTAGCTAATATGTGGCCTATCTCCTCATTTTTTCCAGATTAGTAAAATAAGATAGATCTTGAGAGAAAAAGTGACTTGCTTACAATTATTCTACTGATTAAGGAAATTAAGGGGAAGGAGAAATTTGGAGTGATTTTTTGTAAGAGACATCATGGAAGTTATGCCCATGAGCCGGCCTGCCCTTCTCGTTCCCTTTCTCATGGGCTGCTTTTCTTTTAATCATTTTGAGCTGAATTTCTCTGCATGCTTAATGCCCAAAGATAGTCATGAGAAAATGCCCAGCCCCAAGGAGAGAGACATAATTAGCTACAGCTAGCTTCTGGATTGAATCCAGGTGTGCACCATTCATCAAGTTACACGAAACAGGGCATGTCCTGCTACAACTATGACATGTCAAAGATGTGGAGAAAGTCATGTGCACTTCTCATATAGGGAGGGAGTGTACACTGTGTGTTTCAGAAGTCCAGAAGGCACTAAGCAGGGCAACCTTTCTGTGGGAAGATGTGGAAGGCTTCAGTTACAGTACAGCCAGCTATAGTTTGAATTTTATCCTTTAGTAGATACTAAAAGACAATGCAATATCCGATTTTATTTTCTAAACACTTTACTCATTATCTAAATTCAACATTGAACGTATGGAAAATTTTAAATCATACACTCTCAGACCAGTGATTCTAGCTGGGAACAGTCTTGTTGCCCAAGGGACATTTGACCATGTCTGCAGACATGTTTGGTTGTCACATTAGGAGAAAGTGTTACTAGCATCCAATGGACAGAGATCAAGGTTGCCACTCAACACATTGCAGTGTTCAGAACCCAGAATAAGAACTATCTAACTGGAAACATTAATGGTTCAGAGGTTGAGAAATCTTGCCTTAGACCTACAATAGAACCATGTCCATGCTGGCAATGTTGCTAGCATCTCAGTGAAGTTGTACATTGCTCTTACCTAAAGTAGAACAAAGATGCATGATTAGTAGGAACTGGTTCTCTAAAATATTCAGCTAATTCTGATGCACATGTATTATCTCTTTGTAATAAACCAAGGCTTTTTTTATTGTTATTTCTGGGAAAGTAATGTGTGTTACTTTGCTACAGCCTAATACAGTCTTCATTTCCTGTCTAAAATGTGAATTCTTGTAATAGTTTTTCAGATGCTGTCCCCAAAGTGTGAACATCATTTAAAGCTAACAGTTCTTCATGCCTCAGTAGCCATTAATCAGTTTCTATGTACTTTTAAAAGTTCTTACAGTAGCATGTACTGGCCAGTATCTTATGTTAACAGGTGAAATTTAGTTTTGTTAAATTATGTATAGCAAATATAGTAAAATGCTATAATCTGTAAGCATTGAGGGGAAAAACTAAAGAAATCAACATAATAGTGCCTGCTGTGGTTTGATGAGTTTGTCCTCTCCAAACTTCATGCTGAAACTTGATCCCCAGTGCAGCAGTATTAAGAGCTTTGGCTGTTAGCAGGTGATTAAATGGTGCTGGCACCATGATCATAAATGAGATTGGCTCCCTCATAATAGAGCATGATGTTGAAAGGAGAGTTGTCTTGATCTTCTGCTCCTCTGCCATGTGGAGGACATCTTTTTCTTTAAAGATTGCAAAAGTCATACAAAGATCTCTTATATATTATTTACCCAACTTCACAAATTGTTAACATTTTGCTACATTTGTCTTATCCATTTCCAGTCTCTCTTTTATTTTTGTATATATGCCTGCACCTATGTACTTATTTATAAACACATTCTTACACAAGTGCTATGAAGCATTTGAGAATTGCATAAATCATGCCCCTTTATGTCTAAATTCTGAAGACTAATGATACAATATTGTTAGGTAATTCTGAGAATATAGGAAAAAAAACTCCATTTATCCTGCTATATTCCCATTATATAACACTCTCACACCACTTCTGTGACAAGATATATGTGAGATTTTTCCCTCATACACCAAGGATGGTGATCTCTAATTTCACTTCAATTCTGACATTATCTACCTAGAGGTAGTAATGTCAGATCCTTGGTAAGGAAGGGCTCAATCCCACAAGATTGCCTCCCCTTCAGATGCCAGTGACAACCCCAAGTAGTTTAACCTGTGCTTCTGGCCAGCCAGCAAGCTGCACATTAAGGTTTCCATGACCCTTACCTTGGGTTCAATTAATTTGCAAAAGAGGCTTACAGAACTAAGAGAAACACTTATCTACTTTCACTGGTTTACTATGAAGGTTACTACAAAGGATACAGATGAAAAAATGCACAGGACAAGGTGGGTGAGAAGGGATACAGTGCATCACCCTCTGGGCACCTCCCCATATTCAGCTATCTCAGAGCTTTCCAATCCCATTCCTTTGGGGTTTTTATGGATACTTCATTAGGTAGGCATGATTGATTAAGTCATTGGCCATTAATGATCTACTTAACCTTTAGCCCCTCTCCCCTCCCTGGAGGTTAGGGGTTTGAGCTGAAAGTCCCAACCCTTTCATCTTACACTGATCTTTCCAGGGAGTCAGTCATGTTCTTAGCATACAAAAGAATTGTTCTCACTCTAGAGGCTCCATCCAAGGTTTTAGGAGCTAGCTGTATGCCAGGATACTGGGCAAAGACCAAACATACACAGTATTTCACAATATCATAGCAACCTATAGTTCTCATTAAAACTTTGCCAACTACCTCAATAGTATAATTTATAATATTTTGATCTAGTCTAAGATCCAATCCGGATCACATATTGCATTTTTTTTCATGTCCCTTTAACCTCCCTTAATCTGTAATTATTCCTCAGCATTTGTTTTGGTCTTTCCTAATACTGATATATAGGCCATTTATTAATATTATAGAATATCCTTCAATTTGGATTCATCTGGTGTTTCCTCAAGATCAGATTTTGGTAGGAATAGTACAAAAACAATACTATGGGTTTTTTTCCCTCTCCAGTACCGGGGATCAACCTCAGGACCTTGCACTTGCAAGGTAGGCGCAGGGCCACTGAGCTAAATCCCCAGCCCCCTTCTGTGTCTTTTTCACTGCATCATATCAAAAGGAACAGAGGGCCAGGGATTTGGCTCAGTGGTTTGGCTCAGTGGTTCCAGCGCCTGCCTCGAAAGCACAAGGTCCTGAGTTCAATCCCCGGTACCAAAAAAAAAGGAACAGAATGTCATTTTGTCCAATTACTGATGGTATCAATTTTCATTGAATTATTATGTCACAAACCCTTTTTTAAGCCTAAAAATACCTGTAACTCATTAGATTATTTGTCTCTTTTGAAACTACATTGGGCCAAAATCTCAGACAATGATACATAGTCTTTATAAGAAGGAAGGTATGTAGGTCAGCTTCCATTACTCTAACAAAGTACCTGAGATAATCAACTTACAGAGAAAAAAAGGTTGTTTTGTCTTATAGTTCTGGTTTAGTGTCTGTTTAGTCCAGGGAAGATTGGTCCTGTTGATTTTGGGCCTGTCACAAAGCAGCACATTATAGCAGGAACACAAGGCAGAGGAAGCCCATTCGTCTCATGATTGGGGATGAATGAAGAGAGGTATTTGGGGTCCTAATATCCCCTATAAGGACATGCTACCAATGAACCAATTTTCTTCTGGTAAGCTCTGCCTCTTAAAGTAGTACCAAGCTGGAAACCAAGCCTTTCGGGGACATTTCAAATCCAGATTATATCAGAACATGTTACCGAATGCCTAATATGTGTTAATCACATTCTGCCTAATATCTCCTCACAGCAATTCCTCATTCATGTGGATATTCTGTACACTGGGCAGACATAAAAGAAGGAGCTCCTTCCCTCAAGGAACTCACAGTCTGTGGAGGAAACACCCTTAACAGTTGCCTTCCATATCCACAGGTTCTGTACATCTATCTTGCAATTTATTGCTTGTTACACACAAGAGCCTAGGTTATATCCACTAAATTCATCACCCAGCGACATCTCAACTGAACTTTCACTTATTTTTATTATCATTGTTCCTTAGATGATATATTGTAACAACTATTTACATAGCATTTATCTAGAGACAATATGCGTAGGAGAATATGTGTAGGGTGTGTGAAATGTTGCCCCATTTTATATTAGGGACTTGAGTAGCTGAGGAGAGGAAGTGGTCCTGGCACTAGGCAAAGGGAAAACAGAGTCATGATGGGAGCACTAAGCAGGTGGGGGGTGGCAAAGGCAGCTTTGGGGACCTATAAGTACCGTGGACTAACTGATTGTGCCACTGGAGTGCCCTCTTTGGGGACCTTGATCAAGGATGACTTCCTAGAATTAGTAAAGCCTGAACCAAATTCTGATGAGTAGGAGTCAGGAAAAAATGGAGAAGGATCTTTAGAGGCCAAAAGAACAATAACAACAACAAAAAACCTCAGGAGAATTTGAGAGAACATAAAGCATGGATTGTTCTGGGATCCAGAAAGATGTTAGGATGGGCTGAGACAATTGTGGTCCACATGAGGTGCCCCAGGAAAATAGGCTTAAAAAATGAGCACAGTCCTTAACATTGAGGCCGTTCAGTATTTTTAAATATTTTTGAGACAAGATTTTGCTGTTTTGCCCAGGCTGCCTCAAACTCCTGGGCTCAAGTAATTCTCCTGCCTCCACTTCCCAAGGAGGTGGGACTACTGTGTCACCTCTGAGTTATTTTAATAAATGGAGGAAGATTAACCGATATTTACTTGCAGTGTTCCAAGCCTTATTCTAAGGATTGGGAATAGAACAATGAATAAGAGAAATATACCCCTGTTCTTAGGGACTTTGTAGTCTTCCAGTGCATTTTAAATGATGCTGTAAATAGTGTAAAGAATAGATTAAAGACACAAAGTTAAAAAATAATTAGATGAACCTACTCCATAGTTACCCCCACTTTATAGACTTTTTAAAAATTGCCTCCATCCTACAATGTTGCAAAATTAGGACTAAATGTATCTTAGATAGATACCATTTATGCCAATTATGCTATAGAATTTGAATTATCTAATATACTGTGTAAGCAGTTTAAGGTCATTCAGCTTCTGTGTGTATGTGTTACAGAATCTGACAGCTCATAATTATATCTTAGAAATGTTGATCCTTAAAAGGAATGTCATAGATTTCTCAGGACTTCAGCATATTACTTGGTTCTTTCTCTTTTCTTCACGACTATGATCTATAATTAATCACAGATTACTTCATTTTGTTTCATTTCATTTACAACATTTATGAGCTTCACTTTGTCAGTATGAAATGCTTGTCCCCTCCTTTCCTTTCCAAAGTGGTATAATTAGTGTTAGCATCTTTTTTAACAGGCTACATAAAGTTTAGTGACTGGATTAAATCAAGCCATTAACATAATGTGCTACCCAATTTGCCCCTATCTCTCTTCGTTTCCCGGACATCAAAGTGCCACAGAGCGCAAGTGTAATTGGGCCTTGCTGGCCTGTCAGATTCCGTCAGCCTGATGACTGCTGCTTTTACTAAAAAGCTTCTAGGCATGATAATTAATGGGGGTGGGGGGAGCAGGAGTCTGAGAAATATAAAACTTTGGACATTTCTCTATGAATATTTTATTAATTTGAATAATCAGAAGTTAACAGTATCAACTTGATGTATAATACATTGATTAAAAGCCTTGTTTCAGGTCCTCAAAATAGACATCAAAAATGAACATTTGCAGTTGCCATGGCATTAAAAACATTAACGATTCTTCTTTTCCATTAATTCCAATTCTATAATTTAAATAATGCATTCATTTTCCACAACAAAATATATTGCCATCAACTCACAGATTTCTTAAAATTCGCCCACAGGTGAGAATGGGAAATCACAGGCTGAAAGAGCAATAGAGACTTCTGTGCAGTACATATTTACATCATTCTCTCTTGCTGTTCCTACTAATAGCAGTTTTGTAAAAGCTGCCATCTTCAATTGTACTAAATTGCAATTGCACCTGGTATCCAGATTCTCTGAACATTAGGCTGACATTCCCAGGTGATTCCAATAATGACATTCAGCAAAATATTTTAAACTTTGAAAGTCAAAATTCAAAAAGCATTTTGCATGTACATTCATGTATGAAAAATTATAAATCACTTAAGAATCAAACATATCCTATCAGTGGATAATAAACTCTTCTCACTGTTTTACATGTGTAAACTTAGGCTATATATAGTAGGTTTTAAAATATATAAAACCAAAAGTTCAAATTACTCTCCTGATAATAATGCTTTTTGAGCTATTTTTATGTTTCACAACTTAATTATCTCTTACAAGTATACTAGGATCATCTTTCCATAAAAGCATCCTATTTCTTTTAGCATATGTACAATATTTCATTAAATGTATTCCACATTTATTTAAACAATCCCTCGTGATGGACCCTTACATTTCTATCAGTTTTTCCTAATGCAAACACTCCTAGTCAAAAATGTACATAAAAATGTGTGAAAATTCCTGTTTCCTTCTATCACACTTTGCCAAACTAGTGGATAAGAAATTACACCTCACTAGTGATTCCACTTAAAAAGAAATAAAAAGTATATTCATATACACATTACGTACATACATTTTATATGAGCATACAGATGCAACATTTATAAGCTAAAATATAAGCAAAAAAAAGTCTGGAAGGATACATGCCCAACAGTTTAGGATTGAATATTTTTAGGCCAATCGGCAAGTAATGGCTCATGTGCCAAATCAGCCCTGTTTTATTGGAACTCAGCCACACCCATACAGTTACATTTTGTCTATAGCTGCTTTCAGTCTACAAGGGCAGAGTACTTGCAACAGAGACTATGTAACCTACATTGCCAAAAATATTTACTGCCTGGGTTTTTATGGAAGAAAGTTGCCAGCCCTCAGGGAATAGGATGTGCTAAGTAACATTTTGTAGGAGACCATAGATTTGGACTAGGAAACTGAACTGGGCTGAAGAGAACAAAACAGTATAGAGTTTAATCACAGTACCTGAGTTTTGGTTAGTTGCACAAGACTTTATAACCAGTTAGCTATTTAAGTTATAAACAATGAACTAGTCAGGCTGTCACCAGTTGACTGGTTGACTAGACTATAGCCAGTTAAATTGTTTTCTATAAATGCTGGCTGGTCACATTGTTGGCTGAAGTTCTTAGAATCTTCTGTGGTGCTAGGAACTGCCTAAATCACCAATCAGTTTTGATTTGCTTTGCTCAAATAAATCCTACTATGTTTAATGTCTAAGGAATTTTCCTTTTGACATATGAAACAAAGCTTTTTATATTTTACTTTTTATAATTTATATACTGAGTTATTTTTCACAATGAATGTAGATTGCCTCTAAAAAGGAAATAATTTGTTAGCTAATTCTAATTTTTGTACTGTGGGAGCTCATCTATAAATATCTTTAAAGGGCCAGTAGATGTGGGATGAATCTTTCTTTGGTTTAGTATGATCCCTAAACCAGCAGCATCAACAGCATCTGAGAATTTGTAAGAGATGCAAATTCTTGGGTCCTACTCCAGCCCTAATGAACTAACGCTGATTTATCATATGAGTCTGGGGTGTGCTAAAGTGTCAGAACCAGAGCTTTAGGGAAAAGCAGCACTTCTCACCCTTTGTTGCACGTTAGAGTCACCTAGGGAACAGGTTTAATGCCAACTCCTAAGAGAATCATGGATATATACAAGAAAACATAAAAAGATATTCAGCACAACACTATTTGTAATAGAAACTGTAAACATTTAATTATTTGTCAGTAGGTAAATGAACAAATGGACTACAGATTATATGTGGAATTCTATAGAAGCTAATATGAATGAATTTGAATTATAAATACCAGAAACAGTATTGAGTGAGAAACAAATTGCAGAATGATAACTAGAATATGATGCCACTAATATAAAATCTAAGAACAGAAACGAATACTATATATTGTTTAGGAGATATATATATATATTTAGGAGATATACATATTGTTTAGGATATATATATAGAGAGAGAGAGAGATATAGGATAGATAAATATTGTTTAGGAGAAATATATGTATGTATATTTAGAAGATACGTGTATATATATATATATATTTACTAGAAAATATAAAAACATGTTGGAGCCAGCTTCAGTATAGTGGTTACCTCTCGGGATTGAGAAAGGAAGGAAAAAGACTTGACAGCTGAAGCTTTACCTGGATCTGAAATATTTTATCTCTTCAACAACAGAAAGATTTGAATCAGATTCAGCAAAATGGTAACATCTGTGTAAGACCGTGAGTACTTGAATATATCAAGTAATTTTCTGTACTTTCAGTTTCAAGTGTTTTATAATTAAAAATTAAAGAAATGCTTGTTCATTACAGAAATTGAGTAAAATTAAACTTGCCCATAATCTCATCAGTTAAATTTAAATCTTACTGAGACAAATTGCAAAACCTTTATCATAGGCCATTCTGAGTTATGCAATACTGTATTTAAGGGTTGTCAGGTTGAATTAGATTTTAGAAGCTCAACAATCCAGTACTAGTGTGGCTGCTGTGATGGCTGAAACTAGAGAAAGAATTCAGCGTAATCATCTGATATATTTTAGTATATGTGCTGCCAAAGCGAGCACATAATCATCTGATATAAAACAAAAATTTTCAGCTTGCCAATATTAAGCCTAAGTAAATACTATAGAAAAATATGACCTAAAATATGAATTAGCATCAGTCAGGAAGCAACAGTGGAATTGAGCCAAAATCATGAGTGCTATAATTTACTTTTCTCTGTGAGTAATACAGACTGTCATCACATTTCTATATTATTCAGTCACGTAATGTGTAGTGACCATCTATATAGGCAACTAAAAATAAGTTGCATGTAGTTCTTATTTGCATCCTCTCTATTACTTCTGTTCAGTCAAAACAGTCAAAATTTATAAATGCTCTTTTACATGCTGATGTTGACATCTTGCTACTTAGGAAACTTATGGAGCATCTGGTGAACAAGACAGACTACTGAGACAAAGCATCTTCCCTAGTAATAAAGGTCCACACACAGAGACAGGAAACAGAACTGGAAAATCCTAATGCCTCTGCTACCTGCCCAACTTGCTGCATGTGAAGGGTGCTAATACCTTTTAAAGATATGACCTGACATTTTGCTCTAGTAATTCTAAACAGACATATAAAGCATGTATCTGAAAAGAGTGGTTCAATCACTGCCTTAAAATCAGTAGAGGATTTACTACCCATTCTAATTTTCCTAATTGAATTGTCTTGTTTCCATTTTTATTGTGAAAATTTCATACATACAGAAAAGTTCAAATAACAGTACCCTATCATCTAGATTCAACACTGTTTTGAGATAGTCTTACTCAGTGAAAAAAATCTAGAGCAGTAAAATTTCTATGTACTTTGCCAGTAGTTAATCACCCACTTCCCAAAACATAACAGACACATATTTTTTAAATGATAAAGCAGTAGTAACTGCAGCTTCACATAGTTCTGACAATATATAAAAAGTAATATACAGAACATATTCAACCTCCTCTATTTCACTAAATATTTATTGAGAGTGTACTATGTGCCAGATGCTGGGAGCATGTTAAATAGAGTAAAATGCAGTGCTGCCCCACTGGAGCTCACATGTGTGGAGAGAGGCAAATGGGTAAACAAATTCATGCAGTACAATGTGACTGAGAAGTGCATTGAGGGCCCAAGAGTGGAAACAACCAAGTAACTTGCTTTTGGAAATTAATAATGCTTCCATAAAGGAGAGTATGTGTGGGTCAGGGCCTCGGATACCTAAATTCAGTCTGATGGAAAAGATAATTTCAGACAATAAGCAACAGATGCAAAAACCAAGCAATATAAACAGCACACCACATGTTGAGGGAATTGCTAGAGTGTTCAAGCAGAAAGGTGATACCTGACTGGTTTTTAAGGACCAAATTCTACCACAATAAGGAGAATGGTTGGGATTGCAGGCAAGAAATTAAAGATAGGAGTGCCTCATCTCTCTCACAATCATAAGAGTAAATCCACTCACTGGGTGTGAGCTGCATCCCACACCTGTGATACAGTAATCAATAGAATCATCCCTACCATCACTGAACTGATAGCCTTATACTATCCATCCATCAGCTTCAGTTATCAACCAGTTATCTTATATGTTAATTCATTCTAGTTTCTCCTTATTCTGTCAGATTTCCACTTTTAATAGCTAGAAAGCGGTTGTATTGGTTACCTCTAATGAGAAAACATACCTTGCATTTTTTACTTCCCCACTAGCTGGCACAACGTTTGAAATACCATACGCTCTCAACAATTCAGTGACTCATAGAGATATATAGGAAGTACGATGAACAGAAGTGGGTGGCCGTAGGATATAGTGTGTGTGAAAACACTGGAAATGGCAAGAATGGCTCCAGTTCTTTTGGTTGAGGGTGACAACAACTAAAACGCAATTTCACCAGCTGAGGTAGGGAAATATTAGAGGATGAGTGAGACTGGGAGAGAGGAGTAGTGAGAGGAGAAATAATGAATTCATTTCTGACATGTTGAGTTGGAGTTGTCTACTATGAAGTTATGTGCCTCCTAATCTTCAAATCATCAGATATGATCCAGTTGAACTTTTGATTCACAAGGGCTTGAATACAACCAGAATTGTTTCAGTATTGAAAGATAAATTGTCTAGTCTCATTAGTCAAAATTTATAATGTTAGGAAAATTCTTTATTGAGAACTTGCTTTCCTAGATATACTTCTTGAAACATCCCTTTTTGGATTTAAGTTGCTTCATGTAGCATCAAATGAATGAAGAAATGATAACATAACTTTTGTCATTAATATTGGTCAGAGAATTGAAAAGGTCATGTAATAGAAACAATAGGGATGGAGGAAAAGATAAAACTAGACCAGCATAAAACTTTGTAAGTTCTTTTATTTCTTTGGATAGTATGGTAGATTTATTTTTTGTTGTTGTTTTGAGTGTTTTTAATTTTACTTTTTGTTTTTGTTATTCGGTTTTTTGGGGCTAGGATTCAGGTATCTACTTTTATCTAGAATTATATTTTAAACCTTAAAGAGTTGCATATAGTCTTATTTTGACAGCCTACATTAATTCTTACAATAATGAAAGCTTTCATATAGGGACTATATAGTTAATATATTATTAATAAAATAACCACTTAAATAAGCTTGATTATTGTACTTTAAACTTCATTTGTCTCTTCATTAGATTCTGTATTAAACAACTTTAAATTTCTATCTTTACAAGGTAGAAATAAGTATATAACTCTTTTTTCCTTTTTATAGCTATTTTCCTTTAATCTTTTGTGCAGAAGCATGAATGTTTTGTAAGATATCCTTGTTATAACAACTCTTAAGTTTGTCAAATTTCCAAGTCATGTAAAAGACTTAATTATGCATTGTGCTACACTTGGACTGAAATTATAAAATATATGTGTGTGCAGTATTTTTCATTACTACAATACATTTTAAGGAAAAAATAATATCATTTAACATATTTTCTTTACCATGTAGTCTTCAGCAAGTGGAGAAGGGCTTTGCTGAAGTGAGATTAGACAATAGAGCCAACTTCATTTTTTATGCACGTGAACGGAGAGGACTTGAGGTTATTAGTTGAAACCGAGTAACCTTTCCAGCCTTTCATCTCTTTCTTTTCAAATTTGAATATGAAAAGCATATTCTAGTCAAAGACCATCACTTTAATGACATTTGGCAGTCATTTGATTTATTAGGTTTTAGAAAAAATTTTCCTTTAAATATTTCATCATACTATGCTAATCCTAGTAATATTGCCAGCTGCAGCCTTGTACCTGTATTAGTGGAGACAGAATAGTGTGGAATTTTCTCTATCATCCTAGTAAAATTTCCATGAATCTACTGAATAATAAAATAACCTTATTGAAATATTCAGATTTGAGTTTTTAGTTAAAGTGTCTTAGAATACATAATAAAAGAAAATGTCTTTTGAAAGAAAGGGGTAAAATTACTTCATCAAATATTGAGGGGGTTTGACAGCAATGGAAATTGTTCTTTATGGGGATAATTTTACAATAGGATACTTAGGCTTTTCAATTTGATTAATTATATACTCTGAAATATCTACATAATCATCATGGTATATTTGCACACTGATGTACATTTAACAGTGAATTCCCCAAAGCAGGTCATATAAACAAGTTTTATTTTTACACTTTGCTAATTATTATTGAAGTTATATAATTTACAGTGGCATGTCTCAGAACTTAGTAAAGAGGCATTTTGACAATAAAGAACAAATTTTAGATTGTAAAAAATGAATTTAAGGAATTATTTTGATGTGATCTGATTTTTAAATCATAGTCTTTTATTGGAAATCATTACTCCAGGAAACCTTTGTGACTCACAATAATGTCTGACACCTAACTATTAAACAGGATGAAAGTGCAATTTAAATATCATTTTAGTTAATTCTGAAAATGCAAAATAAAAGTAAATTGTAAGAGACTACATGTGTTATATTAGATATGAAATTCTGCCTCTTTTGTTTGAAAATGTATTATTTACTGAATGAAATATGTTGTGGCAGAACATATGAGAATGAGCTATAGTTTCTGCTCTAGTTAATATAGATTCATATAGCTACATAAACTATTGGCATAATAGTGATAAAACATTCAACAGGCTTTGATATCTGAATAATTGAAACTTTCTCAGGTACTGTAGATAAAATAAGAGCAGTGATAAACATGTACTTCACTGCATAGTTTGAAATAAGGCCAACTGATGCTTGTCATTCTGAAAGCTGAGATGAAGATCTCATAATCTTCACTCCTGATAGACTACTAGTGGAGTATTTATAGCCTCAAATGTAAATCAGGAGACTATTGCATGACACTGTTAACTTCAAACCCTGGGGCATTAGAATCTCATTCTCTCTCTCTGTCGTGAATAATCTATCATGTGTAACATACAGTAGTGTACCCTACATTCCAGGAAAGAAACCCATTGGCCTGCGTTCTTTATACTAAATTGATAGTGGAAAAGAATAAAGCCTTTTGCTTGGTAGTTTTGTTTCTTTTTTGTTTTTCTGTTTTGCTCTTTAAATAGCCAGCAGAGAAAATTCGGATTGAAATCATAGCTCTCAACCTTAATGATTCTCGAATCTCTATGGATGACACCATCCAACGGCTGTTCATTGAGTGCCGATTCTACAGCTTTCCTGCTGAAGAGACACCTGTGTCACTTCCAAAGCCCAGAAATGGACAATGGGTCTACTATAACTATAGCAATGGTATGTATGATTCATTTGTAAAACAGACTTTTGTGTTTGTCGTTTTTGATCTATGAAGGAGGCTGAAGAAACAAGCAGAAAATTTAATTCTCTAATTACATAACCTCATGGAAGTCTTAGACTAGATTAATGAAAGTCAAACCTGTAGCATAAGGATTGAGAAAAAAAATTGAAATAATGCTAAAGTTAAGAGAAAACAAAAACAATGGGAAAACAGGGTGTGTGTCCAGCTATTCCAGCTATCAGATATTATCTATAGAAAAATGCCACCTAAGTCTGTAGTTGAATTTAATTGAAAAACATGGTATTTCAATGGGGAAAAAACTAGTAGGATTTGAATCAGTATCATTCAAATAATTCAGTGGCCTAATTTTTGTCTACCTTTTGGATCAATGTCATTGCATAGATAATCTTAGAATACATGTGCATATCTCTCCCAGTGCCTAGATATTCAAGACTGTAATTGGGAAGAAGCTGAGCTCCTGCACTGCCTTTGCATCAGCTAGCCCAGACATCCATTTCTTGCAGCAGGCAGGTTTTCTCTTTTAGTGCTTGATGTATCACCCACTTGACATGTAAGTCTCCTGGGCCAGCACAGATCCAATGGGCACCCTGCAAATTCTTAGACCAATCAATATTAAGGAGTTTTAGAGAATACTACATTGTCATCAGAGAGGAATAAAAAAAATCATATCAAGATGCCATACCCGTAAGTTAAAATTGCTTAGTAAGTGCTCCTAGAGCCCTGTATTAAAACAAATCATAGTGATGGAGTATTGCGTTATCTTCAGCAAAACAGACCATCTCATGCTAGTTGAACACTAATATTTTTTCTTACCAGTTTTAGAAAAATTGCATTTTAAGAAACAAGTATAATCATTCTGCTGTATCAGCAGAATTACAAATGCTTGTGGTTACCTGTTTTTTGTTTTGCTTTGTTTACAACTGGCATTTTTAGAAATGTGCTCATTACTTGAAGCAGTAATCTTAAGCATCCAGAGATCTAGTCTAGTCTTCTCCATAACCACAGTTCTTACTAATTATATGAATTTAGACAAGATATTTAAGTTTCATGATTCCTTGTCTACTTATCAGAAAAATAAAGTCCTTTCTGAGGTCCTTTGTAGCTCAAATTCCGTAATTCTATAATAACAGGTGGCTTGAGAAGAACATGGTAAGTAAGTAGTGTGGTCAGGACAAGAATCCTTGGTTCCTCCTTCCTTTCATTCACTTGATATAAAATAAGCGTTTCCAAAAATATTTTCTCAAGCTTCCTAGAGATCTGTAGCTGCAAATAGAAAAGCAAACCATATCAAAATACTCTCACTAAAGAAAGAACCATTCAGTTAATTATTTTAATGAACATATCCAAAGAAAAGAAAGAAACTTCTTTGCCTTTTGTATTATTCTTTATAAAGGTCAGCAGTTGAATGTTTAGTTGGACTGGCAACAAAATTGTTTTTAAAAATTGATTGTACTTTGAGAAACTTGGCCATGTAGCAGAACATATGTTTCCATTTGCTTAAAGAGCAATGCAAATCCTTCTTTGGATCAAGGCTGCAGATACGTGCTCAAGTGCCTAATATTTAGTACATTCTCACATGGTTACCTAAGTCTATTTGGAGTTTTTTGTTGTTGATTGGTTGTTTTCAATTTGTTTCCTTTAGAGCAAGGTACCATACTATGTAATTGATATTTTAAGAGTTGTTTATGTTTCTAATGAATTAGCTATTTGATAACAAGAAAAACAATAACCTATTAGGAATGAACTCAATAGAAATATTTACTATACTTTTCTTCAACTTCTATTCCTAACTAGTAAGATTTGACTACATAGAATTTGCAGATTAATTGGAAAGAATTTTAATGTTATTTATCTAGAGGAAGGAGCAAGGAATGTACTCAGAAGCAAATTAATGTTGTTTTATATCTACTATATCTGAAAAATGAAGTATGTAATTAGCAAATTTGAGAATATTAACCTTGTTAAAGGCTGTATTTTTCATTTCAGTATAATGTAGTGGAAATGTTTTTAAATTATTATATTTGCGTCCCTATTACAAGAAGATGTCCTTGAATCTTTGGTTAATAAGCAACTATTTCATCTAATTATTGTAATGATTTGCCATTCACTTATTACTTGATATAGAAGGTTAATTCAGTAAAAACCTTACATCTTCCAAATCTCATTAAATGTTAATGAAAGTAATTTTATTTCCAAACTGACTTTTTAATTCAAATGGAAAATTTAGAGGACAATTAGTACATGCTATCTCCTCTTTGATCATCATGCTGGTAACAAGGTTAGCTGAACCTAGCCCTGATTTTACCCTGCATTATGACCTGATTCTATGCAAAAAGAATTTGAATGCTGAGGCCTAAATTAGGTAAATAAGATGAGAGGTGTAGACTAGTGATCCCCAGGATTATTCATAATTGAATTCAATATTAAAGGTGTTAATAACAGTTCTACCTACACAAAAATACATTTTCTCAGGGCTGTTCTTACTGAAAAAAACTGAATTTGAACCCATTTGCTGGACATTCAGTTGGTAGCAAGAACACAACATTTGTATTTTATTGGGCTTGAAAATATTTGCTCAGAGAATGATGAGAAAGCAAGAAAATAGTTTTGGGGAAAAAGATTAATGGCAGGTTTGAAAAATGTTGTCTGGGCTGAATAAAGCTTTCTAGGGAGCTGACGGTGGGAAGAAAAAAGATTAATGAAATCATCCGAAGTTTTTATGAGACTTATACAGATCAGGGCCCTGAGCCTCTGTGGACAGAACAGTCTATCTCTTGGAACAATTAAAGTTTAATTCAGAAGATAAAAAGGATGTAGAACATCAGATTTTGTTATTAATGGGAGAAGAAATTTGGCAAAGATAAGGATTACAGGGATGATAATACTATAATAGAGAAATTATTGAAGATTCAAGATTATCAACCTTTTATAATTAAACCATCTGCATTTCCTCTGGCATATGACATTGATAGAGAAACAAGGATTTCTCTAACCTGCAGAAGTAAGGGACTTTTTAAGTATATACAGCCTGTCAAAAAAGCATATACACACATCAAGAAAAGAAAAATTTGTATAAAAATTTTAATACTAAATTTATTGAGGCATCATGAAATTAATGTAGGTTATCTTTGGCCTCTAAAATTATAAGAGGTGCTCAAAGTGGTGGCCATTAGCTCCTAGACATTTATTTAGTCAGTGAACTGCTGCTTGGGTAACCTTGGTCATTGAGATTGCTGCACATGCATTTTCAATTTCTTCTCTAAGGGCTAGCAGTATAGTGGGTTTTCTGTGATATATGACATCTTCTAGGGTCCCCCATCTGAGGGTAACACCATCTGCTGAAAAAAACATATTTTTCTTTGGCTGAAATGTATATACATTTTTGGAGGGACTCTATATATTTAATCAGTGAAATAATTATATGTCTTTATGGGATATCATGTGATATTTCTATACATGTATTCATTGAGTAATGTTCAAACCAAGGTAAGCCTGTCTTTTTAAGCACTTATTATTTCCTGTGGTGAAAGCATTCAAAATCCTTCCCTCTAGCTTTTATGAAATATACAGTACCTTACATTATCTGTAGTCACTCTGCTGTACAATAGAACACCAGAACTTGCTTCTTTTCTCTAACTATAACTTAGTACACATTGATCAAACTTTCCCCACCACTCTCTCCTACTTTCTCTAACCTCTGGTACCACTATTCTATACTCAACTTCTAGGATCAATGTTTTTTTTTGGTTTTGGGGGTGGTTTTTTGGTGCCGGGGATCGAACTCAGGACCTTGCACTTGCGAGGCAGGTGCAGTGTATGATCAACATTTTTAGAGTCCACATATAAGTGAGATCGTGAATGTTTATCTTTTCATTCCTGACTTATTTCACTTAACATAATGATCCATCCATGCTGTCATAAATGAAAAGATTTCATCATTTTTATGGCTAAATAGTATTTCACTGTGTAAGAAGAATATTTTTAATGGTAGACAATGGAAGATCAACTCAAGTATTTGGACCACTTGCTTATATCTTTTTTGAGACATATTCTTTTATTAAGTTTACATCAAAACTCTAGCAAATCTTAAACAACTATGATTTCTGATTGAAATGAAAGTTAAATACCATAGCCAATATTTGGCGCATGCCTCTAATCCCAGTACTCAGGAGGCTGAGGCAGGAGAATTGCTACAAGTTCAAGGCCAGCTTGGGCTACATAGTGAGTTCAAGGCCAGCCTGAACTGCATAGTGAGACCCTCTCTCAAAACAAAACAAACATTAAATATCTTAACTTTTGGAAATTTCTGATACTTTCAGTAATTACCAGAATCACTTTTTTTAAGGATGGACTTGAAATCTTGAAATTTAAGAAAAAAAATTAACCATGAGTTTCAGGACACCAAATGAGTCATGGTATTCATAGGATCATGACTTAATCATAGGTGGCCAAAATGTCCCTATTTAACACAAAGTGTTGAGTAGTTCTTGGTCTCATTTACAAATTGATCAAAGAGGGGCAAGGAAGGAGGCTGTAAAGGAGAGTATTGAGGGGATGGATACAATCAAAATATGTTTTGTACATGTATGAAAATGCCACCGTGAAACCTAGTGTCTTGCAAAATTAATATGCACTGAAGGGTCCAGGTACGTAGCTCAGTGGTGCTGTGCCTGCCTGGCAAGTGCAAGGTCCTGAGTTCAATTCCCAGTACCGGAAAAAAAAATAGGAACTGATAAAAGAAAAAAATTAATCAAAGGAATATTGGGCTAAACAGTGTTTCACAATACAGTATATGGCACCCTGACCAGCAGCAACACCCAAGAAGGTGTTAAAATTGCAAATTCTCAGGCTCTACCCTAGACCTCCTGATTTAGAAACTCAGAGGGTACAGTTTAGCAATCTGCATTTTAAACCCTCCAAGGGATTGTGATGCAAATTAAAAACTGAGAACCAGTGGGCTAGCTTAAGATGCCCAATGTAGTCTGTGTTTATACAAGCAGGAGAGTTGTAATTCTATTTTGGTCTACTTTGTAAAACTAAAGTTTACTGGTAAGGAGCTAGAATTTTTTCAAAAAGAAATTTTTAGAATTTTTCAGCTGAAAGATTGGACTTAACTCACCTAGGTAGACTAGGTGTCTCTAATCAATATCCCTTTGTGAAAGGGTGAAAGGGAAATGAGGTGGCTTCCCTTGGTACAGTTATGGAGCTCTCTCACACCCTCCAGCCTTGTACTAACAAAACCCCTGAAGCATAAAGGGCAGGAAGAGTTTGGGCTTTGTTTGGAAAGAGGAGTTAGAGCATGGAGGTTAAAGAGGGCAGGCTCTGCAAACCAACCTTGTTGGATTCAAGTTCTGACTCTGCCGCTTTCTAACTAGGTCCTCTTGGACGAATGTCTTATCTTCTCTGGGTCTGTATAATCATCTATAAAATGTGGGTCAACCTGGTTCTTAAATGTGATCACAGTAAAAGTATAGAGTGTAGGGCCTACTACATAAACATCACTCAGTAAATGCGGCTATCATTATCTAAGAAAATACACGATCCAGTGTACTGGCAAAGTAGATGAAGCAGAAGCACAAAGTTTGTGGAGGTTTTTATTGGGGGGAGCATTTCTTTTAACTAATTTCAGTGATGAAGTTTTTAAAAAAAAAAAAGAGGTTAAGCCAGGGGTGGTGGCACACACCTGTAATCCCAGCACTCAGGAGGCTGATATAGGAGGATCACCACTAGCTGGAGGCCTGCATGGGCTACCTAATGAGTTCAAGGCCAGCCTGAACTACAGAGCAAGACCCTGTCTCACAAGTAAATAAATAAATAGAGGTTAAACATACAATTGCTGTGTGGGTTAACAATTTGACTTCTGACCAAAGAGAATTGAAAGCAAGAATGCAACAGATATTTGTACACCCTGTTCACAGCAGCACTATTCATGGTAGCCAAAGATAGAAACAATCCAAATGTTCATCACAGAATGAGTAGATAACCAATGTGTACATACATACATGTAATGGGATAATATTAAGCCTCAAAAAGAAGTGAAGTTTGATATATGTCACAAAATGATCATTGAAAACATCAATGCTAAGTGAAATAAGCCAGATCAAGAGGACAGTTGCTTATATGAGGTACCTAGGATGCTCAAATTCCTTGAGAGAGAAAGTAGTATAAAGGTTATCAGGGACTGAGGAGAGAGGAATAGAAGTTAATGTGTAATACAGGGTCTCAGTTGTAGATGTTGAAAATATTCTGGAGATTGGTGGTGGTGATGGCTGCAACAACAGTGTGAATGTACCTAATGCCACTGAACTATATGCCTAAAAATGGTTAAAATGGTAAACTTTAAATTATGTATATTTTACTACAGTTTTTAATTTTTTTTTGTATCAGAGATGGAACTCAGGACCTTGCATTTGCGAGGCAGGCAGCGGCACCGAGCTAAATCCCCAGCCCTACAATTTTTAAATTTTTAAACTATCACAATTGATCAAAAAATGATCTAGGTTTAATTGAAAATTTTTATTTGAATGCTGGAATTTGAAATTTTTGTTTTAAGTCACTGCAGTTACCCCTTGTTTTCAAATGATGTGAACCACTATGGCATAAAAGCCTCAGAACTCAAATAAAAAAGGATATGGCGTACCACATCTTGAATTACTAGTTAACAGCCCCCCAAAAAAATCCCATTTGAAAAAACAAAAGTTCCCATTTAGCTTGGTATAGTGGCACCCTCTAAAAATGAGATATTTACCTTCCAGCATTAGTGGAACTCATCTATTAACATGGCTCTTTGGCATTGACAAGAAAAACAGAATACCCTAATCCCTTGAACTTTATTGACTTTCATTAATCTCATTGAGTTATGTAATTATATAGGTCACATTTATTAATACAGTATCATGCATAAAGTAATAAGCCAGAAGTTGCTATTCAATCTTGGTTCTCCAGAGGTGGTTATGAACTTGTTTATGTCTTCAGTGATTCTTATTTCTCTTAAAACACCAACCCACCCCATCACGACAACTTTATCTGCCACTTCGTGTGCCTCTCAGTACTCAGTTACATCTTTAGCCTTCAGTTTATTTTTGCTCAACTGACCCAAACCAATGAATGAGTTGATAGCATCATTATTTGGAATTATTGTATAATTGTCCAGGAAAACACTTTCAATATGAAATTAGCTCCCAGCAGAGCCTGAGAACTGGTCATAGAATTGCCAGGGTATCTCTCATTCTGTGTGCACTTTTGATCAACGATAACCTCTAAACTGAGATCTAGTCTCAGGGAAACCTGTACATCCAAAATAGTATCTGAAAAAGAAAATGTCTTCAGAAGCTGAGGTATGTCTGAAAGTCTCCCGAGCTGAGAAAAATCAGGATGAAAATTGGCCTGTTCACGTTCTGAGATGCCATTTCCCAAAGTGCAGACACCCACTTGCAATATCACATGTTTACCATCTTCTTCCCATGGGGCTTAGGATAAGTTATCTTCTGGCATTTCAGCTAAGTGGAGTCCGTCTACATTCTTGAATGCCAGCGTGTACATTCTGCAAAAAACCAAAGACAAACTTCACACCCTAAAAAGCTGTCTCCCTTCCTCCACGCTCCTCTCCCTTACTCTCCACCCTACACCAACAGACATCAGCCATGGATTTCCTCAGCCCAATACACTCAATGCTTCTTTTATTTCATGTTGTGGCAGGAGAGGAGGATTAAATTACTAAGGTTGTCAGGAAGGACAAGCACTCTGCCATACATTATCATTATCACTCACTTCTCCGGTGAAAGAAGATGCAGTAAATCCCTCAAATACAAAACAATAAAGACTGCTGGCTTTTACTGTCGTGACTGCCTGTGCCATTAACAGGCAGTGACAGTGATGCGGCACTCTTAGATGTTACTTGTATCTTTTCTGACAGTGTGCACATAAACCTGCCAGTGACATGACATTAGATCACATGACTGTTCAGATTTGATTCTGGTTCCTGGAGCTGTTTTCTTTTCCCAGGCATATGAGTGAGGTGGCATGACTTGTGCCTTTAAAACAGTTATTTATAAAAATACAGAATGGTCCTAATGTAGCATATTCCTGAGTGACTTCCTTTTGTGGATTTTTTTCTCTTGGTATAGTGATCTACATGGATAAAGAAAACAACCAAGAAAAGAGAGACGTCTTAAAAGCTGTACTACAGAAACAAGAAATGCCTAATAGAAGGTACATTTAAGCAGTATAAATAGTCTAACAGTTTATATAAGTAGGTATCTGTGGCATGGTGTGGTTTAGGAAAGGGAAGGGGCCACAAGATGAGGACTCAGAACACATGGGTTCGCAGACTCACTATCCTCGATTGAGTTCGTGACCTCTGTGGTTCTCGCCCACCCGCTCACCCCTGGGAATATAGTGGTCCTACCTACCACAGAGTAACTGTGATAATCCTGTAGTAACGGGAAGACCAAAAAACTGCAGCATATAGAAAATATCACTGTGCCAAATGTAGCTGCAAAGAATAAAACAGGTTGCGGCCGGGGCTTTAGCTCAGTGGTTCCACAGCCTGCCTCGCAAGCGCAAGGTCCCGAGTTCGATCCCCGGTACCAAAAAAAAAAAAAAAAAAGAATAAAACAAGTTAAAAGGAAGAGTCACGTGCTTGGGTATAGATTCTTGCTCCATTACCAACTGGCTTTCTGACCTTGGACAAATTACATAACCTCTCTGTGCTTAATTTTCTTCATCTGTAAAATGGAGATGATAATGCTGCATAGGGCTATTATGAAGATTGAATTAGGTAATATACACAGCACAGATAGAATAGCACCTGAGACATCCCAGGTTCATCGCAATCACTGAAACAGTGATCTTTGGAGTGGTTCAACAACCTTTCAGACTAACTTACCATCACTGCTTACTAATTCATTTCATATCATTTTTGAACACATTTCTTTTCCAAATTTGAATAGGACATTTTGCAGTTCTGGTTCAGTAGAGAAAATCTTTCCGAAGGGAGAAACACTGTTCTTAAGAAATTAGTACCTCTGTGTGAGCTGCGTGTGTGTCAGCCTGAGCTGAGTTCTCCGACGCCCACCCACTGCTGCCCAAGCGGCTGGGTAGGCACTGATCTCTCCACTGTCCTCCTCTCCTGGCCTTTGTGACCTAGGGATGACACAGCCTCTCATTGATTTAAAATTGGCGCTCTCCTTGACTCAAGCTCCTTTCTTCCAAGAGGCCATGAGGTGAATGTTTCAAAGTTGCTTCCAAACATGCATTTTCTCTTCCATTTCAAGAAGACTGCAATTCTTAGCTCTTGAGATCTGAGAGTGGCTTTTCATCAGCTTGTTGAAATACACATATCATTTCTTTGGATCTCAGTTTTTGCTTCAGAAAAAGGAATGGGAAACCCCTATTAATGAGCCTCAGGTTCTGCTTTCCCAAGGTGGTAGTCACTCAAGCTTTCCTTATATACCTCATATTCTTCAGCTTCTTTCGTGGCCTTCTCAGAAACCACCAGCCCCCAGGGTGACCCCAGGCTGGCCGCAGCATCAGCTCCCCACAACCAGCCAGGTCACCGCCATCCAAGATGTGCTGTGGTCCCATGCTCAGGTCCTGGGCTGGAACTCAGTAGTCTGTGCAGTCCTCTGTCTCCTTCTGTGTGCTCTTTGTTCCTGGTGTGGCAGAACATAGTATAAGTAATGTTTCTCCTTGAGAGAAGACAGTTTTGTTTTCTCAAAAGTGGGGGTTTTTAATTGAAATTCAGATTCTGCTTTCCTTTTAGACCTGCCTTTCCTCAGAAGATACATGCATTTTTACCAGAATAGGTAAAAAATTTTAAAAGTTCAGAGTAACTATAATGGCTCCCATGCTGCCATCTTTGTTTCTCTGAAAATGCCCAAACACCCCATCGAAACACAAATGTTCTGTCAGTGTTTCGGAAAACCACAGGTGTGAAGTGACTGGCCCAGGGCTTAGGGCTGCTGAGTGCTGACCTCCATGGGAGAGGGTTACTTTCCCTGAGGGAAGAAGAGTTTCATTTACACCACTTTCCATAGGCAACGGCCTCTGTTATTCCCTCAGGCTGTCTCACCTTTTTTAAGACCTCAGAGGTTACATTCCTTCACGTTACTTAGAGTAGCTCCTAGCTTCTAAGAATTCTTTTTCTCAAACAGCAACCCTGTTCAGTAGTGGCGGTAACTTATAAGCCAGTCTGGCCCATCTTCACCTGACAGGTCTAAAGTTATCCACATTGCCTAGTGAATTATTTATAGTGTCTATGCATTCCACCCCATGCTGTACTTAGAAACATGTCACTTTAAAAGGTAGGTAACACCTTGAAAAGGGACTTTAAAAACTACTTGAAGTTATAGTTTCAACACTGACTCAGAGTTTCTTTCTTTCTCTTTCTTTAGCAGTGTTCTATTGAGCAGATTCGCCCCTGAGGAAGACAGAGCATTATAATAACAAGTAAACCCATTACATATTGCGATAATTAGTAACAGAAAATTAAGCAAGTTAAATGTGCAAAAAAAAAAAAAAAAAAAAACCAAGGCAAATCTGAGAAGGGGACATTTAAGCTAATTTATGGGAGAACCCAATCAAGTCCCAAGAGCCCAAGGAAAGTCTTTGCAGGCAGAAGGAATTGCCCATGTGAAAGAATACATAGCGAGTGTTCCAGGCCAGCCAGGGAGGATCACAAGGCTGGTTTCAGAGAAGTGGAACACAGCAGGAGAGGAGAGGAGGCAGGAGCAGGTTGGGAGCCCTTGGCACCGGTCCAGGTTTCCATCCAGGCCCTCAGACCAGACCATATACTCTTCAGGATGCGTGACAAGGTTTCAGCTCTTGTTCTAGCAGGGTTAAAGGTAAGACAGGAGCTGTGTGTGTGTCTGTGTGCGTGGGTGCAGTTTGACCTCGTCCAAATTTTTTAGTTTTTATTCTAGTGAATTCTCCTCCCTTTTGAGCTTATAGTTTTATAAGTTAATTTTTGATATCTCATTTTGCTGTCTGCAAAATTTAAAGCCAGAAATACTGCCTTTTTATATTTCTAGCCCTTTCTCTGGAACTTGGAAGATTTTTTTTTTTCTTCTCATTTGGTCTCAGAATTGTCTCATATTCATTCGATGGAGGCAATGGCCTTTGTTTATAAAGTGATGCAGCTCCAATCCTTACATATGACATAAAAATATGTAAAAATATAAAAAGATGCATAAATTCATGAAAATTATACATCACTATTACAATATGGATAGCCTTTAAGTTTTCTTTAGTGCTTATGTTGTAAAATGTGCATCACGTATCACTTTTACTTCCTCTTCTTCCAAGCACATTCATTTAGGAAAACCTCTTCCATCAGCATTTTGTCTAATTGAGTGATACAATCAATGTATAATTTGCAAATCTAGGTTTTCAGTTGAAACAAAACTTTCCCATGACAAGTTTTTCTCTCCCTTTAAACTGCTTTGCCTAGATTTAAACTAGTGATAAAAGAGCAAACATTTACTTAGTGCTTATATTCTTCTTACTACTTACTTGTATCATCTCATCTGATCCTCACAAGAGCCCTCTGAAATAGGTATAATTACCTCATTACATAGATAGAGAAACTGACATCAGAGTGGTGAAGTAAGGTATCCAAGGTCACACAGCTAACGATGCTCTAAACTGCTCCATCTTGATCCCTTCATCTTATACATCATATAAAATACCCATTTCATCCATGTGAAGGCCAGGATGTGCACTCTTCGTAATTATTATGTAAGTATTTTTATCTTGACTTAAGAGATTTCTATTTTCTAATCAAAACTTACTGTTAGCTAGAAACAGGGATTTGGTAAAGGAATGAAATGCTCAATGTTTATTTTCACTGAGTTGGTTAAAAACATTGTCATGTTTACCTATAAATATTTGGAAAGGATTTTATTTATATTTTTCAAGGCATGATTTCTCAGAGACTTAAATTTTTATGTTTCTTGTTTTGTTTTTGATTTGGGATAGATACATTTTGAAAAGTTTGAAATGGTAAAGTTTACAAGCATTCGTGGTTTAAGCTATGCTGCCAAGACATATCAAAAGAGTACTTAACTGTAAATTCCTGTCATTTGGTCAATCCAAGTGTGTTTGGCCTCAACACAAGCCACTAATTCAAATCAGTTCCATCAGAACCTATAATTATGTGTCTAAAAGTAAAATAAAACTTGGATTCTATGATTGTAAGTTAAAAGATTGCTGAAGTAATACAAACATTTGATATAGCTATTGGGCAAAGCTACAGCATTTATCTAACATGACTCAGAATGTTGCCCAAAGAGCATGATCTCTACATTTTGTAGAACACATACAGTTGGCTAAATTGTCTAGTTCCAACCCAGAGCTGTACATTGCTAAAGAAAATGATACCTTCTATAGAAATTGCTGACCATATAACCTGCATGGTCTTTATTCACTTCGTACTTTTAGTCTTGAAAGTGGAGGTATCAGACTGTCATCAGATAGTGTGTAGCAGAGTGAACTGGTCATTCTCCTGCCCTCATCATTTTGTTTGATTCTAGAGGTAAATGCCAGTCAATGGATAGGAAAAAGTGGATCAATGTTTATTTGAAGGTTGAGTGTGCTGTAACAGTTCTAATAGTTCATGTAAGAACTTGTCTACACTACAGTAACTTTCTTATGTCAAAATTTCATACATAGTGATAAAAAACCCACATGGGAGTTTTGTTTTGTGGTGATCTCTTCTTACTTGGTGATGATTTGCTCTGTCCTCGCACCTCCTCAGTGTTCGCTTCACCGTGGTCAGTGACCCTCCGGAAGATGAGCAAGATCTGGAGTGTGAGGACATTGGCGTCGCCCGTGTCGACCTTGCGGACTTGTTTCGGGAAGGAAGAGACATCATTGAGCAAAATATCGATGGTATGAGTGGAAGTGTTGCTCAGTTTGTACAAGCAACAATTGCTAAAGTCAGAACTCTTTATTGAAACCTTCTTTTCGCTGGCTCTGAGGGAGTTGAGTCACACATCAGTGAGATCCTTTGCAGCTCCAGCTAACTTCTGTTGAAGCTGGAAGCCTCTCCCTGCATCCCTCCCCTGTCCTCTCCCTCTGCCTTCCTTTGAGCTGAGAGAAATTTTAAAATAATTAATAGAGCTTCACAAGGAATTATGCATTTTTTAGTATTGGTAGGGGGTGGAATTTTTTTTTTAGATGTTTATGAAAGCCTCATTTCAGCACAGGCACTTAGCCTTAAGTATGTTATTCTGTTTATGTTTATAGAAGGCTCATTTCAGCTCAAGCACTTAGTCTTCAGCATGCTATTCTGAATGATTATTGTAGTGTCTCTCACATGGCTTCTTGTTAATTCATTGTTACAGTACGATGATATGGCCATTCAAGTGACTCTGGGTAGTTTGGGTCTCGCATTTCCCACTAGGATTTCATCAGGAGTAGGGGATTCCTGACAAAAAGTGCTGTTTTCAATTCTTATTTCACCAGGTGTGATTCCAAGCAATGTTTAATTTCTACATTCTGTCCTTGTATAACATATTTAGCACATCCTGGAGGAATTATATTTTCTGAATCAGACTTTTTACAATCATAATCAGAAGAAGACCTGGGCTATTTACATTAAATGGAGGACGTGGCTATTTCTAATCTCGTTTGTTAAATTAGCAGAGCCATCTCTGGAAAGATGTCTGTGGCTTATTATTCATTCATGCATTCAACACACACTTCATTGAACATCTCTTAAGTATCATACTTTACTTAAATTCTTATATACTGCTTATAATGGATCTTTGTCAGGTGCTAAAAAGTCAGGATCAAGCCAAATAATTGACCAAATTAGACCAAATAACCAAATTGGGAAATCTTTATAAAGTATCTCTATCTTTGTGACAACTTTGATTCATACAGAAGAAAAATATGAATATATTAAAATGTTGATCTAAATGTTATTAGAAACCAGTACACACTTGTAATCCCAGCATTCTGGGAGGTTGAGGCATGAGGATTACAAGTTTGAGTCCAGCCTGGGAAATTTAGCAATTTAGCAAGACCCTGTTGTAAAATAAAAAATGAAAAAGGAGTGGGGATATAGCTCAGTTTGAAAACCCTGGGCTCATCCCAAGTACCACAAATTTTTTTTAAAGCCCTATTAAAGATTCTCAGGACCAAGAGAACCTGATAAAAATGATCACAATTATCTCTACTTTGTATTCTTGTCAGTTCTGACTAGCAACCAATCTTTTTTTCCCGTGAGATCACACAGAGCTGACACAGACAGCTATTACGGCCATATTTGGGGAGTGAGTCAAAAGATTAGGCACTGATCAGGCCAGGATGTTAATTCTTTGTTACTTGGCACATAGAAGTGAGCAGTCCCAAAGGAGAGGTAAAAACTCAGAGGAATAATACTATTTTGCCATTTCACTTTTCTCATTACTGATTTCTCTGCCTAGGTTTTTCTATACCAAGTTTTGTTTGACAGTACTCTTGCTTCTGTCTCTTTTTTTGGTACTGGGGATCAAATTCCGGTCCTTGCATTTGCAAGGCAGGCGGCAGAACCACTGAGCTAAATCCCCGGCCCCTTGACAGTACTCTTACAAACTTTCTTACAGTTAAAAATCACAGGCCTGGGTGCACTGGTCTGTGCCTTTGGCTACTCAGGAGGCTGAGGCAGGAGAATTGCTTGAACCCAAGAATTTGAAGCCAGGCTGTGCAATATAGTGAGACCCCATCTCTTCAAACACATACATACAAGCACAAATATTATTTAAGGTCAAGGAAAAACCACAAGTAATATAAACAGGAAACTACAGACTCATAGAAACTATCAGACTTACAAAGTCCAGGATGGTAGCCTTGAGTCACTAGCAAGTATCACTGTCCACAGGGGCTGGAGTCTCAGGTGTTAAATGGGAATTAACAGGCAGCCTTGGAGAGCCCTGGGCTTCAGTCAAATAGTCAACCTGTGGGACACCACTCTCCCAAGAAAACTCCATACACACTTAAAAAGTTCAAGGACCCTCAAAGCCAATCCATAGACCTTAAGATTCCCATGTCTGCCATTCTAAGTGTTTCTAATTTCACATAGAATATTTAAATGGAATATTTCACTTAGAAAGATAAACAACCAATCCAAATTTATGACGTTGTAAGGTCTTTACATTGGTTTGTGTTCAGAAATTTCTTTTTAAAGTTTTTATTTCTTGCTAGGTTAGAAATCCTGATTCCTGTGGGAATCATTATCCTGTCCTTTCTCTAGGTTAACTTCAGAATTAGGTCACTAGTTTCAGCTTCATAAACAATATATCTAAAGTGTACAACTTCATGCACATATGATAGGCTCACTTTTTAAATCTCTGAGATGCCAGTAAATTTGGGGCTTTGCCAAAGCTATTTTTATCTTCTCAACTACTATTTCACCTAGCCTATCTCAAGAAAGATCAGATGACCAGTACTAACACTTCCATGATATTTTCTCCCTAGTTTTTGATGCACGAGCAGATGGTGAAAGTATTGGCAAGCTCAAGGTAACAGTTGAAGCTCTCCATGCCCTCCAGTCTGTCTACGAGCAGTACAGAGAGGACTTAGAGGTTTGAAAGAAACTGCTTCAGAGGCCTGTCCTACGGTTCTTCTGAGTAAACACACACAGGAAAGCTCCGCCGTGAGATCTTGTGTAATTACTCTGGTGTATATAATCTATAATTCATGGTGAGCTGGGAGGGGGAGACCTGGGTTTGAAATGTTCAAGTTTTGTATAGTTTTTCATTTGTTTATTTTTCTATTCCCTCCCTCCCATGACTGCTAACCCTCAGGCCTCAAGTTCCCCGGAATGGGCAGTACCTTCTCAATAATTTATACCTACATGATAGCAATAGAAAGCCTATTTGCATTTTCAACATTTTCTTATGAAGAACTGAAATGCAATTCCCATTTTTATTTTTAATAAGCAAAAGCATAAATCTTAGACAACCTATGAAAAAGAAATACTTTTATGTTGTCCCTAATCATCCCACTAAATGGAATGCCTATGATTAGCCTCATTAAGAGTTTTATACTGTGAAGATTTTATTAGAAGCAATATATTAAAATTACTTGGATTAATGTGTTAATCTTCCTCTTTAAAATGCTAATATCCATTTATGCACATTAAAGCTCAGTATGCATTTTCTTTGATGCATGCAGATTCTTTCAAAAATAAAGAAGGAGACTTGGCACCAACTTATTAAATTACTGCAAGTTCTTTGTTTTTCCTTCTTAAAAATCATAGAACTTCTTATTTGTATTTTCATGTATTTGTAATGACAATGTGGGATCCAGGGATGTGTGTATGTAAAGGGGAGATGGACAGATGAATGGATAGATGTGAAATTTACACTTTGAAAACTTAGCTTAGGACATGGAAAAAAATATTTAAACTGTGACTCAAATTCTGATATGCTTAGTTAGACTTGAAAGGAGTATCTTTTTATCATTTTTTTCAAAATTTACATCAAGCTTATACAATGCTGGGATGTATCTGGATAACCAGATCCTCAAAAAGCAGCTCAGAAAGTTAATTTTCTAGCTTTTACCCAATCTTACTGAAGGATTTAATTGATATTTTTAATGGAGCTGTGAATCAATGCTGCAAAGGAATTGTCTCTAGAGGTCTAGGATATAATGCATTTCATTTTTTAATTTACTTTTTTATTTGTCATTTTCTTCAAAGGATTTTTATAGGCTGTGGGTTTTCACTGTTTGCAAACAGGCTATGTTCCTTCTTAAGCATATGTAAAGTATTCAGGGAGATAAGTAATTTATTAAAATCTACCTAATTTGCCGTGATATATTAAATCTCTGCTTCAGTGATCACAGACCATTTCATTTAGAGAATTAGGCATTCCCTCTTTGTGTGATTAAAGCTCTGGAAAATGAGTTCTTTGCTCCTATTTGTGAACATTCAAAGCCTGCTAATGGCAAGAAGATGGAATAGATTATGAGACAATTCATTACAGTTCAACAGAAAAAAAAAAGCAGCTATAATGCAAAAATGCAAGTATGAATATCTGCATATAGTTTGAACCATCTGTGCTCTAATGGCTTCAATAATGACTCTCGTCTTTAGGAGGCTTTGAAATGACATCCGTACAATATTAATTTGTTGATGTACATTGTGGGACCAGTAGAGTATGATCTGACCACAGAAATCTATAAATTCTGTCTGTACCATTGGGCCTTCCTGTCCTGGGGCCTGCCATCTCGAGGAGAAGTTGCTCTCATCAAACTCTGCAAATCTTCATAACAACTCATTCCTCTGGAACCTTCTAGAGACCACAAACATCTGCAGACAAAACCTCTCCAATCCTAGTAAACAACCACATGTTAGTTGTCACTTCAGCTGGCTCTGAGCTCATCTTTTTGGCCTCTCTTTCTAGCTTTCTTTGGCTTTATGCAGTTACAGTGTCATTAAGGCCCATAAGATTCCCTGCAGTAATTTAAAACAGCCAGATTATACCCTGGGATTAACTGAGTGGTTTTTGAGACATTTATTGTGGTATTCTCCCAGGAGGTTTGGATTATTGTTTTAAAATGTTACATCCCAAAGTAAATACCCTTTCTGCAGGGAGAAGAACTAGATTGCACTGGCTTCTTATGATCTTTAAGTGGAGAGGGAAAGTTTCTATTAGAAAACTTCTGGGAGCTACTCAACTGCATAGAACATATACCTCAGTAAGATTAGAAAATTAGCCCTGTTTCCATCACATTAATGTTTACTATATTAAAGATTCTTTTTCTAGTTTTAAAATACTCAGCTTCAAATTCTTTCAGATTTTCACAACAACTCGTTTTCACACAAAATGGCTACTGACAAATGTTGAAGTGTGTACATGGTATTGCATGCTCTCACGTGGAAGTCTTAAATATTTCTTTGTTTTGTCTTGCATTAATCAGAGTACATTGAAAAGTTCCTCACCTTTTGGATTAAGAGCAATGCTCTTCTCTCAGTGTGCTGTCGTTGATTCACTACACCTGCCTGGGCTACAGGGGCTGCCACAGGGCCTTGCTACTCAGAGACAGCAGCTGAAGGTGAGGCTTGTGAACTTACAGCCCTCAGTGTGACAGTAAACTCAGCACTTTTTTGAACTGTAATGCTTTTAGTTTAGAAATATAAATAGAGATGTGATGTGCTATGTGGGAGAGTATATTTTACATGGTTTTTTGCCTACTGTAGTAGAAATGTCAAATTCCCAGCCACTGTCATGAGAAGCAGTTGACAAAAATAAGTTTTATGGTTTACAGTGTGGTTTACATAGAGAACATTTCTCTTCACTCTCAGTTTCAACATGTTTTCTAAATTATCATGGTTTGTTGCCATTTAACTTAAATTAGTTTTTTTAAGAATAAATAGGGAATATATTTAATCAAATAAAGAAAGGCCACATTGAAATTCTGCTGTTCCTGCCATTCATTTGTTACCACAAAACACAAATAATTTCTATGTGTTATGAAGAAGTGTGGGCTGAGAAGTGGTCATGTGATTTGGGAGGTTCTGCATGCACTCATGTTCCCACAACAAAACATAAATTATTTTAGTAATCTTACATCAAGAGCTGTGACAATGAAAACCAGTTCTTACACATGTTCTAACAAGAATCTGATTAACATTTTTGTGGATATGGAAAATAACTTTTTTTAGTCAAACTGGCTCTGTTGCCGAATTTAGAATGATTTCCTTATGTACTAAATAGCAAAATGTGAATCATGTCTGTGAACAAATATGAGAATAAAATGTCATCTTTGTGTAATACAAAACAACCAAGGGAGAGCTTTGGAGATATAAAATTATTGAATGATTGACAATATCTGGATGATAATTCTTCGCCAACGATGAGAGTACGTTTTAATAAGTCACTCATGCCTGAAGGCCTCTGACTACCTTAACAAAGAAAAACTAAACCCGTGATTTATTATAGATTGGGCAACGTGCCTAATTAAATCCATGAATGGGAGCAAACACAGCTTTACATCCCCTTTGTTCAGAACAAAAACAACCTCTGGGTCAACCAGAAAGCTCAAAAATATCAAAGCAATAGAAACAAGTGTTTTAAAAACTAAAAATATAAAATTAGAAAACATCTCCTCATGCTAATCTCTTTTATCTTGCAAGCTAGAATTTTCATTTTCATTTCAAAGTGCCACTAGTGGACTGTATCTTACAGTGTGACCGCCTGGAAATTGGGCCCATCTTAGAGGTATTGGCTGCCTTTTGTTCTTGCTCTTCCTTTTCCACATGACATTCACTAAGGTGTGAAGCCTGTTTCTCCTTCAGGCTTTTGGAAATGAAATCTGAAACTCCTAGACAGAATATGACTTGTTTTCAGAGGCAGATGCTTCTGCATTTTTCCACTTCTCAGTCTAGAGATTCATGTTCTCATCCCTGTAGCTCTGTCTTCCCTGAACACCATTGGTTTTCTTTTTAAATAAAATTTAGCATCTTGATTTTTCACATCTGTATTAGCTGAATATCTCCCAGCTGTCTATCCTTCTCATTTTTAAAGTAAATTAGAGCACATTTCTTTCTCTTCCTCTGCGTGTGTGTGTGTGTGTGTGTGTGTGTGAGTGTGTGTGTGTTCTGTGGTGATAGGGATTGAACCGAGGACCTTATACATGTGAGGCAGGTGTTCTACCACCAAGCTACACCTCCAGCACTTCTCTTCCTTTTTACCACTTCTTGGTGCCACAGCTTTTGATGTCAATGTCTAGCCAGGCGTGGATGATGAATTCAAGGCCAGCTTGAGCTGTATAGCAAGACTTTGTCTCAAAAATAAAAAAAGATACTGGCATCTGTGACAGGTCCGGGGGCCTTGCCAAAACATTCTTTTGTGTTAAGACATCTTTGTTTATTTTTATTCTTTCAGACAGTGTGCTGCTATGTTGTCCAAGCTGGTCTTCATCTGGCCATCCTCCTGCCTCAGCTTCCCAAACAGCTGGGATCACAGACATGCAGCACCACACCACGAACAAATAGACTTGACTTAATTTAACATGATAGTGTACTCTTAGCCATTATAAAACAAGAAACACAAGCTAATTTTTGTTTCTTTGCTTTTTGTGTCTTTTTTACAAATCACAGGGCCAGGATCTCAAAAAGTTCTCAGGAATCACTGGCAGGGAACTAAACCATATGAAAGTTTAGGGAAAAAAGACTTTAAAGAAATATTTAATTAAAATTAAACTTTCTTTGTATAGTTATGTTTTATCAGAGTTATACATGTTATTTTGTTTTGTTTTTTGAGATAGGGTCTCATTATGTAGGTCAGGCTGGTCTTAAACTCACTATGTAGCCCAGGCTGGCCTGGAACTCGTGGTAATCCTCCTGCCTCAGCCTCCCAAGTGCTGGGATTACAATCATGTGCTACCATGCCCAACAGTTACATATGTTATTAACAACAACAAAATAAAAACTACAAGTGATTGTATCTATACCTAGAAGCTGGGAAGACTTCGCAGCAGTAAAACAAGACAGACATCTTGAGTGTGAACATTAAGGCACAGTGACAGTTTTCATATCAGACTGTTACAGTTCAAGGTAGAAAACAAAGGACAAAGGATATTTTGTACTGTTAAAGGGAAGAATAACAGCTCAAAGATAATATGAACTTAAATACATATCCACCAAGGAGTATAGCCTCAAAATACATGAAGCACAAACTGATAGAACTGTGGAAAATATTATGGCTTCTTCAATTTCAGTAGTAGGTTTTAACTGACAGAGGGGGATAGATTAAAAACTTAAAGTCAAGATTTGCTTAGCTTGATTACTACACTCAAAGGGATATAGAATTCATGTGAAGCATTCAAAGAAAAATCAACTGTGTACTCAACCACAAGGGAAATCTCAATTTCCAAAGAACTGAAATCTGTATTACAAACTGTATTTCCCTAAGCAAAATGCAATGAAATCAGAAGTCAGTAACAAAAAAGATAGCCAGAAGAAAGAATCCTTTCTAAAAATTATGAATATGTATTTATAATCGACAAAAGTTATATACATTTATGGATATGTTATTATCCTGGCTTTTAATAGAAAAAGAAATAACCCACTCTTGAAGCATAATGAGGATAGTGCAAATTGCACAAACTGTACTTTATGTGTTGGTAGGGGAAATGAACACCAGCTCAGAAGCCCACACTACAGGGGAGCATGGCAAGGGTTGAGCAGAACAGAGAAGAATGTGGCAGGATTCTAGTGATGGCAAAATGCAGGTTATACCAGTGCAGGTCCCCACAGAAGGAGAAAGGCCACCCTCAGGGGAAACGCCAAGAGCTGGTCTGAGGCCCGGTGTTTGGATCTGGATGTCTTCCAGAGGCTCAGGTGCTACCAGCACTACTGGGAACTACTGGGAGGTGGTGGAACCTTTTGGATGTGGGACCAGAGGGAGGAAGGTAGGTCACTGGGGACACATCCTTGAAGGGGATATTGGAACCCTGGCCCCTTCCCCTCTCTGCTTTGCAGTTGCCATGAAGTCAGCAGCTTTGTATTACCACACACTCCCCCCACCCCCATAATGTACCATGTTACTACAGGGCCAAGGTAACAGGACAGGAGAACCATGGGCTGAAACTTTAAGCCAAAACAAATCTTTCCTCTTTTTAAACTGTTTTGGATATTTTGTCACAGCAGTGGAAAGCTGACTAACATACCTGGTGACTCAGAGCATTGGCTATTGGAAAAGTAAATGGAAGGGGCTTCAGAGTCCACAAGACCAGAGGTGGTAGCTTTGGAAAGGCACTGCTGGAAGAGAAGGGGACATTTTGGAAGAGAGAGATACCTCTTGGAGACATGGTAGAGAAATAAAAGAAACAGCTGAAACTGGGCCCCAGTGAAACAAGATAATATTAAATAACATCAATATCAATAAAAAGCATTTATTAAGAAACTGCACTTTGCTGTAACAACAAAAGACACCATTGAGCTAAGGAATTTGCAAACCACACAGCCCTCTTCCACCCACGTGATTATTTGTCCTGGTTGGTCCAGGGAAATCCAAAGCAGTTTTAATTGAAAATGCATCCATTTTCCATAAGAAAACAAAATGAAGAATAAAACTTCAGTTCTTTTCAATTATACTTAAAACTGGAGAAGAAACAGAAGAAAGATAACTATCCATTATCCCACCACCTAGCATTAACCATTAACATCTAGCATATTTGTTTCATGTCTTTTTAATGCATAAAATTTTTGAGATTAACACAAGTAACATCTATATTTTCACTAAAAAAGAATACAAGCCAGGCGTGGTGCCACATGCCTGTAATGCCAACACTTGTAAGCTGAGGTGGAAGAATCACAAGTTCAATGTCAGCCTGGACTAGCAGCTGTCTTAGTCACTTCCTTTATTGCTGAAACACAATACCTGACACTTGGAACTTAAAGGAGGAGATGCTTATTTTGGCTCATAGTTTTAGAGGTTTCAGTCCACAATCCACTGGCTCAAAGGCAGGACAGCATGGCAGAAGAAAGCTCCTCAAATCATGGCAGATAGGAAGTAGTGGAGGAAGAGCTGGGAAGGAGAAATAACCTCCTGGGTGAAGCTCATAGTGACCTACCTCCAACCAGACCCATTTCCTAACAGCAAGTTAGCTCTGATGCCTCTGTGATCCAGACATCTTCCAAAGGTCCTGTCTATAATCTCATGAGTCTTTAGAGAAACATCTAAATATAAACTGTAACAATAACAATAGTGACAGCCTGTCAATAATATGGATGGTTAAAATCCTCTTGCAACATACCACCTCTAATCCAGTCTGCTGCTTTTCATTTGTATGTATGCTGTACATATACTTGTACACAATATGTATAAAATTATTTGCTTCAGTAAATGTCAAACTACAGACATTGTTTATACAGTTGCTTTTTTCACATAATTTTTAAATAATTTTTAACTATGTTTTTGAAATGTACCTAATGTTCCCAGTTGTTACAATAAACTAGTCCTTGGTAAGAAAAAGAGAAATCTCTTTTAATAGGATATACAGTTCTACCCCAGTAAAGAATTTGATGGTTTGAACCATCTTTCCTATTGAGAACAACTACAAAAATTGGACTCTGTGTGTGTACATATGTGTACATACATATATATTATTTGAAAACATCAAAATGCCCACCAGCCACCTAGGCTGTGGAAACTTACAGAGAACAATATCATGAGGGAAAACCAGGAAGGTTTCTGTGCCTGGCTTATTTCACTTAAGACAACAGTCTTTAGTACTACCCATGTTGGTCCAAATGACATAATTTCATTGCTTTTGTTTTTAATGGCTGAATAGCATTCCATTGTGTATATAGACTACATTTAAAAAATCTATTCTTTGATGGAATGGGTTGTTTTTTTAATAATCAGTCCAGCTTTGTGGTTGTTCTTAGTGGAAAGTTCATGATGCTGACGAGTGAGAGAAGTGGATCCATGCCTTAGAAGAAACAATTCTTCGCTACACTCTCCAGCTTCAAGGTTTAAATTCAGGATTTGTTCCTAGTGTCCCAGACTTTCACAAGAAACTGACAGAGGCTGATGCTTACCTACAGATCTTGATAGAACAACTAAAGCTTTTTGACAACAAGCTTCAAAACTGTAAAGATAATGAACAGAGAAAGAAAATTGAAACTCTCAAGGAGACAACAAAAATCATGGTAGAATCAATTAAACACTGCACTGTATTGCCACAGATTGCTAAAAGTACTATTGACCCTGTGGATGTGATATATCAACCTAGTTCCTTGGAGCGTTCCTAGGTTCCTAGTTCCTGTGATCAGCACAATGCCTTCCCATACTGTCTCACCTCCAGAACCTTCTGACTCTTCTGTTACCTGGTCCCACACTACAGAGGCACAGGGGATTACACGTCACATAGTTAAATGTGATAGATTAATAACTACCACAAATTGTCATTTCTAAGCTGTGCTTGATGCTATGGTATTGCTGATTGTAACATTTGGCCTAACATGTTGTGATTGATCTAATCAGTTTTCCTTCCTGGTATAAGGAAAATAAAATAGCCTCAGAGTCATTAGAGCCTCAAAACCTAAACA
>NW_004624757.1:3208591-3224091 GCF_000247695.1 Heterocephalus glaber
GGGAGGAGATGGGGAAAGGAAAGAATGGAAAGGAAAAATTATGAGAAAAGAAAAAACATGGAAATGAAGTCTATGTAAATAGGGATGGGTGGAGGGGTGAAGGGTGCACAGGTAATGGGGAAAAAATAAGAACCAAGATACATCATGTACAGATACAAGCACCCACTGATAAATGTAAACGTATCATATACCTAAAATGTACAAATAAAAGAATTTAATACCAAAAAAAAAAAGAATTTAAGCAAAAAAAACCCCAAAAACTCACTGAATGTCTTTGGATCTATATTGATAAATACAATGATATTCAGTAAATATAATGATACCCAGTAAACTGAGAACAAATTCTCAACTTTGAAAAATTCAACAAGAACTGCATAGAGTATATACCTTGAAGACCCAAAATCATCTTACAGGGATACAGAAAGGGATAAAATTGGGCATATGCACCAAAAGGATAACCTTACAAGTAAGGAGCCACAAACAAGCAAAATTTGACATGAAGTGTTTTCACAGAGGGCTTTACCTTTGGAAATGTATAATGGTTGCCACATGGTTTCTCAGTGGCTACAGATAGACTCTCCTTGGTCTCTTGCTCAACATTCACATTCTGATCATTGTCTTTCCTCCAAAACCTAAAAGAGAATCAGAGGTGGGGAATCTAAACCTGCTTTGGTAATAGAATTGAATCAGATGGGCTATACATGAAGGCCCTGTCTCATGTCCACTCTGCCACAATTCAGATTCTCGCTATGGCTTTGGTGGCCAAATATGGGAAGACTTCAAGCCACTTCACCCTAATAGTGCCCTGCCTCCAGTTCTTGCTGTGTTTTTTGCCTCCTGCTCTAGAACTTCTGTGAAGTTGTGCTCACCAGTAGGAGTTTACTGAGCCTATACACATGCCACAGCAAGCTATTACATGATGAAAACAGTACGTTCAGGTCTAAAATCCAGAGAAAAATACAGAGTACTGGTAAGATCCCAAACAGATGGCTCAAACATCACTGCCACCTGAATGCCTCTTCCTCAACTCACACGTATGATCTCATAGGACAAGAAGAGTGTTTGCTATGATCAAATATCAGAGGAAGAAAAAAATCTCAAGCTTGGCATATTGATCAGCAAGCTCAATTTGTAGGTGTGAGCTGAAAATGAATTGCTGCCACACTACAGATGCACAATATGAAACAAATGGACAGATTGATAAGCAGAGGCCTGAAGCAGAAGCATGGAATTGGCACAAAGAGTACCTATCTTTGTGTCTAGAGCCAATGCCCACCAGAAAGTATCTACCACAAAGTAGACCCTCAACAGTCCATTAGGTGGGATGACTGGTGCCAGTATTTCTATGTAACTGAACAAGCCTGTGAATGGAATCCTCGTGGTAGCAGGGATAGAGGCTGTGCATGGGCTCAATGTGGTGGACACCTCAGGTGGACTCCTCACCAAGGCTCATTCTAGCTACCACACCACTGAATGCTCAGCCTGCCGGAACATGGACCAACACTGAGTCCTTCATGTGGTGCCAGCCATCTCAGAGACCTGCCATTCCTTCACAGAGTGACTGTCTTAGTATCATTGTAATTTCTTGCTTTGGCATATCAACTCCTAGTGCAAATCTTGATGTTCAAAATGTCTACAAAGTACAATCATTAGCAGCAGTAGTCTCTGCTACCAAGAATAGTAGAGGAGAGCGCTCTTCTATGGAACACTACCCTGTGGGTGGAACAGCACCTCTGTTAATAATACCCGGTCTTAAGTCAAACAAGATGTTAGGATGATCAGCTTACCTCGGTTACTGCCTGCTCATCCCAAGTCAGAACTGACATATGCAGCCTGGTCTGTTTCTACTGCAGACATTTCACTAGGATCGCTCCACCGATACACAGCGTAATTGTAAATATTCATGTTTTCACATTACATGTTCACGGAAATGATTTGCATGAAAGGATCCTTAAATATCAAATAAAACATCACCACTGAACTTGAGTTCATGCCGAATGATTGCTTTTATGGCAATTAATGTCCCATTTTGGTTCAGCCTTGTTATTGTCATTGTTTGTTATTAAAACCAACTGCACAACACCAAAGCCATGATTCATGAAAGAAATAATAAGCTGGACTTCATTAAAATTAAAAACTTCTCTGTGAAAGTCATCATCAAAGGAATAGACAAGCCAGAGACAAGGAAAAAATATTTGCAAAACGGATATCTGATAAAGCTCTATTATTATCCAACATACACAAAAAAACTGTTAAAACTCAAAAATAAGATGAACAACCTAATTTATAAGCAAAAGACCCAAACAGACACTCACCAAAGAAGCTATCCAGATGGCAAATAAGCATATGAAAAGATGCTCAACAATCATATGTCATTAGGGAATTGCAAATTAAAGCAACAACAAGGAGGCTAGGTGTATAACACAATGGTAAAGTGTGTGGCTAACATTTGCATGGCCCTGGCTTCCATCAACAAAGAAAAATACAAAAACAAAAAGTGAGATGCTACTATACATCTACTAGAATAGCCAAAATTCCAAATCCCGAACACTGACACACCAAATGCTAGTGAGAATGTGGACCAACAGAAACCATCATTGGTGAGAATACAAAATGTAATGACCACTTTGGAAGACAGTTGGACAGTTTCTTGCAAAACTAAACATACCCTTACCATGCAATCCCACAATCACGTGCCTTGGTATTTACCCAAAGAAGTTGAGAACTTACATCCACACAAAAACCTGCACAAGGTGTTCATAGCAACTTTATCCATAATTGCCAGACCTTGGAAGAACCAGGAAGTCCTTTGGCTGGTGAATGGAATGACTGTGGTACAGCTGGACAGAGGCATATTAGCACTAAAAAGACATGAGTTGTCAAGCCATGAAAATACACGAACGAACTTTAAATGCATATTGCTAAGTGAAGAAACTAGTCCAAAAATGCTACGTACTATATGGTTCCAACTATATGAACTTCAGAAAAAGGCCAACCTATAGAGACAGTAAAAAGATGAGTGGTTGTCAGGGTTAGGGTGAAAAGGGACAAATACGTGGAGCATAGATTTTTAGAACAGTGAAACTCTTCTGAATGATATTATAATGGTGGATACAGGTACAGTGTCCACCAAGTGAACACTACAGGCTTTGATAATGATGTGTCAATTTATTACCGATAACAATAAATAGATCATCACTCTCAAACTGCACGTTTGTAGTGGAGGAAGCTATATGGGGCCGGGGCAGGAAGTTTACGGGAACTCTGTACTTTCTGCCCACTTTTGCTGGGAACCTAAAACTGCTCTAAAAAATAAAGTCTATTAAAAAAAAGAAAGAAACACTACAAAAGAACCTTTACATTTGTCCTCATGGGCTTCCTCTTTGAAGTCCTAAAGTTGTTTGTATGTTAAAAGGCTCCTTCATATAAGATTCTTGGGTAACAGTAGAAAAATATAGCTTCAAAGTACATTAAAATATAGCTTCAAACTGTATGAAAGAATCTCAGGCAGGGCCGGGGATTTACCTCAGTGGTTTCACCACCTGCTGCGCAAGCGCAAAGAACCGAGTTCAATCCCCGGTGCCAAACAAAATTTAAAAATAAAAATAAATAAAAATAAAAATGACTCTTAAAAAAAAAAAAAAGAATCTCAGACAGCAGAGTCCCCAGCCTGGGGTGCCCTGCTTCCACTCCTGACTGCATGCACATAATTCAGCCAGATTCCTTGGATCTCACACCTCAGTGCTAGCAGGAGAATGTTGGAAGAGATGATTCTAATGCCACCCACACCCTGAAAATGTCACACTTTTATTTTTAACTTTCATAGTGAGTAATAAGCTTCCAGGGCCCTGTCACAAGGGACCCACTTATTCTACAGAGAACATGACTTTGGAAGTCAGGCAGTGGACTTGTACTGGAAAAATAGGAAGATGGCTTTTGCAGACCCTTTTTAATCTCTGTTCCTTAGATTAGATAGTTTCTATTGGTACATCTTCAATTTCACTTAATCAGCTATGCATTTTTAATTTCAGACAATTTCTATTTTGATTCTAAAATGTTACTTGGTTCTTTTTGTTTCATTTCTCTGCTGAGATTTCTTATTTGCTCATTCATTATAAGTATATTTTCTTTACATTATTCAGCATTGTTATAAAAGCTGCTTTAAGATTTTGTCTTCCATTTCCAATGTCTGGGTTATCTTGAAATTAGTCTCCTTCAGTTATCTTCTCTGTTGAATATGGATCACACTTTCCTAGATTTGTCTATATCTAGCAATTCTGGATAATATCCTGCATATTATGAATGATATGTTGTAACGACCCTGGATTCATTATATTCCACTGAAGTTTATTGATTTTATTTATTTGATGAGTTGTCAACTCCAGTGAACTCAAAGTCTAAATTCTGTCTTTTCTGGGCCGCAACTAATATCTCAGTTCTATTCCTTTATCTATAGCTAAACTTCTTGAAATTTTCCTTAAGTATGTGCAGATCATAAAGTAGCTAGAGATTGGAGCAAGATGTATATTCTGACTCCCAGGCTCCCCTTCTGTGCATCTCTTTTATATTTTCCCCTCCTTCTGCTTTCTAGATCCTGAGGTCACCCTAAACCCCTCTTATCACTCATACCTCTTAGACCAAGGGTTTCTGAGTTTAAGTCATCAGCATAGTGTCCGATTGAGGCCTGATCTTCCTCACTCAATCCATCACCAATTTACAAGCCAGTGTCCTTTGGAAACTCCTGCACAGACTTACCCATAAATAATGCTTTACCATTTCTTAGATGATTGTTTCTTTTTATTTTTTTTTCTTAAATGATTCTTAATCCAATCATATCAATGCCTAAAATTAACCATCACACCCACCCATGTTGGGGAGGACAACTGGATGTTAATTTTATCCCAGAAGCATCTTCATAGAAACACCCAGGAATAATGTTTAATCTGGTCACCCCATAGCTTAGTTAAGTAGGCACATGAAATTAACCATCATAATTATGAAAACACAAGATGATAAGAAACAAGGAGGTAGACTTTTTGCAGATATGAAGGGGATTTAGGTATGAAAGGAGAGGGGAGGGAGAGGAGGGGAAAACAAAGTAAAAAGGACTAAGATGCAATATGTGTTGGTACCAACGATGAATATATTCATTATGTATTGCAAACATGTACTGATAATTAAAAAAACAAACAAACTATGAAACCACTGAGGTGGCATAGACCACAGCTAACCTATAGTGAACATATAGTTTGAGTGAGTTTTGGGGGGCTGTTTCTTATCACAGCAGAACCTAGCCTACACTGACTGGTACAACAATTCGTACCTAGAAAATCATAACAATTGCAACAAAAAGAAATGTATGGTGTGGGCTCAGGGGCAGCCATTCAGCTGCCTAGAAGCTGTTACATGGGTGTCTAGAAGGCTGATAACTCAGGTTTGCCATGGGAAGTTGGTAAACCTTGAAGGTGATAATTTCTAGGTAAAAGGAAGGGAGAAAATTTATCCAGTGAAAACTCTTTTCCCTTCTGACATGGAAACCAATAGGCAATGTTTGAGAGAGTGAGTGTGCTGACAGCATGTGTTCCAAAAGTAAGGTGGGTAGAACACAGACTGACATGAGAAAACAGCCTTTTTGAAGATACTGAGATTTGGGGTTTGTTGCTGCTGCAGCAGCTAACCAATTCTAACAATAAAAGAAGCACTACAGCCTCCCCCAAGGTCTTTTACCCCAGAGTGTGGCTGTGGATGGGGGGCAGATTCCTCAAGTTTTCCTTTAGTACCAATGCAGTGAGACAGGTGGGGACTGCCTGAATCCAGTTGTCCTTTGTTATTCATGGGGGATTGGTTCCAGGAACCCTGAGGATTCAAAAAAATCCACCAATCTCCAAGTCCATTTATATTAAATGGTGTAGAATTTGTGTATATGAAATGTCATCAGAAAATATGATGAATTTAAATCAAAATGTATTCCAGTAAAAGATACATTGCCATTAATTTCCCTGAAAATGCTCCCTCTCACTTTAAACACACTTATCCCATCACTCTTGGTACTTTCTGAAGCAGTTCTGGAAGTCTTCTTTCTTGAGTGTCTTTAGTTGCACTGTTGTGGCTGCATCCATGCCCTGAGTGGATTCAAAACATTTCTCTTTCAAGGTCATTTTGACTTTGGGGAACAGCATGAAGTCACACGGTGCCAGATCCATTGAATAAGGTGGATGAGGACACACCGTAATGCTTTGATCAGCCTGCCTTACCACTGATGGCCCTTAGCAGCAGTATTCACCATATTTTTTATCACACCTCATAAAGACATTCACATACAAAGACTGCCAGAACTGCTTCAAAAACTGACAAGAAGGGGCTGGAGATTTAGCTCAGTGGTTCTGGCGCCTGGTTAGCAAGCACAAGGTCCCAAGTTTGATCCCCAGTACCAAAAAAAAGTGACAAGAATGATGGGATAAGTGCGTTCAAAATGAGGGGGAGTATTTTGAGGGGGATTAATGGCAATGTGTCTTTCACTGTAATAAATGTTTTTCTTTTTTTATTTTATGAAAAAAATAAAATTTCATAGCAAAATAAATGAATAGCAATAGTTAATACACTGTGTATTAACTGTGTGTAATACACTGTATATGTATCTTCAAAATAGTTACTCAGACAAAAAAGAATCTTACAAAGAACAGATGATAGCACAAATTTTTCTTTTCAATGTACTAAGAAAAACTAGTAGTATGAATGAAATAAATTAGCATATATATTAAAATATTTTTGATACAGCAAAATAGGTAATTTAGGGAATTATATGAACTGCCTACTTCCTATTTATCTATCTTCTTCTATTTGTATATACATATATATTTTTTTAGTTGCTCATATAAGAGCATCCATGCAACATTTAAGCTGTGTGTCTGACTTATTTCACCTGACATTACATATGTTCTCAAGCTGCATGCACTTACCTGTGAAGGCCTCAAGTTTATCTTTAAGGCACGGTAGTACTCCTTTGTGTATAAATATCACATTTTATTTATCCATTAATCTGTTGATGAACACATTGTAATAAATTTTAAAAATTTAAACATTCACCATATATTTCAATCATCCCTCGTAACTATTCACATTCTCCTATAGCAGTGATGGCGAACCTTTTTGAGCTTTCAGTGATAACAAACAACCCGCTGTGGCATATGTGCCATAGGTTCACCACCACTGTCCTATAGACATTAAATCATTTCTAGGTTACTTATCATGTGTAATATAATGTCAAGCTACATTGGCATACTATTTAGGGACTGATGACAAGGAAAAGAAGTCAATATACATGTTCAGTTTAGTATAGATGCAATTTTCCCCTAACAATTTGTGATCTGTAGCTGGTTGAATGGTCCAGTGTGGAATCCACAGATCCAGAGAGCCAACTGTACCTATCCTTCTTGAAAGCTGGAAAGAATACCACTTCCAGCAAAAGGCCAGGAGCAGTGCTTCGGCTAATCATGGACAGAGTATGAAGAGTGGGAAAAATTCACTTGATGGATCCCCGACTTGCAGATCCTGAAACTGCTTTCTCTTTGAATCAATAAGAGTTCAAACAAGGACCAAGCCCAGAGAATCATTGCCAACATCCATGAGTTCTAAAAGAAGGATGCAGCATGTGAAAAAAAAAACAGCTGCACATCTACATGATATGTTATTCAAAGACTTGACTGTGTGCAGATTTATATCAAAAGGATATATATTCCAAACTGTCCATAGTTGGCTACTTGAGATTGTGGATAATTCCTATTTATTTCCCCCCATATCTGTACTTTCTGATTCTAACATAAATACAGAATATTTGTGAAATAAAAGTTGTAATTTGGCTGGGCATGACAGCACTCACCTGCAATCCCAGCACTTGGAAGGCTGAGGCAGAAGGATCACAAGTTTGAGGCAGGCTTGAGTTACACAACAAGTTCAAGACCAGCCTCTATTGCATAGTGAGACCTTGTCTCAAAGAAAAAAAGTTCTTAGAACAAATAAATGATCACCACAGCAATAAAAGTTAGGAAGGAACAAGGCTGGAAACTCAGGAATCAAGTAAACACCATCTAGGACAAAGGGCACAAAGCCAATGTGTTGAATCACCTGCAGGAAACCGAAGGCCACCCCTCAGAGCATGGCAGAATTCTCCAAGAATGCAGTGAAGGACTTTTCCTTCTCTCCTTGCTATTTTGCCAAGAGAAGAGTCTGTGTTATTGCAACAAGATGTAGTTACTTAGTGTGAAATTTTCCAGACTCAATAATGTTCAACACAAACATTTTGGAGCTGTCAGGCCCAGGGCTGTAGACAGGGAGATCATCTTCCTGCCTTATCTTGCCCTGTAGGAGCAGGTATATTTTAACCTTCACTTTGATCACCATTGGCAACAATTAAGGTCTTGCTAAGGCTCCTTGCAGCCCTCTTTGGGAAGTTCAAGTGTTTGCAAGTACATTATGACACTAACATGAGTGAGGCACTTTGTGGAAGTATTTGAATGCTCCTGGGTATTTTATGAGTGATTATCAAAGCCACTTGTATGCTAGTCAATAACAACTAATCACATCGTGCTTTAGTATTGTACTTTAGGAAAACCTAAAAAAAAAAAAGAGAGAGAGAGAGAAAGAAACAAAGTCTGGAACTCTGGGTCTCCCTATAAAACATCTCTTTAAAAAATGATCCACATCTGCAATCCCAGCACTGGACGAGGCTGAGGCAGGAGAATTGCGAGTTTAAGCCCAGCCTGGGCAATTGAACAATTTAGCCAGACCTTGTCTCAAAAACGGGTGGAAATGTACCTCATGGGAAGGCCTGGGTTCAGTCCTCAGTACCACAACAAAAAAAAATAAATCTGTCAGCCAACCTTATAATTCTAGCTTAAATCTTTTCCCTTTGTACTATCATTTTCCTTCCTTACAGTAAAATGTGAAGCATACACACAATCAAAGTAGGCAATATGAACACTGAACTCGTCAACTTCCAGAATCCCACCCGGTTCCAGCATTCTCTAATGGCAAGATTCAGGGATACTGCACATCTCTTAAAAACCAAATCCTGGTCCTTCTGTCTAGTTCGAGGTTAGCCAGCTGTAATACATGAACAAGCCACCACAAATTAATATGTAAAAAGTGGAAGACGCTGGAATTGACCAAGATACAAATAAAATCCATTTAAAAAAGAAATTGCCCTGTTCAAAGAAATAAATCTTCCTTCCTGCTAATATATTTCCTGTATAGTTTCCCTTGAAGCTTTGTTATTCACTTTTCTCACCATCAATAAACAAGAAGTTAGTTACATATGTAACAATTTAGTGTTCTTCTTTTAAACTATTGTGTGCTGTTCAGCAAGGGGCACATATTCTTGCAACCTGTTCTGATTGTCATTGGTATTATTAAAGGAGAAGAAAAAAACCTTTCCACTTGGGTTTATTCAGAGAGTTAACATCTGATTTTACATGGAGCTCTTGAAAAGAAAAGAGCAACATGGCCCGAAGCGCTTCTAGCATAGGGTGTGGAAGTATTTGATGTCCTGGTGCTTGTTCATAAAAGAATGTTGTTTTGAAATGTGCAGTGGAGTCAGGGAAAGAGATCCAAAGAAAGTTCCCATTGAAATAAAATCAAATCAACTCACCGCCCCCAAATGCCTCCCCCTTGGATCAAGGGGCCTCTTGGCTCTGTGCTCACCATTGGGTCCACAGCCTGTGAGCCCCAGGGCCACTCCCTGCGGCGATGTGTGAACATGGGGCTCACCCCAGCCGGGGCCACTAACAGACATCTGGAAAGACATTTTTGGTTGATGGTGACTCAGGGTCTCAAAGGTTTATAGAAATAACTGAAACTTCCCTCCACTCCCTGAAGGATCCATAATTGTATCTGCAGAAATAAACTGACAAGAGATTAACAGGAGAAAAGATATATGCATTTATTAAAAAATCCATGCACAAAAGTCACACAAAGTATGAAATTCAAAAAAAGGTACTATGATTTTGACATGGTTTGCATATATACCCCCAGAGTTTCATGCACTGGGAGCTTGGTTGATAGTGTGTCAAAGTGGGAGCTGATGGAGCCTTTAAGAGATGGGGGTTTAATGGTGGTGGTGGGGATTCAGTTAGGAGAGCCCGGCCCTTGCAGGAATCTATGCAGTTCTCCTTAGCACCCCTAAAGTTATCTTAAAAGAGCAGGCCTGGCTCCTCCCATATCTCTCTAGCTTCTGGTCTCACCCTCTCATCCTCCTCTTTGCACCCTCCTGCCATGATGTCACCCAGCAGAACAGAGCTGATGCTGGCGCCATGCCTTCCAACCTCCAGAACTGTGAGCTAAATGAACCTCTTTTCTTTACAAAGTACTCAGAAGCAGGCGTTTCATTATACTTAGCAGAAAACAAACTAATACAAAGGGCCAGATGTTTGAAACTTAAATACTCTCTTCCAAAGGGAGAGAAAAGTCCAGGATGTAAGCAATTTTAGAGGAAGGGTAATTGAGTTTTAAGAGAGATAAAGTGGCCCAAAGAGCAGATGACAGCCTGGGACAAAGGTCTCCCAGGATCTGGGTGTGGTGTGTGGCCTTCAGTTTCTTTTTCACCAGTCAGTCCTCACTGATTAATGTCAATTCTGGGGAGGGGATCCGAGAGCATCAACAGTCACAGTCCTTCTAGAGAAATTTTCTTTAGTCAGATGAGGAAAACTTCAGAGAAAGCCCCTCCTTGTGCTTCAGGAAAGAAAGAGGAACAAGAGACAGGACAGAAAGTCAGAGAGACCCTGTAGCTGCTTCTTCAGTTGAGCATGTAGCAGGTCAGAGAATCACATTTTGAAGTAGCATTTTCTGTGCCCCAACAGTATTCTGCAAGAGTGTGTATTTCACAGCCAGGTGTGGTGGTGCATGCCTGTAATCCCAGGACTTAGGAGGCAGAGGCAGGAGGATTGCCACAAATTGAAGGCCAGCCTGGGGTACATAGTGAGTTCAAGGCCAGCCTGAGCTACATAGAGAGACCCTGTCTCAAAAAATCAAAAAACAAAAAACAACAACAAAAAAAACCACAAGTGTGTATTTCCCAGCATCTGCCCTTCCCCCACAAACCCACAGGCTCCTGGATTACTCTTTACCACCATTGGTACAGGCCTAGGGTAAGACAAGCCATGCCTAACACTGAGGGGTGAGCCTCAAAGCTCAACAACCAAGAGAAATCATGTTTCCATGTGACCTATTCCAAAAATCAAAATTAATGCAAAAAAATACAATGAGTAAACAATCAAAATTTTAAATAAATATAGGATCTATAATAACAGCATTGCTCAGCTATGTCAGAACCTGAGGCAAAAGGAAAAATCGGTAATGCTGATCCTGCCTTTATTTAAAATGTTGATTTTTTTCATTGTGGAGTTTTAAAATTAATTTTTGTATTATTTTTTAAAATCTTGCATTAAAATATGATTTGTCTTAAGGGTACGTCTTGGGCACATCCTGAAATGTTGCGTCCAAGGCGAGGGCCCTAGTCACAGCCTGAACCTCACATGGGGCAGTAATGGGATTTAAGTTCCCCTCTACATCCACACTGTCAAGATTCACCTTTCCAGAAAGGAGGAGGAAAACAGGGTTTGTTACAAATCTGTTGCCCAGACATTTAACATTACAGCCTTTTCCTTTATTGCTGTTCATCTCCTGACCCTGGCTCTACCTCAGGCACAGCACTGTCTGGAATTCCACCATCTTTCCATGACTGGTGCTTAATTAAGGTCATGGGGGTGGGGCTTGGTGAGGAGCGGAGTATTAAGAGTCAAATAATTCCTATGCTGGCGAGAAATAGCTTTCAGAAAGAAGTTTCTAGTCCCCATTTCTCCTAGATCTCAGTAGCCAGTGCCTGCCTCCAACCCTCCAAGGCCCCAGCAGGTAACTCCAAAAGCCCCTTCTCAGATGCACAATGGAAGCTTTTCCTCTGGGTCATGTCCAGTGGACAGGTCCTGTTCTTGTCAAGCAAACCCACCAAAGAGGGCTCTTCAAATACAGGACTGGTGCCATGAGGCCACCTGGCTGCCACTGCAGCACCTGGTACAACAGCTCTTCTGTCCCTCTTGGTCACTTACAGGATGGAATCACCTGTGCACAGGCCTTGCAGTCACCTGTGTCATTTTCCTCTCTATCCTCAGCCCCAAGAGCTGGGCCTGGCACTGAGCAAATGCCAGGCCATCATACCCATCACTACCAGGGGAGTGTGGGGTGACCCGGGATGTTAGGGGAGTGGGAAGTAATGGGCATGCCAAGATTGCGCATTCTGGGTTCTTTGGTTCAGAGCCCTAGGGGCTTCCAGGAATGATTTAGCTCTGTCCTCTTCTCTCTGAATATGGATGCTCCACCTCCACTGAGACTCCTCCCCAGAACATGCATAACTCCCTGTTCCAAGCCCCAGAGTTTGCCAAGGTGGAGAGAGAAGAGCATGGGGTGGAGTCCTTGTTCCCTTGCTGCTTAACCATGTGTGTTTGTGTGTGTGAGACACAGTCTCTCCAGACCTGTTTTCTCTTCTGCACAATCAGATCCTGAATACTGCTTCCTGCAGCCGTTATCATTATGAAGAATTGATGACGGGACACACTAAGCAGCTAGCAAAGCACCTGGCACACAATGTGCATCAAGCAGACACCAGCCATTCTCACTCCCTCCCAGCCTGTAGAAAGTTCATTCTGCAGGGAAGAAAGGGCAGACAGAGCCGCTGGTCACCACGATGTGCTAGAGACACTGGCCTGAGGATGCTCCCCCTTCATTCTTGGTTGCCCTGGGTGTTTTCATTCCTGGTAGCATTACAGGGAGTAGGAAGCTTTGGGCAAAAAAAGATCCTTCCTCTAAAGGAGAACCCACAGGTTCAAATGACCTTTAAGCCCTGAGCTGTGAGGATCAAGTGTTCAAAAACATCCCTGGCAATGGCGCCCTGGCTTCAGAGACAAGGCCAAATTCCCCCCCCAAGACCAGCCAGAGTGGAGCGGGTCAAAGTTATAGTCATCCAAGAGACAGGAAGACTGCCTCTTCACATGTTTGTGTAAATTTTGGCTTTAGAGCATTTTTTTTGTTTCCAGAGAAGAAGGCTTTGTGGGTGTACTGGGTCACAGATGCCTTTCAAAGCATGCTTCCCATCCCACATGGAAGAGCCCCCCCAGGGAGGCCGAGGTTCACACAGAATACTTCCCAGCAGGAGGGAAGGAGAAATGCTCCATCTGTCCTGCAGGTCAGCAGGAATTCTTTCCTGAAATGGCTGATGATGAGCTGAAGCCCCAGAGACCAGCTCTGGCTGTGAGACCAACCCTGTGTTCTATCCCTAGACCACCTTCCTGTCCCCCATCCTTTACTGGCTTGAAAATCCTACTCCAGGCAAGAGCCTCCACATGCACCCCAGAGGAACTGCTGGGCCTTGGCCAGCAGCAGTATCACCTCCCTCGCAGCAAACAAGACCCCAAGATGCAGGCTGACATAAGCTTCACAGAACTCTCCTGAGCCAGCTGGCCTGACTCACTTCACAACCCAAGGCCAGGAAACTTGAGCTGGCCCTCCAACTCCCCAGCCAGAGGGGATGGAGGACTTGCTGACCTGTGCCTGTGTCCTTCATTGCTCTGTCCCCTCCCTTCCCAGCAGGCTGAGGCCACGCAACCCTTGCAAGGGGCCGGGACATCGGCTCCAGGCTGGGCAGGTGCCCGTATTGCCAGGAGGTACACAAGAAGCAGCCATCCTATGACCTGCTCCTCAAAAAAAGGAAAGGGAGGTCTACTCTACCAACCAAAGGGCAAGTCCATTTCTCAGTGAGAATGTTTTGGAGGCCTCACACACACACACTTGGTTTTGTTCTCCTCTTCTTCCAGAAGGGGGAGCCATTAGAACTTCTGTAACCCAAATATATCTGGACACCTTAAGACCCCAGCTTCTAACACCGTCACCCTCAATCAGTGTCTCAACCAAGAGCAATGGAGAAGAAAGCAGGATGTGAGCAGGAGGTTCTTGGAAAACACCCAATGCGATTCTGGGCCTGTCAATGACATGGTTTATTCTTATATCTCTCTCCCCTCAGTCTTTCCCCCAATTCTAAATTCCAAAATATTTCTACATCTCTCTACCTTCAAAACTTCTCACCCTTCCTGGCCAGAGAGCAGCAGGTGCTTCCTTGGATCTGGTCTTTCCTTCCACCAGGGGAGTCTTTCCCTCAGCATCTCCCTCCCACAGGCTCTTCTGCGGCTGATGCTAATCACACACCAACCACATATTCCTGGTTCTGACCCTGAGATCCCCCTTCCATGTGAATGGCCCCATCTGACTTTACTTATGTCTCGCCTTAACTTGTCCCGTGCAAACGTGTGTTTTTTAACGAGGCAAACACCTCCATTCTGGGGTCTTACTGTAGGTCAAACATTCACTCAGCCTTTAAAACTCTGGGCCAGAGTTATTTATATTTGTGTTTGCAAGGAAAACAGGCTATCTGGGGAAGACAGAATTTAATGGCTTTTCCCAACCAAAGTAGGCAAAAAAAGAAATCCACAGATAACAGTCTTTCTTCCTCCTTCAAAGAAAACAAGGAACGCACGCCCTACCGATGTCCCGAGTCATGCGGAACACACCAAATCAGCCTGCTGCAGACAGGCAGGTCTTTGCACGCCCTACCGAGGTCCTGAGTCACGCGGAAGACACCGAATCTCCCTGCTGCAGACAGGCAGGTCTGTGCATGCCCTACCGAGGTCCCGAGTTGTGAGGAAGACACCGAATCACCCCCCCTCAGACAGGCAGGTCTGCCCATGCCCTACCTAGGTTCCGAGTCACACAGAACATGCCGAATCAGCCCGCTGCAGACAGGTAGGTCTGCCCACGCCCTCCCGAGGTCCTGAGTCGCGCAGAACACGCTGAATCAGCCCATGCCCCGGCAGCAATCCACTGGACCCCCCGCTCCTCTGTACAGCCACCTGGTTCCACACTACAAAGACGCCGAGGACACCGGACCACCAGACCACGGTACTGAGTCCCGCTGCTCCCGGCCCAGAGGTAGGGGCTTCCCAGTCACCAACCCTCACGCTGCTACCAGAGCAGAGGAAAGCGCTTTTGGGTCACCTTCTGTCCCGCTGCTCCTGGCCCAGAGGAAGGGGCTTCTTAGCCCCCATCCCACTGCTCATGGCGCAGTGGAAGGGGCTTCCCGGCCAACATCCCTCCCTCTTCTCCCAGCCCACAGGAAAGGACTTTGGGGCCACCATCCCTACCACTACTCCCAGCCCCTGTCCCACCTCTCGCAGCTTGGAGGAGGTAATCCATGCAGGCGCTAAGAGGCCCCCCAGTCAAAATGAGAAATCACGTAAATAAGTTTCAAAACCAGACTTCCAGATCACCTACAGCAACCCCAAAGGGAAATGAAATGGAACACTCTGATACTCAATCACCTGGACCCACTGAACTGGCAACAAAAGGGGATCCGGAAAAAATGAAATCAGAAATAATTTCTCAGATAACAGGAGAAATTGTGC
>NW_004624757.1:3229351-3255868 GCF_000247695.1 Heterocephalus glaber
TATGTAAAGGTACAATTCCCAATGAGAAATGTAATTGTGTTGTATACCTACAATGTACCAATAAAAGAATTTAATTTAAAAAAAAAAGAGACAAGGAATTACCAAATCTAAAAAAAAAAAAAATAAGCAAAGAAAAGAAAACAAGGAGCACCCAGCCCTCTCCATTCCCAGGAACCTCACACCCTGCTTTTTTTTTTTTTTTTTGTACTGGGGATTGAGCCCAGGGCCTTTGAACTGAGCCATATTCCAAGCCCCCACCCCCCTTTTTTATACAGGGTCTCGCTAAGTTGATAAGTTGCCCAAGCAGGGCTCGAACTTGCAATCCTCCTGCCTCAGCCTCCCAGACTGGTGGGATAACAGGCATGGGGCACCCTGCCTAGCTTCCAACCTTGCTTTACAGTTTTGTGAGCTGGGCTTCATGTGGAGGAAGAAAGCCCAGGACTCATGGTTTCCATGGTATGGATCCTCAGTGAAGTCCTGCATTCTTTCGAGTGGTGTTGGGTGCTAAGGTCAGTGCAGGACAAGATGGGAAGCATGCTGGAGCCGACTGCCCCGAAGGACTTTCCATTTTGTAGTGATCCCTGTGAGTCGGCCAGGCTCAGGTAACAAGCTATGAGTGGTGGTGAGTCTTTCCATATATCTCACATGGAAGTTGGAAATGACCATCTAAGGCAGTCCAGAATCCCTCCAAAACAGCTTTTTGTTTCAAAAAAGAAAAGAAAAACCATGTAAGCCCAGTTGGATGTCAGGGGGTTTCTAATCCGAAGGAACAAGGCAAGAAAGTGAGGCACACCTGGTGTTGATTCACAGAGAGACCCAGTGGGCAGCAGGCAGAACTCGGAGTGCAGTGGCATTTAATAAGCACAGTTCAATGGTGGGCATGGCCCACTGTACCCCACGGAGGTCTAACACTGCCTATTGTTTGATGAGAGATGATTCAAAATAATTTTTTGAACACTTACTAAGGGACTTGGAACATGAGGTGCAAGAAGGATTGGGTGGGTGAACAGCAATTTCCTTTCCATGCACAGTGAGGTAGCTGACCATATTCCCTGCCCCACAACACAACCTCTTCCCTAGATATTAAACATCCCACTGTTAGACAGCCTTTCCTTTGGATTAACCCTTGTTAACAGTTATGGGTAGAAAACATGTATCTTCCACATCTCCCAAAGACTAAGAGTTAGCTTGTTTTATTTCCAGCCCATGCTGGTGTTTTACAGGACAGTATGAAGCATTTAGTCCCAGAATGAGTCAGGTAATTGTTTTCATTTCTAAATATAAAAGTGCTGCATGTGTCTTGGAGTGGAGGTGGATACAGATGGAGCAAGACAGGCTGAACACTGACAACTGCTGAAGCTGAGTGATGGGTATGTGGGAGTTTGTTGTTTCGTATGCTTTGCATGTATATATGTTTGGAATTGTCCACTCAGAAAAGGAAATCCTTGATTACTTCCCACTTCGGAGTCTTTTTACCCTGGTAGGTGAGAGGAATGAAAGCCAGGCTAAAGTCCACAGCCCCCAGGACACACAGGAACAGCTCCGTGGGTATCTCTGGTTACTGATAGCTTGAAATCTGTTGCAACAAATATTTAATTGAGGAAGAAGAGCAAATTCCAAGCCTTTGCTTGAAAGAGGAACAGCAGAGTTCAAACAAACCTGAGTTATACTCAGCAGCCCCCTGTACCTCATGGCCCTGGAAGTGCTACAGGATATGATACAGGAGATCATATGATACAAGAAATATGAGAATATTATATCTCCCAACCTGTTAGATGTCTGATACACTGAACTCGTGTTCTCTAAAAATTGAAGAATAAATTCTAGCAACAACAGACGTTAAGAGTAGGAAAATACTTAGTGATAGGATAGCTCCTGAGAGGCAGGAGGGGCCTTAAACAGGAGGCTTGGGACCCCACTTTACAGGGAAATTTTATAGAGCAAAATCTACATGGGTACAACATGGGTTACAGTGACAATTAACCAATAAGAGTACAAGTATAGTAGCTGAGGTAATAGTGATCCAATTGGGAAACAAGTCACATAACAAGCATGGATGGAAAGAACAAGGACTTCTAGGAAGTGGTGGGTCCGGAGGTCTCTGGTCACCCACCCGGGTGACTGATGTCTATCTAGACTTCATTAGGCCCAGTGTTTGTCCTTTGAGGAAGATTGTAATGCAGGCCTGGTCATCTCAGTCTTTATCTTGAGGCCTGGCCTCTAGCACATGTGTCTCTGGCCACAGTTGCGATGTGTTTTACCTTTGCCCTGACTCTCCCAGAGGGCCTAGCCCTATCTTCTGCCTGTAACACTTTAATCTAACTTGGCTGTCTATAATAGAAGCAAGTGGTGGGGCACTATCAGCCACGTGCATGGAATGCAGTGCATGTGCACACAGCCAGATGGCCCACAGGTGCGAGGGTATATCTGCCAAATGCCACGGGCCAACAGTCAGGGCAGTGAGGAGCCCTCAAGTTCTGTGATGCACAACCATTCCAGAGGTCCCCTCATCCTCATACTGGAGTGTGGACCTGGAATGTTCCCCAAACGGCCTTGTGCAAAAGGCTTGGTCCCCAGCACTCAGTGCTATTGGGAGGTGGTGAAGCCATTAAGAGGTGGGACCTAGTGGAAAGAAGTGAGGCCTTGGAGGACCCTGGCCCTGCTTCCTGCCCTCCATGAAGTGAGCAACTTGGCTATACCATTTGCTCCCCACCATGACATTCCACCTCCCCACGGGCCCAAAGCAACAGAGTCAATGACCATGGACTGAAACCTCTGAAACAATGAGCCAGAATAGAACTTTCCTCCTTATAAATTAATTATCTCAGGTAATTTGTCCAAACAATGAAAATCTGACCAACATCTGTTACCTCCAGATCACAGCAATGCTGCCTAAAGCCACTAGAACCTATAGCCATCTCTCGCCAAAGGAACCAACCTTCTTCCTTCCTTTACCTTTTTGTTTTGTTTTGTTTTGTTTTTCTTGGTACCAGAGATCGAACTCAGGACCTTGCACTTGTGAGGCAGGAGCAGTGCCACTGAGCTAAATCCCAGTCCTTTCTTCACCTTTCTTAACAAGCCATCCTGTGGAGAAGTTCGCCACAGCTGACTGCACCCTTTGTGGGATGCAGAGAACCCGAAGGGGCATTCTCTGGAGCTTGTTCTTCAGCACTTAATCAAAATGGCCATAAATATGGGCCTTGCTGGCCCTGACCAACTATTTATTAGTTTCCCATGGCTGCTGTAATAAATTACTCCAAACCAAGCCCAAATTTGTCATCTCACAGTTCTGGAGGTCAGAATTCTGGGTGGGCTTGACTGGTTCCTCTGTTCAGGCTCTCTGCAGCCAAAAGCAAAGTGCTGGCCAGGCTGGTTCTTATCTGGAGATCCCAGGGAGAATCCATTCCCAAGCCGATTCAGGTGGCTGGCAGGCTATACTGTCTGCCTAGTATAAGAAGCTCCTGGTTCCCTGCGGCTGTCAGTGGGGCTGCTGAGCACCATAAGGCCATTTGCATGTCTGGTCACATCCTCAAGAAGACTGAGTTTGGCTCAATGAGCCACTTTTGTGGGAGATTCAGATGTATGTGAGGCCACACACTGAGATAAGCCCATTCCCTGACCTTCAGCAGCTGAGGGGGTGTGAAGGAATACCGATGGAGAACGCGCCCACAAAATGAGATGGAAAAACCAGGCATTTTTCCCTCCTGATAAAGCAACCAAATTCACAGCTCAAGCACTACCACCTTTCTCTCTGGCTGTGCTGAAGACTTCAGGACCTGTCTGTGATGAAATCAGCAGCGAGAGTCGCCCCCCATTGTCAGACACCAGGGGTTCCTATTGCATCCCACCTTGCATCTCTCAAAGAGCCTCCTTTTGGGGTTGAATTATTTGGGGTCCTCTCAGTCACAACTCAGGATGGTTGCTTTGAAAGTGACCCCTAAACCATTAGAGAAGGGCAAGGGGAGGAAGGAAGCAAACTGCATTACAAGCAAGTCACCGCGTGGGTGCCCAGAGCTCAGTCTCGGGAGGACCCCAGGTAACGTGATGTGCAGCTAGGTATGCCTGCGCCTGCAGCCCTTCCCAGGAGGGCCAAGAGAGCCAACATTTGTACCAATCCCCATCTATCATGAGGCTGGTGCTATGGCAGCATCCATCCCCAGCACTCTGGCCTGCCCAGTGCAAGGGCAGAGCTAGCTCTGGGAACTGGGGAAACCCTCTGGTGCTGGCAGCTGGATGTCAGACCAGCAGGCAAGGAGAAAGTGCAGTCCGGGGGACTAGGGGCACCCACTGCCTCTGCTGCAAGCCAGACCCTGTGCCCTGAGTGCCTCTGTGCCACCACAGGAGCCTGGAAATGTCCCACCCATGCCAGGCCTCTGCTTCCCAGGCCCCACCAGGGAAGGCCTCTTACCTGTCCACATGCTGCCCAGGATCCAGGTTTGGGGGTGCTCAGATCTGACAGAATCTTGGAGGTCAGTGGCTTCCCACCCTACTGCCCCAAGGTTAGGTCCATGGAGCAGGGACAGGGCTCCTTCTCTGGGACCTTCCAGCATCTACACATCTGCCCTCTCCAACCCTCCTTCTGCCCTCTCCAAACCAGACTGAGGGCTGGGTCTCACCCCAGCTATGTGAAGACTTCCAGTCTCTCAGCTCATGGTCACCTCCTACTTTTGTTCTGGCCAGCAACTTCCCCATCCCCAAAGGGCATAGGGAGCACTTTGGCAGCTCCAGTGCCAGGAAAACAACCCTTTGTCCTTGGGACACCCCTCACTCCCCCGCAACAAGGAGCCTGAGAAGAGTGTGGTGAAGGAGTGGGAAAGGCCCCAGCAGGCAAGGAGATGCGAGGGACCCATCAAATGTGACCAGATGCACAGACAGATGTGCAGCCATGCAGCTGGCACACAGGGTGAGTACAGAGCATGTCCTGAAGTCTTTCCAAGGAGAGGGAAAGTCTCACTGGAGACAAGCAAAAAGGCTGCGTGGAGGTGGGGGCATGGGGCCTGGCCTTGAAGGATGAGTAAATCTCAGTGCAGGGGGAACCAGAAACAAGGGGAGCATTGGCTGGCTTGGGCTCAGGACATTTAGGCTGGGGCAGGAGAGGGGCGACCTGCACCCTGGAAAGTCAGCCCAAGGTTGGATGGCTCAGAGCGAGGGCAGGGAGGACCCCCAGGATATTGGAGGACAGAGTGACGTGATAAAGGTCCCAGGCCAGGCGGGAGGCACAGTGAGATGAATGGGCAGTGGCCATTGTGTCAGGACTCCGGCTATAAGGATCTGTGTGTGGGAAGAGAGGGGGTAGAGAAAGGGAAGGGGAGGGGGAGGAGAGGCAGGTAGAGAAGGGGGAGAGGAAGAATGAAGAAGAGGGAGAAAGAAAATCAGATGGAGGAAAGAAGAATACAGAGGGAGAAGACAAGAGGTAAAAGCAAAAGAAAATTAGAGCCAGGTGAGGTGCTGCACACCTGTAATCCCAGCACTCAGGAGGCTGAGGCAGGAGGATCACAAGTCCGAGGCCGGCCTGGGCTACATAGCAAAAACTCTGCCTTAGAAAAGAAGGAAGAGACAAAGGGGACAGAAGAAGGTTAAAGACCAACCAAGTCCAGGAGGTTCTGAAGGAAGCCCCCACCTGTGGATGTGGACCCTCCCCCCCAACACAGCACTGACCCAGAAAGCCAGGGGAGTCCCAGGCTCTTGTGAAAAGAAGGAAAGAGAATGAGAAGACAGGCCGGATGGGGCCTGAGTTTCTAAACAAATTCACCAGCCCAGGTGGGACTGACAGCCTGGGGATGCCCTGAAGCGGAGAAGTCATCAGAGAAGCAGGTAAGGGCCACGATGAGCCTGGGGGTGGAACCCGAAGCCACTCAGCGAGTCTCCCGGCCCCACAAGCCCAGTCAGCTTGGAAAAAATAAAAAAGTCTGAGTTTTCTGTCTGTTCACACTCAGACTGAAGCTGGAAGGCGTCCCCATGGCTGGCTGCTCCGCACCGGACACCCCACCTCGGGGCGCAGGCGGGGATCATATTTAGTAAGGTTAGGGCTCCATCTACAGCTGGAGCACAGCGCCTTGCTGGGTCTGCAGAGGAGCAGCCCAGGCTGCTCAGTTAATGCTCAACATCACACCCGGCCCTTCCCGCGCGCGCTCTTCCCCCAGCGCAGACTTGGCACCGCGCTGCGAGTTATTTCAGGCTGTGTCTACAACAGCAGCTGTTCAGAATATACCAGAACGCTTTGAGCCAAAATTGGTCCAGAATCTCTATTTTAAACCAGTTTGTTATGAGTTGAGTTAAATTGGTCTTTTATTGTTATTGTTGTTACCACTTTGTTTTCCTTATTGTGACAATGGAACACATAAAATCCCTGAAAGTACCAACATTGCATTTTCTTTCATTTGCTCAACAAACATTCAATTAGCACCTACTATATGGCTAGTAGCATGTGAAGTACAATAAGTCACGTCTGAAATCTCACATTATTAACTCGTCAGAATATTTTGACTACTTCCTCTTGTTGGCTGGTGAAAAAAGGGAGAAAGACCAAAGTAATCAAAGAGTTTGCGACAACTTAAAAAACAGTGGATATGGGAGCCTTTGACTTAGGACAGAATGGAAGCTGGAAGTCAGTCTCAAAAAGGCCAGGAAGATTTCCATCCTGTTCTATTATTTTTTTCCTCAGAAATGATATTAGTTTAGGGCCTGGGATTTAGCTCAGTGTCATCAGCACCTGCCTTGCAAGTGCAAGGTCGTGAGTTCGATCCCTGAAACCAGAAAAAAAAAAAAAAAAAAGAAACGATATTAGCTTTTCCTAAATAAAAAAGTAATACAAAAATAGTAACTATTTGCTTTGTACAGAAAACTTGGAAAACAGGACAAAAAGGAATAATCTGTCATTCAAAATCCTATCAACTGCTGGACCCCATGGTACACACTGTGATCCCAGCGCTCCGGGAGGCTGAGGCAGGAGGATCAAAAGTTCAAGTCCAGCATGGGCTCACAGTGAGCAGCTCTCTCTGCCAGACCTTTATGCTATGCCGCTTCAAGGATGCCAGACATGAAGTGAAACTTGTAAAACATGAACCAAAATAAGCCCCACCTCCTTTAAGTTGCAGGTGCAGGGTATTTTTATGTCAATGAGGAGTAAAGTGACTAAGACAATATCTGAACTAAAATCTGCTTTCAGGAGCCCTGAGAATTTACCTCCCTGGGTCTACGGCCGTACCACCCTGTCTACGGCCATACCACCCTGAACGTGCCCGATCTCGTCTGATCTTGGAAGCTAAGCAGGGTCAGGCCTGGTTAGTACTTGGATGGGAGAATTTACCTCCCTGGAAGGCTTCACTACCATGGTGAGGGGTGCTCCTCAGTGGTCAGGGGAGCTGTGTAGGGCATCCTAGCAGGATTTCCTTGACTCCTAAGGTAGCAAGGACACAAGGTTTACAGACGACAGGTAAGAGATGTCTGACCACGAAAGTCATTTCTCCCCCAGAACAGGGCAGGGTGGCGTAACAGCAGCTGAGAATGGTTTCTGATAAATTATTTAGTCAATAGAGCATTAACAATGCCTCAGGAGATTTAAGAAAAATAGGATAAACTGGGCCAGTTAATACAAGCCTGTAATCCCAGCACTCTAGGAGGGTGAGGCAGGAGGATCAAAGCTGGAGCCCAGCCTGGGTAACGTAGCAATTTAGTGAGTACTTGTCTCAAAATAAAAAGGGGTGGGGATGTAGCTCAGTACAGAGGCCTGGTTCAATCTCCAGGACTGAAAATTTAAAAAAGAGAAGAAAGCGAGCTAGTATAATTTTATCACCCAAACCTCACCAGTTGCCAATGACCAGTAGCATCATTCCTCACGTCCTGTCTACAGTTCGTTCCCGTGGATACTTTGCCTCACAGGGTTAATCTGAGCTCCTCTGGAGGCCTCAGAGCAGTATAAGAAGCAACTCCAGTTGTCCCTTGGTATCTGTGAGGGATTTATTCATCCAGAATGCACAAGTCCCTTGTATAAAATGGCATAGTATTTGCATATAACCTATGCACTCCTCCCATGTACTTTAAATCATCTTTAGGTTGGACAATGTAAGCACTATGTAAGTAGTTCAACTCTATTGTTTAGGGAATAATGACAAGAAAAAATCTGTGTATGTTCAGTACGGGCACAATATTTTGCAAATATTTTCCATCCATAGTTGGTTGAATTCGCAGATGGGGAACTCACGGATATGAGAGCCGACTCCACGTTCATTAGGGCTCTGAAAAAATCCAGGCTCGTCTTGAAAGTGAGGTGTGATCTAAGGACTCAGTGCACTGGCTCAAAGAAGGCCTGACAACTTGGAGTTGAAACATTTTCCATATTATCCCTTTGGTTATTAGGTTCACACAGAGTTGTGATTACAACTCAAGCTGTAGTGAAAAGCAGATCTTAGAAGAGTAGGATTGTACAGCAAAAGTCATTTCAAGGTTAATTTTTGAGAAAGAAGGGGCAGAAGGAACTGGCTTCTGGTGAAAAGGAGAAACTATTTCTTTTATTTTAGTGTATGCCTTTATTGACTATCATCAGTCATTCAAACACCATGACAAAACAAACAAAAGAACAGGAAGAATATAACAAAGAATCCCAGAATGTTTGAGCCATGTGTAACTACCTATGTGGAAACTGAGGCAGAGGTGTCTTGGTCGGGTCATGGTAATGGCTGGAGTGATCTTTCCAAAGGGAGTGACTTTACTAAGGATGTAAAATGTGACTGCCTTAGTTGTTGACCCCAAAAGGGGTAGACCAAGGGAATCAGGAATGGGACTCCTGGAGAATTCTTGCAAAGAAATAGCTTTCTTCTGCGTGCTTGGCTAGGGTGCTCTGAAGCATGGGGGATGAGCCAGACCTGCTCTGCTCTGACTCACACCCCTGGCTCCTGGGAGAAGGAGTTGAGGGGTGGACCTCAAGCCTTCAACTCTGGCCCTGGTGGAACTGCACAGAGAAGGGGAGGCTGGCATAACCCAAAGGCCTCCCTGATTTGACTGAATATTCTTATCTCACTGACACCTGGCCATCTCCCTTGAATGCATATGTATCTTGCTGAGTGCATACCACTGTCTTGGGCTTCGGTGTTTACCTACTTGTCCCATGTCTTGCATGTGTCTCTGGAGACCTGGGGCTATGGAAGACAGAGTCGCTAACCTGCAGGACACCTGCTCTCCACTCTTCAAGCCCCTGATGAATGGAACTTCTCAAGTTTTCAGCCTATCTCTTTCTGGAGAAGGCTGGAGATAGGGAGGATCTCCCCGTTGCAGGAGAAACGCTCAAGGCAGAGAGGAGCAGCACACATGCTAAGTGACACCCAGTGGGACCCTGGAGGATGCTGGAGGAAACAGCAAAGTCAGGAATAACTTCCATGCTCAGATACCTTCAACCTGTCCATCACCACAGGTCTGTGTGACTGCTTATATCGGCAATGACATAAAATGTCATAAAATACTGCAGTAAGTTCCATGTTATACATACGTACAGCTGAGCTCCTACCCTGGGCTGTGATTTTCCCAGCTGGAAATGCAAGTTAACAATTTCACCTGACCTCCCAGACTCCGTTACAACCTAGTTCCTGGGGATGTAGTGACAAGAGATACTTGCAGTGTTTTCCAAAGCTGTTCAGTGCCAAGAATCACCTAGGGAACCTGTGAAACTACAAACTCCCAGGGAAAACCCTGGGCTGGCTGAATCAGCAGTTGAAGGAGGAGCCTGTGCTTCTGCAGCTTATAAAGTTCCCAGCTGATTCTTATGGTTGGGTGATCTGGCAAGTTTGGGAAACAATTAAGTTAATAACCATGAAATCCTTTAATGTTTCAGAAGCCATCAAGCTCTGAACACGCCAAAGAGCCTTTATTATCATTATTCTGGCAAGGTTGCTGGTTTAGCAAATAAAAATACAGAATGGTCATGTAAATTTGAACTTCAGATAAACAAAGGATTCTTTAATAAAAGTATATCCTATGCAGTGTCTGGGACATGCTTTTACCAAAAGCTTAATTTGTCTGTCATCCTTGGCAGATGCTTTTGCGCCCCATTTATTTTATGACAAGGAAAAGCTAAAGCAAAGTGCAATCTTTTTTTTTCTTTTTGTTGCCCAGGCTAGTTTTAAACTCACAAGCTCAAATCATTCTCCTGCTTCAGCCTCCTGAGTAGCTGGGACTTTGGGTACCTGGCACACAATCTAATCTTTATAAAAAGAATGTGTCAATGGCAGGGGTTGCCCAGTTTAGATTCCCCTCTGGGAGCCTCTGGCTCATCACTTCTTCTGTGATCACCACCCTCACCTTCATCATTCTGACAAAAAACAAAGCCCAAACAACTGTTACTGCAAAAGACAACAAAATCATTTTAAAGATAAAATACAGAGCACAGCATAGTGTTCTGTTTGTTCATAGCTAACAAGACAGTGAGACAGGTACAGGGGTTAATACCATTTGCTTACCAATATGTCTGTTGATTTCACAATCATTTATTTAAGAATTTCTAAGCTAGGTGCATCTTTTTCCTCCGGCCACTCAGCCCCACAGCGTGGATGTTGCTTCTGTCTGGTGACCAGGCCAATGGGTCCCCCAACACAGGCAGGATGCCCAGGCCTCTTGGCTGCAAAGGTTTTCAGTAGCACCAATTTGGAAATCCCATGGTCAGTTATCAGGCAGGCCTCCCTGAGGTGGGAGGAGAGGGTGATGTAGAGAGAAATATGAAAGTCTCGGCTGTATGGTCTAAGAATGAAATGTTTGTTAAATCCAATTAAACTACACAGTGGAAATGGAAGAGAAAGTCCTTAAGGTGACTTCTAAATGAAAACGAAATGTCGGTTAGTAAGTTACAGAGGTGCAATGATACCAAGTGGCAGGCTTGTGTCTCATTAATTTCCAACATAGATTTTTATGTGAAGCTATTTGATTATAATTTGATTATCTGACCCTGTAATTAAAGTTTATTGCCAATTTGGAAGCCTACATGTAAAATGAACTGGTTTTCTTCAAAGCAGTATACAATCTTCTGGACTCATTGACTTCTGGTTTTGCATTTAAATAGAAAAGTCAGTTATAACGTGACAAACAGGTTGGGGTTTTGATCATTAATCCTGCTAAAGCAATATTCATAAATTCAATTCTGAATCAGTTGGAATACTTTTCTTTTATTAGTTTCTGTGTTATTAAATGAGATTGTTTCTGACTAATATATTTCTGGACTCAAACTGTAGCTCCAAGCTGTTATTCAAATCAAATAACATGCCCCTTACTTGTGCCTCGCACTAATAAATGCCAACTTGTGATACATTTGCAAGAAGCTGTCAGCAATATTAAAGGAAGCAATAATGCCATGGAGGTCTTGAAGTGAGCTGATTTTTTTAAGGGCTGATATTCATCATTTTTCTTCACACACACATTCGCACAAAACCCAGATACTCAAATCTTTTAAGTCTTAAAGTTGAAAGCGTACTTTGATTCCTATCAACATAATTCATCAGTACTCACATGGCTAAGTCACTGAAATTAGAAAACTCATAACTTTAGAATCCAAAGTAAAAGAAAATGGAAGCTGAATCGAAGTTCTAATTAGGCAGGAAAGAACTGCTTACCTTGGAAAGGGAGTGAGTTTTTTCCCTAATATTCGGATGAGGAGAGGCCGCATTGTCTTTGAAATTTAAAAATATAGGTTTACAAATCATCCAAGGGTTCCCAGAACAAAAAGGGGCCTTGGAGACCTTTCTCAGCCCCATTTTATAAATAGAGAAACTAAGACCCAGAGAGAAGTCAACTGGTAAGTTCCACAGCAAACAGAGGCAAAGCTCAAATGAGAACCCTCTCCTCACAATACCTGTAATTTTTCCCTGACACTTTCCCTACCATCCAGCTGACCAAAGGCTCATAAATATTCATAAAACTTCCCAGGGGCTACAATCAGAAGTCAGCTCCACCCCTCTGCCGTGTGACCTCCACCTGTCCTTTGGGATACACCTACCCTTTCTCCCTGTTTTGCCAAGTAAAGAAGACGTGCAGTGTAAACTACAAGGGGCAGGTGGCTTATTCAAGCACTTTTTTGAGATATGATTGGCATACAATAACTGTGAATATTTAAAGCACAATATCCTTCCTCAATAATCCTAATAGCAGTGACATTTCCATTGCTTTGGGCAATTTTTTCCCTGAGTTCCTGTATCAGGGCCTCTGAGATTATACTCCAGACAGCTCAGTTGGTTGGTCTTTTCTCTCTCTTTACTGAGTCCCCTCCTATTTTTTATCATCCACTATTCAATCCCTTGCTGGAATCATGTTGGGTGTTGCTGGATTTCCTCCCCACTTCACTATCATGGTGGGTAAGGATGATCTCTCCTGGCCCAGGAGGAAACTGCTGGAACTCATATGTAGGATCCAGGAGTCACTGCATTTTCAGAAGCTTAGAATCCACCCTCTGCTCAGGGTTCCTCTCTTCCATACCACCTGCCAGTGCTTCATCCTGCACCCAGCCCTCCACTGACCCACTGGGCGCTCAGCATTAACCCCAGGCCTGAAACACTTCCAGGAGCTGTGCCTAACAGAGGCAGGTGCCCTTCTCCTCCATGCCATGGAGCAGGTGGCACTTCTGAGCATTCACTTAATGGCCCCCACCCTAAGGTGATATGTATATCTCACCGCCTCCTCCTGCTGCTCTTCAAGGCCAGCATTCCTTGGTTCAAAGTAAGGAAACTGAGGCAGGGAGATCTGGTTAGTGGCCATCTTCCCCCCTCCTTTTTGCTCTGCAGTCAGGTGGGTCCAGCCCCAAGGGGAAGAGGGCTTCCATGGAGGAGGCAGCAGCAGAGCTGGACATGGTACATGTTGGGGGTGGCGATTATGGACATGTGGATGTTAATGAGCCTAAGTCTGTTCCATCATGAGCCCACATTCCCCAGGGAGATTTGTTGGATTTTGTTGTCAGAAAATTCTAGGCTCTACCTTTCCTGGTCAGGATGCAGCCAAAGAGCCAGACTTGCTGGCTGCAGCCTGAGGTGAGGGTGGCCTGAGAAGAGATGGCCGGTCCCAGATCTGTGGGCTTTGGTTTTAGAAAGGGGTCATCTGCCTGCGAGATGCCCGTCAGCAGGCAGATGTTGACACTCCTCAGGTCTCAATGCTGGGGGTGTGGGAGAGACCTTAGCCTCGGTTGGCCACACCCCAGCTTTCACACCTGTGGCAGTACTGGCCTCATGAGTGGCTGACAGCAGGTTATCGTAGGCGTTGCAAGAGGCTGGGTCTCTGTAGAGACTTCTGGTTGCCCTCAGAGACTAGAGGTGACGGGGCTCACAGGGTGTCCGCCCTGGCTACCCACTACCACCAGGGGGCGCTCTGACAGCACCCGGGCCTTTAGGACTGTGGAGCGGAGAAGGCCTTGAGCACGGCCGGCCGGCCGGCCTTGACTTTGCTGCCTAACAAGCACGGTGGCCCTGCGCTCGCTCGCTGGCTCGCGCTCTCTCTCCCTCCCTCTCTCTCTCAGTTGTGTATCCACATTGCGGAACACTTTCCACGACTACACACCCTACCTTTTGTTTAAATATATAATTCATGTCTCATAAAATCCTCCCTCTTAAAGTGTCCAACCCCGGGGGTTTTAGTATACTCCGAAGGCTGTGGCTAACTGCAGAACTGGCTTTCATGCCCAAAACACTCCCTGTCTTTTGAATGGAGACCAGAGTCGGGGTAGCCCTCCCTGTAGTCACAGTGTTGAAGAGAGTGGCACCAGGAGCGAGCCCTGAGCCCTGGCTATCTGGCAGCTGCTCTGTCTGCTGAGTGTGCTGCACGTCTGTGCACGCACACAGGCACATTCATGAAATATGAATACAGACTTCGGTCTACACCACACCCAGATGGGTGCACAGTATTGTTATCAGCAGGTTATTGAGGGAGACAGGGTGCAGAAAGATTGAGCACCCTGTCGCTGTCCTCTGGATTAGATCCCAGGTGACGGGCAGTTACCTCTCCACTGAGTCTGACAGGTCTGCCCTGTGGAGTCTGGAAACATCTCCCTACACCTAGGTGGGATACGGTAGCTGATTTTTTCTTTTCTCAGTTCATGAAGTTCTTTTTTAATTGTGGCAAAATCTACATAATTATCTTTGTGTGTGTGTGTGTGGTGTGTGGGACTGGACCTAAGGTCTTCACTCTGAGCTACTTCCCCAGCCCTGTTTCTTTTTACTTTGAGACAGGATCTTGCTAAGTTGCTAAGTCACCCAGGCTGGGCTTGAACTTGCATTCCTCCTGCCTCATCCTCCCAGAATGCTGAGATTACAGGCATGTGCTGCCACTCCTGGCTCAAATATCTTTAAGTGAACAACTCAGCAGCAGTAAGTGCACTTAGAGTATTATACAACCATTGCTATACTCATTGCCAGAAATTTCTGTCATCCTAAACTGATATTCTGTACTCATTAAACACTAACTCCCATCCCACCTCCCTCTGGCCCTTGGTAACTGCTGTGGTATGGATGTGGTTTTTCTACCAAGGGTTTACATGGCTCAAGTTTGGTCCCCAGGGTGGTAGGATGGGGAGATAGTATGAAACCTTTAAGAAGAAGAGGTGGGGCCTAGTGGGAGGTCCTTGGGTCACTGGCGATGCTGTCCTTGGAAGGACTTCCGGGCCCTGGCTTCTCTGACTTCCTATCTTAAGATGTGATCATGGGCTCCCACACACACTTCTGCCATTGCTGTCCACCATGAGGTGACACAACTGAAGGGACCCCTCACTAGAGTCAATGCTATGCTGTTTGGATTTTCAGCCTCCAAAACTATGAGCTAAATAAACCCTTTTTCTTCATAAGTAACTGTATGGAATAATTTATTATAGTGAGGAAAAGCAGACTAGTACTAGTCCTAGTTAAGTTTCTATAGGTATTTGATTATTGTTACCTCATAAGTAGAATCATACAATATTTGTCTTTCTGTGTTTGGCTTATTTCCCTTAGCATGTTTTCAAGTTTCACTTATTTTGTTGTATGTATATCAGGATTCTGTTTCTTTTGTGGTTGGATAAATGTATGTATATACGATGTTTTGTTTATGCATTCACTTGTCAATGGACACAAATTTTTTGCACTTTGGCTATTGTGTATGTATGGTGTACTTACTTGAGTATCTGTTTTGGTTTCTTTCTGTATTTTTTTGTTTGGTTTTGTTTGTATTGTGTGCATGTGTGTTTTGTTTTGTGATACTGGGGATTAAACTCAGGGCCTTTGCTACATCCCCAGCCCTTTTTTACTTCTCATTTTGAGACAGCATCTCCCTAATTTGCTAAGTTGCTCAGGCTGAGCTTGAACTTGTGATCCTCCTGCCCTGGCCTGTCGGAGTACTGGGATTACAGGTGTGCATGACCACACCTAGCTCCTGTTTTTCAGTTCTCTTGGATATATACCTAGGGGTCAAAGCACAATCATACAGTAATTCTATGGTTGACTTTTTTGAGGCACTCATACAGTTTTCAGCTGCGGCTGTACCACTTGACATTCTCATCAGCAGTGCACATGAGTTCCAATTTTTCCACATCCTTGTCAACATTTAGTTTTCATTTTTTGATTATGGCCATTCTACTGGGTATTAAGTATCTTCTTGTGGTTTGGATTTGTATTTCCTCAATGAGTAGTGATATTGAGCATGTAGCTTTTCATGTACCTGACTTATATTCAAAGGTCACAAAAATGGTGAAGAAGCATTGGGTAACCAAGGAGTTATCCAGTACAAAGGGGGTTGATCTAGTAAAGAGTAAAGTTTACCTCCTTATCTGTGAGTTTCCTGACCCAGGAAATTGTTGAATCACCTGGGGAGACTCTAAACCTGGGGCGGCCAGTAGCAACCCAGAGCTTCCAACAGGAGTGGCCCAGGCCAGACCAGGTGACTTCCACATAGCCAGGGCTGGGAACCACTGCGCTACACAAACTCACTGGGGTGTGGTGGCCACCACCTACCCAGGCCCAGGCACAGCTGTTTTGCAAAGTGTTGTTGTTTTTTAACAGCTCTATTGCTGTAATTTACATCCCATACAAGTCACCCATTTGAACATACCGTTCAGGGGTTTTTAATACATTTAGAGTTTTTCAGCCATCATCACGATCAATTTTAGAACACTTTCATCACTTCGAAGGGAAACCCCATGCCCTTTAGCCACCACCCCCAACTGAATCCTCCCCAAGTCAACAGTAAACAGGGCCAAAACTTCATGCCTAGCCATGAAGGTGGCTGCCTGGTCTCAGCCCCCCCTCATTCTTGCCACACCTCCCTGTGGTTTGGCCTGTTGTAGTCGCTGGTGAGCTCTTCTGGATCAGAAGGAACATCTGGTAGGAATGCAGAGATGGCTAACCAAGAGCCACTTGGACCTAGGCTTACTCAAGGGAAGCAAAGGAACCAATTCCTAAATTATTATAATGCGTGCCGCATTCCACATTTCTCAAAGTGCGGGAGGCATATCAATATAAAATGGGAAATGGTTTTGGGGAGCACGTAGACAGGGCATTAAATAACACTAAATCACCAAAGGACAACGCTATTCCCTTTTCAATTATCTTTTAAGCCTTTGGATAAAACAAGGAGAACATCTCAGCTTGATGCTAATAGGTCTGTAACGCCTCTCTTCAATCATACTTCCTTAAAAAAGGCACAATGCCTGCCTCACAAGCGTAAGGTCCCGAGTTCAATCCCTGTTACAAAAAAAAAAAAAAAAATACACAATGGAAACCCAAGCCTCCAACTGCAACAGTATTGAACCAGAAACTGGCAACATTGCTTTGCTTTCATTGTATTTATTTTACAGTTGTCTTCTAGTTGCTAGTCTTGCTGATTTTCCTCCCACTTCACCATTGTGATACAAAGTTTACTTTTAAGATATACACTTTTCAATCTAAGTTTTAAAATGTGAATTTACTTGGAGGAAAAGACTGAGTCTACAGTGAGCAGGTGGTGCACAGATGTGGCAGGAAGGGGACAGGTGGCACCCAAATGTCCCTGAGAAGCACATGTGGTGGGCTTCAGGGGCTGCAGGAACCCCTAGCTTGTTTGTCATTAACTCACAGAATGATAGCTAAGGATTTATGGCTGGAAGGGACCTTAGAGACCAGGTCCTGGCCACTTTTGACAGAGGAGTAAAACTGAGGTGCGATGCTGAGAACCTGTGGGTGTCACCAGGGAAAGCAGCACTGGGCTCCATGGCTGTGCATCCTCTGCAAAGCGATCTTGTCACATATCCCAGCTCGTGTGTCACAGGGCACTTCACTGTTCCCAGCTGACTCAATGTGATTGTACATTTTGCTGCCAGTAATGTGAATAATGAGCAGTGTGAATCCCTTGGCTCTGTCTCTCTGACTTCAAAGAGCTCTGGGGATGGGCTCACTTGGGAAGAATCACAGAACTTTCTTCTTCCCTAAAAGTAAGACAGCAACCTAGTTGCGATTTCTACAAGTGGCTATGGTGCTGCTCTTCAAGTTTACCTTGCAGCCTTTTTTTTCTGGCAGAGCTGGGGATGGAACCCAGGGCCACGGGCTTGCTGGGTAAGTACTCTACCACTGAGCTACACACCCAGCCCCAAGATTTCCTTCCGGATAAGTGGTAGCTTGTACTTCCTGCCTTTATTATGTTTGAGGATGACTTGTCATGCAACAACAGGTAACTAGCAGAGCATGGTGGCACATGCCTGTAATCCCAGCACTTGGGAGGCTGAGGCAGGACAATCACTGCAAGTTTGAGGCCAGGCTGGGGAACATAGCGACTTTAAGACCAGCCTGAACTACATAGCGAGACCTGGTCGCCAAAAAAAAAAAAAAAAAAAAATGTAACTAACATAAAGTCTGGCTTTTTTTTTCCTTCTGCAGTGTTGGGATGAAACCTAGGGCTTTGTGCATGCAAAGAAAGTGCTCTACCACTGAGCGACATCTCCAGCCACAAAGTTTGGTTTTGGTCACTTGTCAGAAACTGTTTGAAATTCACTGCACTGCTGCACAGATCAGCAGTTTCTTTCTTTCTTTCTTTCTTTCTTTCTTTCTTTCTTTCTTTCTTTCTTTCTTTTTGCAGTTCTGGGAATTGAACCCAGGTCTTTTGCACTGAGCTATATCCCAAGCCCTTTTTTATTTTTTATTTTGAGCCAGAGTCTTGCTGAGTCACTAAGTTGCCTAGGCTGGCTCAAATTTACTATCCTCCTGCCTCAGCCTCCCAGAGAGCTGGGATTACAGGCATAGCCACCACAAGCAATTCCTTTTATTGGCCAGTGGTCTGCACAGCTGGCTAACCTGCTCACCAGTTCAGGAGCATTTAAGTTTTCCTTGATCTGTTGGGAATCATGAAAAAAAGCCATGACATGGATTTAACTTCAGTTTTCAACATAAAATTGATCTTTCTCCTTGGGACTCTATAAGCCAGTCTGAGCTGCTTGCTATGGTTGACCACTCCTGCTTTTCCCAGGGGGCGGCTTCAAACCTACCTCTGGGCATAGCCCCCAGTTCCCTCAGCTGTGGCCTGGCTCTTTTCTTAGCTGGCTTGGTTCTGGTGCTACCTCCTCGGGCCTGTCCCTGCCACCTCTCCCCAGAGAGCCTCCACATTAGATGCTCCCTCTCCCCTCCCCTCACCATGTGTCTATCCTCAAAGCACCTATAGCCATCTGTCATGTTTTATTTGTTTTGATCTCTTCTCTCCTGGGATATAAATTCCAGGAGGAGAAGTCTAATATGTTTTGCCAAAATCTTAGCAAGTGCTCAGTACTTAACAGATATTTTTCTAATGGAACAGATGAGCACGACCAGAAAAGTAACTTAGGTTCAGCTTCCATTAAGTCGTGAGTGCCAGGTTACAAAGTTTGTGCTGTGCTTAGCCAGCGGGAAAATCTTGTTGAAAAGGGCACCTTAGGAAAATAGCCTGTTCATTCAAAATAAAGCTTTGGTTACACCAGGCCATAAAGCCAGGATTAGGATACACACATCTTATAGACATTGAATATTCTACAATTGTGGTTTCCAGTTGATAAGAACACAGGGAAATGGCAGATAACCTTTAAAATAGTATATATATATATATGCGACCTCATTTGTTTTCCTCTCAGACTAGTATTAAAAATTAAATAGGGTCTGCCTCCTGCCTCGCAAGAGAAAGGTTCTGAGTTCTATTCCGGTACCAAAAAAATTAAATAGGGAATAGTGTTATTGTTGTGTATATTCTTAAACAGATGGGTATAAAGTGTATTAACAAGTGTGTGTCTCTCTTTTACTAGCAGTAGTGGAATGTACAGAAAGGCGTAATAAAGAACTCGTATTTCCCTGCTGTATCACAGTGTGAGCGGCACATTTATTTTAAGTGATGGGTTCCTGAAATACTAACAAACGAAAGTGAGAACATTTTATCGAAAGTAACAGACAAATCAGAAGCCACTTAATTTGCTTCTCAGGTTTCTGTCAGCAAATTCACCAAAGAACTCACAGAAGGTGTTTTGGATGTATTTAATATAATGACACGACACGGTGGGGTCCTGATGTTAACAGCATTCCCTGCAACTAGTACAGAGATACTCTAGAGAAATGCACGGGAGCCGAGTTCCTCCCGCGTGACTTGGTCCCGAGCGCTGCCACACTCTCTGCTGGGACGGGGGAGGAGCTGGGAGAGCAGTGGACACCCCCTCTGTCCTCCTGAAGCTCGGTCTGGAGGGGAGGGGAGCAGCGACAGCAGCGGTGAGGACAGTCCCAACCTGCCCCCTGGTGGCAGAGACCTCTGAGCTGTTTGATGGGCTTCTTCGCTGTCTCCCGGGTTTTCTCATCCATCCAAGTGTGTCTCCCTCCTGCAGGCGTCAGGAGTGAGTCCTCTCGGAAGCATCAGCAGGCCTCTGAGTAGCTCCGGGGGAAGCGCAGCCCAGTGACTGTCGCTGAGAGCGGCGGTGGAGCAGGGAGGGGAGTCAGGGAGAAGGGAGGTAGAGGGCTCAGCAGAACAGCCCTGCGGGTGTGATGGGAGAAGTCCCCAGAGAAGCTATTCATCCCCTTCTTTCCTTGGCCTTTTGAGTATGAGCCTCACCATTTGGCTGGAGGTATCAGGCTGCCTTGGGGAGTAGGGAGAGGGCACGGTGCTTATAGAAGGAATGCAAGGGAACGCATTATGGTCAGTTCGTGATATTCACAATTTGACTTTTGCATGGGAAGCCAGATTTGCTTGAAGATTGTCTCGATTTTTAAAAAGTTCTTCAGCATATCAAGAGAAAAACACTAGGAAGCCTCAGGCTTAGCGACCTCCCCAAGTGGAGAGAATATCCCGGGGTCCTCCAGGGGTATGGGGTGTATTGCTCTGTTGCAGAGTACCATGCAGAAGAGTGGCTTTCAGACCTGTCATTCCCTCACGCACAGAGAGACCCGTGGGCAAAAGCACACACATGCAAATGTACAGAGCGAATTTCGGAAAACAGTTCTTAACCTTGTTAGATGTGCTATTTCCTCATTTTAAAAATTGTTTGCTTTTTAATCAGTGCTGGTCATGACCCAGTAAGGTTATTTCCTCCCCAGGAATGGGTCATGACTCACAGTTTGGAAGCCACGGAGGCTGAGGCCACGACCTTGGCAGATGTGGGAGGGGAAGGGAGGCAGTTGGACTTGTGTCCTGACCTCCTGCCCCATCTCTTGGCCCAGAGAGAAAAAGCTGTGACAAGAGGGATGGAGGAGGCCAAGGAAGAGGCATTTCTGCCCCAGTCTCCCGTGGACCCTGGAAGGAGGTGCTCCTGCCTCTTCACCCACCTGACAAGGAGAGGCTGAGCCATTCAGGAAGCACGGCCAGGACCGTGGGAGGCCAGGTCATGAGTCTGCCTCTTTAGGGCGCTGAAGGAGAGGCCACCCTCAGGGAGACCCAGGCGTTCAGGAAGAGCTCCATTTGCTTCAGTGCTATGGGGGAGAGGAGCTGACTGGGCAGGCAGAAAACAGAAATCAGAGCCCAAATTCTTTTCCCAAAAGAGGCAGAAGGTTACCAAGATGTTGTTAGAATTGTGGTATTAGGTTGGACTTAGTCTATCCTTTTTCTTCCCTCGTAGTTTGTGCCAACTGGAGGTACAGGAACACTCGCTCGGGTCTAGATAAAATCTGCCATGGTTTGGCACCCTGGGGAGGTACTGGTACCAGCAACTTGGTGAAAGTGAAATTTCCCCTTATGCTGGTGAGTGGGCTGGTGGGAAGCTCTGACTAAAATGCTTCCACTGGGGATGGAACAGATGATCCGATAATCTGTTTTTCTATTTTACAGTGTTTGCCAATGTTCATGGTGTGAGAATGCCCACCATGGCCAACTTCAGGCCACCAGTGAGACCACTGAAGGCAAACGGATCTTCACTCTGACCCCGCAGGGCTCTGGTGGCTGCACTGGCTGCCGGGCCCAGCCTGCTCTCACAGCCCAACTCGGTGCTGGGCATCTTTGACCGAGGCCCCTGAAACTCTCCAGGACTAAAGATGCTTTTCTCTAGCTGCCACTTTAATTGTGAAAATGGCTCTTTACCCTTCATAGGGACCAGCAGACCTCGTCTGTCCCCATTTTCTTCTCTGAGCTTCTCTTCCAGGACGATGCTGAGGTCTCACCCACCCAGGACAGGCTCCTGTGTCTGAGCCAGCCCAGATGACAGAATCAGAGCAAACCACCCCCTGAAGGGGGCTTCACAGGTCACAGTGGCGGCCCCCTCCCTCTGGGCAGGACTCCCCCAAATCATCCTGGACACAGCCTTCCCCATGCTGGGCCCTTGGCTCGGAGCACCCCAGCAGCCCAGTAAAGTTTTGTGCTGACACCGCCCAACGATGGCAGCACTGGCTCCACCGGCTCATAAGGGAATCATTAGTGAAACGCAGCAGTATACGAGGGCCCGAAGGCCTGTGGCAATTAATCACCTTTCTCAGCAGCACCAGCTGTCTCAGATGCAGCCATCCTGAGGTAGCCCTTTAACTGTCCCCGGAGAGGGCAGGTGGGTGAGGGGCCACCTGAGCTGATGGTAACCAGCAATCCTCCCAAATAAAAAAAAAATCATTTTTAGAGTATTCAAATATTTCTCACTGACTTCCCAGAGTCTGTTATTGGTATAAAGGTTGAAGCTCAGGCAGCTTAACTGTTATGTGGAATGACCTTTAGTTTTAATATTAATATATTATCGTAAAGTCTATGTGAATCATGAATGCAATTTTGGTATTCATATCAAATGCCACATGCTGAACCCGCTGCAACTTTTTTTCCCCCTTCCTGTCCCTCCAGTGGGCTGCAAACTGGGTGAATTAATATGCGTCATATTCCTCTCCTCTTTATTTACTTAGAGAGGGTGCCCAGGCAACTTTATCAAGAGTAACATTATCAAGAGCTTTCCTGCAAGCTTCTTTATCATATTCACATCCACGTCTGCTCGACACTTGTCAGTGTCAATCAAATCGCAATAATACGCAGATGATTTGCTCATTTGGTTTAATAAAATCTTTCTGCTTATTTGCGCTGCCTCCATTACACCACATAATTGCTGTGCCGCGGAGGTGAAAGGCAGCCAGTTGCCTGGGGGATAAGAGGAGACGATTGCTATATGAAGGATTTGTTTCTTTGCCTCTGTCTCTCCCCAGTCACTCATATTCCTAAAATTAATATTGTATTTGAATCCAGCCCTGCTATTCTTATGCAGGCTAACATTGTTATTACTTATTATTTGGATGTGAAGTCATTTATTTTTAGTTTTATGTCCAAGCTGTCAAGCTAAATTTCATTGTGAACTGCCACATACAATTTTTAACTGCCATTTAAAACGAGATTCAAACTCTAAATTATGGAGTGAGCTTGTTCAAAGGGCCAGCCTGACAGGAAGTGCAGCAAGAAGCCCCAATTTCCCTGGAAATCAAAGGGGCTCCCGGTGATTATATTTCGCGGGAAGGAAAGCGTAGAGCCTCTGCACTTCCTAATCACCTTGATGGTGGCCGGACACCCGGGCTGGCGCGGAGCGGGAGGGGCATGCAGGTGGCCGCAGAGCCCGGGGCTGCGCTCAGGGCCCGCTCAGCACCTGCCGGGCTCAGAGGCAGGTGGGGACCCGGCTGCCCGCCTCGCCCAGGGATCCCAGCCGGCGGAGCGAACGGCCAGGCAACTCAGAACCTGAGTGACTGGATGCTGTGGAGCTCACAGGAGCCTGGGGAGAAAGCAGGTTAACTTCAAAGTTCTTTGTGGGTACGCTTTGGTGTCCCCACAGAGGGAGCAGATGATCTTCAGCGTCACCTCCTCGTGATCCTGCTAGCTGAGCAAGAGCCTGGTCACGCAGGCAGCAGTGAACTCGGGGAACGCAGCTTCCCACCCAAGGCTGCACAGCAGGGCAATGGGGCATCGAGCTCATTAAAGAGCCGTGGAGACCACCGTTGGCGCAAGCTTGTCTCGCTGGGGAAAATCGAAAGCGCAGAGACTTGAGGCTGGAATGATGAAGGCTCCGGAAGCTGCTGGCCTCGTCCAAAAGAGGGCAAAGGGCAAGAGCTGGGTGTGATGGTTTAGGTCTGAGCTGTCCCAGCAAACCGCGTGTTTTGGAAGGTGTTTGGATGGCGGGGGGGGGGGGGGGGAGGCTGTCCTAATCAGTGGATTCATCCACCAATGAGCTCAGAAGCTGAGCAGATGGACGGGATGTGTCCTTCCACCGTGCCATTTCTGCCTTGGAGCCAGCTGACCACAGAATGAAACTTCTGAAATGTAAACCAAAAGAAACCTCTCCTTTAAGTTGCGATGTTGGGCATTGCGTCCCAGCAATGCGGAAGTGACTAAGACACTTGGACAGGACGAGGCCTCAAGAGTGAGCCACAGCTGTGGGAAAGAGGCAGTCTCCAGCAGCTTCGAGACCAGAATCTTGCCTCCAGGTTCGCTCTAAGAAGGTCAGGGTTCAAAGGGCCAGGGACGGACCCACCCCAGGAGAGCTCCTGCCATCGCCCAGTTAGGTACATTTTAAGGCATGCAGCCAGACTCCAGGAGTGAATACGAGGTACTTTCTATGCCCCTGTTAAAAAGTGTCAGTGCTTAGAAGAAGGCACTGAGGGTACCTGAGTCCTGTGCCCCATCAGTCCCTAAGCTGGACCTTCCTGGACAGACCCACAGCTATGCCCACTTTGACATGAGTTCCCAGGTTTCAAGTCACAACACAGGGCAAAAAGAGGGAATACCTGGGTGTGGTCGTGCACACTTATAATCCCGGCCTTGAGAGGCCAAGGCATGAGGATCACTGTGAATTTTAGGCCAGCCTGGGCTACATAGTGAGTTCAAGACCAGCCTGGACTACATAGTGAGACCCTGTCTCAAAAAAACCAACCTACCAACCAACCAAACAAATAAATAAAGGAGCGTTAGTGTCCCTCCTCTTCCTCCTTTGGCAGATCCCTCCCTGATTTCTGATATTAAAAGGGCCTTAATTCTAAATCAATACTAGTGGCACAGGCCTGTAATTCCAGCAGTCCAGGAGGCTTGGGCAGGAGGATTGCAAATTCAAGCTCAACTTGGTAACTAAGTGACTTAGCAAGACCCTTTCTCAAAGTTAAAAAATAAAACAAACTAGATAGATAGCTCCGTGGAAAAGCCCTGGATTCAGTCCCCAACGCCCCCCCCCTACACACACACAGTTAAAGAGTCTTAATTCTAAACCACACACACTGCCTTGGGCCCCAGCTTGAGTTGATAAAGTATGTCACAGAAGCTCCTATATGGCTGAGAAGGCTGCCAGGGTCTTCCCTGACCCTGTGGCAGGGAGAGGGTGGCTCTTTGCTGCTCTGTCCCTTCTTTGCTTTGGCATGCCCAAGTGGCTGGTGGCGTTTTCCCAGGTTTCATGAGCTGGGGTGAGTGGGCATCCCTAGAGGAGCTCCCAATGCCGGCCGTCCCATGCCTGAGTGTGGCTCGGGCAGTGGTTGGGGGGCAGTCGGTGCCCTGTGCCTCACCCATAGGTGACCACCAACCTTGAAATGCCTGAGGAGCTTTACTGAGATGTGAGTCACATACAGACCCTCCCATTTAATCAAGATATGTTACATGTAGACATAGACTTATAAAAAATAAATAAAAGTGTACAAGTCTGTGGATGTTTGTGTATTCAGAGTTGCACAACCATCACTATAGTCGATTTGAAAATGTTTTTCTCTGCCTCAAAAACTCTCATACCTGAGGCCCCCTCTGCCGTATGCAACCATTCACTTCCTTTCTGTTCCAATAGATTTGCCTACTGGGGACAATTCAGAGAAACCGTGTACTATGTGGCCTTTGGGGACCAGCTTCTTCCCCCTGGCGTGAGGTTCTCAAGGTGCAGCCTGTGTCAGAACCACGTTCCTTTCAGTGGACCCACAGTAGCCCATTGCCAGAACACTCTTCATTACCCTTCACTCCTTCCCGGGCTTTTAGGGGGCTCCCCCTGTGCTTTTGAACTAGGGCCTGGGCAACTTAGAGAAACCCTGACACAAAATGAAAAATAAAAAAGGACTGAGGATATAGCTCAGTGCAAAGGCCCCAGGTTCAGTGCCCACGTTCAATACCACACAATCAATCAATTTTTTAAATCCCCTTTGAATCCCTTCATTTTCAATCTCTCTTCTCCTGTGCCTCAGCCTGTCCTCTACCTGCCTCTGAATCTTCACTCCTGGTTTTGCTTCTTTCAGATGCACCAGGGCTCCCTCTGGCTCCCCAAGCTTGTGCACCCACATGCACTTGTGCTGCTGTCTCTGAGCAGAGGAAAGAGCCCTGAAGGCCATTATCACAGGTAACCCTGACTGTGTGCAAGATTCTCCAGTTGCCAGGATCCTCCTTCCTTAGAAAACAACGGAATAGAAGGTCTGATTTTTCCCTCCATATTACAGCTGCTGGTAGATTCTGTCTCATGGATGTCTCCTCTTGAGGCAGGAGGGGTCAGCGTTCTGTAGGGTCAGGAACTATCAACCGTAAAAGAGTGAATGCAAAGCTTTTAGAGACCAAGTGCCCAAACTGCACCGAAAACTCTTTATAAAAAGTGCCAACACTGCAATTAAACCTGCATAATGTTTAGAAAAAATTGACCCATTAATTAACAACTTTGGTCTTAAATGAAAAGCACAGTAACAGAGCTTTCAAAGATACAAACTGCTTTTTATTAAAAGGTAAAAGTTTGTGTTTGGAGTGCTTTTGTGTGCTGTTATCCATGCTCCGCTACTGGGGCTATGCTGGGGCGACTTGGCTCATATGCCAGCAGAGAGGGCTCCGTGCGCTCACTGCGGCATGCGTGCCATAGGTTCGCCACCACCACTTTAGGATGTAGTACATTTTTAAAATTAATTTTATTGGTACATTTTAGGTATACAATATAATGACATTCATCATTGGAAGTTTGCATCTTCACATAATCTCTCTTGGTTCTTATTTTCTCCCCATTCCCTTCCCCTCCCTTCAACCCCTCCACCCCTCCTAATTACAAAGATGCTTCCATTTTTTCATTTTCTCATATTAATTCCATTCCCCTCTTTCCTTTCCCCTACCCCTCCCACTTCCCCTTCCCCTTTGCCCCTTTTCTTCCTATTTCACATTATCTATTAT
>NW_004624757.1:3261637-3290515 GCF_000247695.1 Heterocephalus glaber
AACATCTTTTAAGTTCATTTGATCAAGAGTTTGATTGAGTTCTAGTATTTCATTGCTTATTTTTGTCTAGTTGATCTATTTGTGATAGTGGGGTATTGAAGTCCCCCACTACTATTGTATTAGTGCTTATTTGATTTTTAATGTCCATTAGTATTTGTTTTATATAGTTGGGTGCACTAATGTTTGGTGCATATATATTTATGATTGTCATCTCTTCCTCTTGGATTGTTCCCTTTACAAGGATGTAGTGTCCCTCTTTGTCTCTATCAGTTTTGGTTTGAAATCCACTTGATCTGCAGAGAGGACAGCTTCTCCTGTTTTTTGGGGCATTCCTGTCACATGGAGTATTGTTTTCCACCCTTTAACTTTCAGTCCATGAGTTTCTTTTTAAATTAAGTGTGTTTCTTATATGCAGCATATTGTTGGATCTTGCTTCTTGACCCATTCTGCCAGTCTATTTTTTTTGATTGGTGAATTGAGACCACTAACATTGATAGTTATAATGGATCCATATTGACTTATCATCATCATGACTTTTTCTTTTTGTTGGATTCTCCCCCTCTGCTTTAATTTCTTGTCGTACCCAATGGATTCATTCTGCTGGGCTTCCTGGGGTTCTGATCCTTGTTGTCTTTTCCTATGATATTGTCTAAAATTTTTTGGAGTAGTGGTTTGGTATTCATGAAGTTCCTAAAGTGCTCTCTTTCATGAAAGTATCTTATTTCTCCATCAATTATGAAAGAGAGTTTTGCAGGGTACATCAATCTGGGTTGGAGGCTGTTTTCCTTTAGGGCTTGAAATAGGTCACTCCAAGCTCTTCTTGCCTTGAGGGTTTGTGTTGAGAAGTTTGCTGTGATTCTGATGGGCTTTATTTGGATGTGATTTGTGATTTGTTTCTTTTCTCTAACTGCTTGTAGAATTTTGTTCTTCTGTTGGGATTCTGGAATCTTAACAATTATATGCCTATTTGTAGATTTTTTTTGATAAAGGCTAGTTGGAGTCCTATATGCCTCACTTATCTGTATGTCAAGTCCTATATGCCTCACTTATCTATATGTCAAGTTCTTTTCTGCCATCACTTCTGTGAACAGTTTTTTATGTCATCTGCACTCTCTCCTGTTTCTTCATTGACTCTGATCAGTCTTACATTATTTTTCTTTGCATCATCTAGCAGCTGCTGGATTGATTTCTTGTGGTCCCTTACTATTTCAAACAAATTTTTCTTTTCCTGGTCACTAATTCGAATCTTATCTTCTATATCTGAAATTCTGTCCTCACATTGGTTTGTTCTACTGTGTCAACTTTCAATGGAGTTTTTAACCTCCTGGAAATCTGTGTGTATCTGTTTTATGGATCTCATTTGTTTCCTATATTGAGATTTCGTCATGTTACTCAGCTCCTCTGTTTTCTTATCTGTGTCCTCTCTAGATTTATTAATCGTGTCTTGCACTATGGGCACAATCTCTGCTGTTATTTGAGAAATTATTTCTGATTTCGTTTTTTCCAGATCCTCTTCTGTTGCCAGTTCAGGGACTCCAGGTGTTTGTGTATCAGAATGTTCCATCTCATTTCCCTTTGGAGTTGCTTTAGGTGATCTGGAAGTCTGGTTTTGAGATTTGTTTACGTGTCTTCTCATTTCAAGGAGGGGTGTGTGTGCTGCTGGCACCCATGCAGCTCACCTGCTCAGCACTGGGGCGAGTGGTACAGTGGCCCAGAGGGCTCCTCCTCAGCACTGGGGGTGGCTCTGCTCCTCAGATCTGGGGATGGCTCTGCTCCTTGGCACTGGGGGTGGTGGTATAGCTGAAAGCAAACATTTTTTAAAGCACCTGCTCTGTCATTGCCTGGGGCATCAAGGGTCCGTGGTGGGGGATCTCCAAAAACATGGCTGCCTGGCCAGCTGCAACATGGCCCGCAGGTACCAACTGTCATACTGCTGCCCTGCTGTGGGGGTAGGGCTGGATCTGAGGGTTGCCCCCTGTGCATCTCCCCAGTAAACTATTTTTATATAAGAACACACCCTAAAACAATAAAAAGCATAGTATAGTAGATATATACAATAGTAACATAGTCATTTATCATTGTTAGCAAGTATTACCTTCTGGATATAATTGCATGTGCTGTTCTTTTATATGAGTGGTAGCTCATGAGGATTGTTCATATAGCATCTCCACACACCTAGGAACAAAGTGTTGTGCTACAGTGTCACAGTGGCTATGATGTCACTAGGCAAGAGGCAGTCTTCATCTCCATTGCAGTCCCATGGACTGCCACGTGCATGTGGGCCATTACTGACTGAAGTACTGTGTGCTACATAACTATGGGTGTGGGCACGTGTGTGTACAAACCCTGTCTCTTCTCTCGCTTTTCCACAAATGGGCAAATGTAACATATCCATACTGCTCACTTAACTTTGTTTTTCCAGCACTGGGGATTCACACCGAGCTACATCTCCAGCCCTTTTTTATTTTTCATTTTAAGACAGGTTCTTGCTAAGTCATTAAGTGATGCAGGCTGTGCTTGAATTTGTGATCCTTCTACCTCGGCCTCCCAAAATGCTGGGATGACAGGCGTGGGCCACCATGCCTGGTTCATTTAATTCATCTTGAAGACCATTCCATATTAGCACATGGAAAAATTTCTTCACTGTCTTTTTCCTGTATTCCATTTTCAGATGTGCTGAAATTCTCCTACTCAGCTCCTCCCCAAGGAACATTTACATTGCTTCCAATCTTTTGCTGTAATTAATGACCTTGAACACCCGTCTGCGTATAAATCTGTTGGGTAAATTGCTAGAAGTGGAATTCTTAGGCCAAAGAATGTATACATTTGAATTTTTAATAGATGTCACCAAGGAGGTACAATTTAAGCTCTGGCAATTTAAAATGTGTTTGTTTTCATACATTTTCTAACCAATGTTTCTTTGTCTTTTCCACCGGGGCATTTTAAACAATGCAATTCTAGATTGTTTCTCACCTTACAGGTGAAGTTGCCTCCAGATGTTGACACTGAGCAGGAGGGTGACAGGAACAACCTTTGTATTTTGTGCTCTTTTCTCTGCTTGGTCTCTTTTCATGCCCCCACACTCTTCTGTCCCCCTTTGTCCAGGAGGAAACAGAAAAGTTTATTCCCTCAAGGGGTTTAGTATAAGTGGGACATTCCTTTAGATTGTTTCCTTTAAAACAGAAATGGAGGAGCAATACCCAATAAGGAGGACTCCTCCATGGGCTCTGGGCTATTCATTCATTCAATTCAGCAACTACAATAATGCACTGCTTAGTCCTCCTGGCCGATGTGTGGAGATTTTGGTGTGTGGAGATGCTGCAGATTGAATCCAGGGCCTTGTACGTGCTAAGCACACACTCTAGGGCTGAGCTGCACCTTTAGCTAGCAAAGCCCCCAGGGGCCACCATGTGATGAGCTATACAGTGACTGAAGTGATGATTCCCCTCATCTTCACTGTAATTATTATTTTCTTGGCACATTTTCAAGGCATTTTGTACCCCCAAGTTGTTAAAACGTGGACCTTGTTGAGTCCTTCCAGTCCCTAGGTGTCTTCAGCACCTTCAGCAGAGAGAGCATGTCATTTCCATCCATATCCTGCCTGACTTTCCTGCTAAGGTGCATACCATAGCCTCAGGTCTTCATTTCAGTTCACCAGTGAACTCGATTGCTATGGTGTGTGTTTGGATGTCCCCCCAAAGCTTCATGTGGTTGAGGTGGGACTTTCTTTTTCGGAGGTAGTTGAATCTGGAATGTGCGATGCTGGGGTTAAGGGCGTGTGATTACTAAACCACTACATGTGAGTGATTGGTTTGGCGCCACCCTAATCCCGGTAGCCTGAATAAGATAAAAGGGGTAGAAAGAGGTTGTTAAACTTTCTTGTTGCCTTTGCTACTGTGTGGGCACCATGTTGTTTCTCCTCTGCGATGCTTGTTTGCTATCCCAGCTTCGGAGCCAGCCAATTATGGACTGAAACCTCTATGAACTGTAAGCCAAATAAACCCCTTCCCGTTTAACTTTGGGAGTCAGGTATTTTGTCTCAGCAATGAGAGAAAAGTAACTAACACAGAAATTTGGTACCGAGAGTCAGGAACAAACCCACACAGACAGAGTGGGTTCTTGCTGTGATGTTGCCTGGCCATGTTGCTTAAGTCTAAAAGCCTTGGGAACCAGTTTGGAAAGGTTTTGAGAGACCGACCAAAGAGGCAGCTCTTGTGTGCTCTAAACTACATGGCAGACTCTGGTCAGAGCCCAGAAAATCAGAATAATGCTGCTGCTGGTTGGGATGGGGGTTGGAGGCCTCTGCTGGGGACTGCATTGACTGCTGGATCCCTGGCAGTGTATGTTGTGCTTCGGTAAGGAGTAGGTCTGCATTTTGCTTGTGTTTGGAAACATTGCCTGGGTGGCAGAAGAAATTTCAATGCAGTATATTATTGGGATGGTAGCATGGTGGCTGTTGAGGGCTTTTGGCTGGATCTATGTTGGAACTTAAGAGCCAAGAACCAGCAGGGTGATTTGAAGCATTTGGCCAGAGGAGAGACTCCAGTAGAGCTGTGGATTGCAAGGATGAAACAGAGGAGAACATGGTTGTTGAGAAGGAACAGGACAATGGAAAAATGACCTGAGACCTTTTGTCAGAAGGGAAGAATGTATTTGGGATGTAGGAGATTCCTTGGGCTGTCTTAGTGTTGCTGTACCTATTGTCAAAATTAATGAGAAGCAAGGATTGTGATTTTAATAGCTCTCTCATTATTTTAATGTAGTGATATGTTGATGTACATAAGACTGTTTTTAAGGGTTGTTAAATTATGTATATAAATGGAAACCCAAAGAGTTTTAAAATTTGAAGCCATAATGTGGAAATGAGTACAAAGAGAATTCTATATATGTATTGTGGTATTAATGTAAATCTGAAGAAATCAGGGTATGTTAAATTTTCACGAATCTGCCACTAGAGACTATGGTTTAAGGAAATGTGTCTGGTTGTCAAGTTGAGCAGGGGTGGATTGTGGTGGATTAACTAATGGTCAATTTGTAACGCCCAGCTGAACTCAATCAGCATGGTTGGGCGTGGAGGATCCACCTGAGGATTGTAGCCATAAAGAGGGAACTAGAGGGGAAGATCGTGGGCTGTTGATTTTCTAGGAGAAGCTGACTGTGGATGGTTTTCCTGATGTGAACTAGGCTGTTCTTGTCAGAAGAGGAGCTTAGGACCTCGCTGTCACTGGGAATGGCTGCTGTTTTCGTCAGGGGAGCTCTGGTCTTCACCATAAGCATCACTTCCTGGCTCCAATGTGGATCCCTCAGCTTGGTGGCACAAATCCTTCATCTGACTGGCGTAGGTTTTCTGGCTTCCACCACTGGCCTTTGGGCCCTCCAGGTGCAGATCCATACGAACAAACATGAGACATTGCTGTGGGCTCTAGGCCACTGGCTGGACTCTCCTGGAGGACATTGCATTGGACTCAGCCTTTAGCTGGACTTGTGCGGGAAACTACTGGGATCCAGGCCCTCAGCTGGATCCTTTGGGCCCCTAGTGAGCAGTTAATCTCTTGCACTCCTTTGCATTTGACTTTTTGGGTACTTATCCTAAAATAATCCTATAAACTATGTGTCCTATAGTAAATGTATTCTCTTGCCAAAACCTTGACTACAACATTGATCTTTTTTTGAGGCTGATTTATTCCAGTGCCAAGAACTACTTCTTTTTAACTTCTCATGCTGTTGAATGGAGAAAGTCGAGAGCAGAAAAGAAAACCCCTCTGCTTGCCATGTTGATCTTGTTTCCCTCTGGCGCTGCGTGGGCACAGGTTGTGTGTCTCGGGGCCCAGGAACCTGCCCTTGCCTCCTTTCTATGCCTGAAGTTGGAGACCTGGGGATTCCGGGCTCCGCTAACGATTTGTGCAATGTCTCTGTGCCCAGTGTACCATGCACAGGATGGACAGACCTGGCTCTTTTTCATTTCCATGTCTAATTTATGGAGGGGGTGAAAAAGTGTATACAATTTTACCATGTCTCACCAGCCTTAAAATTCTGAAATTACTTTGGTCTTTGTTGATCAGCAAATAAATTAATTTTCACTTGAAACAGCATTTTTAATGCCTTTCACTCTGGCTTGGCCTCACCCCACGGTCCAGTTACTGAGGTAACTATCACCAGTCAGAGCTGTAGATCAGAAATAGTTTGCCAGACTTGCAGGCATCGATTTATTCAAGCCATCTGACACAGCTGATCATATTTTATTTTCCCAGATCTTCTCTCCCAAATTGATTTTTCAGAAAGTTTTTAATACAGGTTTATTTACCTGGCTAATCCATTTATCTTCTGTTCCACCTGTAAAGTGGAGAAAATCCCTGGGGTGATCTGCAAAAGGAGAGAGACATTCTCTGGGTGCGCCTCTCGCTGCCTCCCACTGCCTACCCATCCACACACTCATACACACATGCACTGCACACACAGCCTCCCCCTCAAAACTGGCAGCTAGTTATCCATGAACTGTCAAAACCGCTCTTCTTTTTCCTGAACCTTCACTTCTGCAAAATCTCAGCATTGCACTGTCTTTAAAATCCTTTCTAACATTAGATCTTTTTTTTTTTTCTGGTACTGGGGATCGAACTTGGGTCTTTGCGCTTGCGCAGCAGGCGATGAAACCACTGAGCTAAATCCCCGGCCCTCTAACATTAGATCTTTAGAGTTAAAGTGGGTAGAGTTGGAAGAAATGAGAGAATCCAGACCAATCTCCCCCTTCCACTGTCTGGAACCTGAGACTCTTCCTGCAAGTAAAGGGACCCAGTCCTAGATCATTGTGACAACCACAGCAAGACAGTGATTGTGATGCATTTCTTGCCTGCCATGCCCCTTCCTGCAGCCTGAGATTCTTCTCTGTTTCTCAGCAGAAAGGTTTGAAGTTGTGGAGGCAGAGAACTTTCTCTGAGGTGCTCCAGCAAACTGGCCTGTGGGAGGGTTCTTCCATGGTTGCTGGGGTGCTAGGTTGGTACAGAGACCCTGAATGAGGAGAATGTCAGAAAAACAATGTAAGCACATGGAGAATGTAAGCAACTGTTGTAGACAGGGTTTGCAAGGGAATAGATTTAAAATAAGACACATAATTTATAGGATTATTTTATAATATTCACCCAAAAAGTCAAATACAGAGGACCGCAAGAGATCTGTCCACATGCTAGAGACCCAAAGAATCCATCCAAGGGCCTGGATCCCATGGCAATGTCCTGCACAAGTCCTGCTAGAGGCCTAGAGCCCACGCCAATGTCTCATGCAAGTCCATATCAAGGATCTGCCCTGGGAAGACCCAAAGGCCAGTGGTGGAATCCAGAAAACCTCCACCAGTGGTGTGAAGGGTCTGTGCCGCCAGACTGGGGGATCTGCACTGGAGCCAGAAAGCCATGCTCAAGGTGAAGACCAGAGCTCTCTGACAATGAGAACACCCAAGTTCATATCAGGAAAACCAGCTGTGGCAAGCTTCTCCAAGAAAATCAACAGCAAACAACCCCCCCGCCCAAGTTTTTTTTTTTTTTTTGCCACTGGCAACAATCATCAGGTGGGTCTTCTACACCCAGAACCGCACTGACTCAGTTCAGCTGGGCATTCCAAATTGACCAGTAGTTAATCCACCTCAGCAACTGTGTGTGCACTCATGGAGGGTGTTACACAGGGAAACCTGAGCAGGACACCAGCTCGCCCGGGTGCAGGAAGCTGCTGGGCATGGAGGGATCAAGTATGGTGGGGTTACAGTGCAAGGCCAGCCTATGGGGCACGAAGGTCTGCATAGAGGTGGATGGTCCTGATCAGAACATCCTCACAATGCTCATGTGCCGGAGGCTTGGTCACCAGCACAGCAGTGTTCAGAGGTGAGGCCTTGAGAAGTGACCAGATTAAGAGGGCTTTAATGTCACCAGTAGATTAATCAGTTGAGGGACTCATGGCTGAATGGGCTATTGGGTGGTGGTGCCTAGTTGGAGAAAGTTGGTCACTGTGGGGGGTCCTAAGGGATTTCTCCCTCTATCCTACCCCCTTCTGGCTGCCAGGAGGTGAGGATCTTTCCTCTGCTGTGTGCTTTTGCCACAACACACTGCCTCACTGCAGGCCTAGAAGCAACCATGGAATGAAACTTGTGAAACCAGAAGCCAGAATGAACCTTTCTTTGTTTTAAGCTGATTTTCTCAGGTGTTTTGTCACAGCACCAGAAAGCTGAGTAACACCATGCTTCTGTTCCTCATGTTCCCACCCCTCTTTGGGTCCAAATTGCACAGTTAATAACTTGCTACCCTGGCCCAGATTACCCCCGCATTCTGTAGAGATGGATCACGACTTCCTGCTTGGCACGCTGGGGGGGGTGGGGGGGTGGAGAGAAAATGTGTGACATCTTAAATTCTCTTATTTTCAGCAGGGCTGCTCCCTTGATTCCTGTCTCTGTCTTTTCTTCCACTATTGGGTTCTTGAGTGTGTAATTTGCAGAAGGGAGGGGCAATGCAGAGGGATTTGCTGTCCCTAGAGATTCTCCTCACGTCATCCCCATGGCTGTCAAACCAGACCGGGGGTCACAGAGAGGTACTTGTTACACAGATGATCATGTGCTTACATCCATCTTCTTGCAGCTCCCTTTTGCAGTGTGCAGCTGGATGCCCCACACACAGACAGAGATAAGAGCTGTGCCTCATGCAGGTGGAGGCCTCCTCAGGGCTCTGGTTTCCTCCAAGGGGCCCCCACCCTCCCATGGACTCCCTGCAGTAGCGGCCCCGAGGGCAGCGCTCATGGAGACTCCCCTCAGATCAGGTGTGGGTGTTGCTTACAAATGCAGAGACCACCACTCATTGGCAGGTCCCCTTATTCCTCATCGGCTGTTCTCTCATTTTTTATAAGTTGGTTTTAAATACTGACAGTGGCGCTTTGCCCAGGGGTTTGTTTGCAGAGTGCTAAACAATAGACATAGTTCTTCTCTGGAATAAAGGAGACAGAGGTCACGGATACCTTTGGGGGCCACTCAGCCAAACCGAGAGGATTGTGGGGGATGGTGTTTTTTGGAATTGAAGAGCTGCCTCTCTCCTGCCGTGTATTTCTCACCAGTACAAAACTCACACATCAAATTACGAAGTAGCCTGAGCCACTGCTTCAGCCTCCCCATGTACCTGGACCCATCCAAGGAGGGTCTGGGGCAACAACTGCTTTCTCTTGCATTTGTCACTTCTCTTTGAATGAAGTGCAAGCTTTTTGAAGTCAAAATACCACATCCATTCTTTGTTTATTCATTCCTGACATGGAAAGGACAGGATTTCTACTTCTGTTTCCTTGGTGCCACTGCCAAAGTGTACGTGGATGGCTGGCTGATTAATTGCCCTGATTCCCTCCTAGGAACACCGGTTTCCAGCCCAGATTGGTAATATTGAGAGGCAAGGGTTGCAAACTGACAGCTATTTTATATTTGTTCTTTGGCCTGTGTTGTTTTAGAAGCCATGTGACCACAGAGCCAGGCAGTTTTAGATCTAGCTGCCTGGGTCCACACAGTCACATTGTCTTCAGGGCTCTGTGGACAGCTACCTCGTGCCCACCGCTGAGAGAATAAGCTGTAGACAGCTGCTCAGAGTGGAGGCCTGACCGGTCCTGGGCCAGAAAGCCCCACCACTGCGCACCAGGACCACACACCTGACAGACACGAGAGCTGAGGTGGTGTCGGGACCAGGGTTCTCTCAGTTTAAGCACAGGAAGCTCCTGATCTAGGACTTTGCCAGAGTCCAGAACTGCACGATGGAGACTCTTTATACTCCAGGTGGTCCCCAACTTAATGATGATTCAACCTATATTTTTTCAACTTAAGGACAGTATGAAAGCAAAACACATTCAGTAGAAACGGTATTTGAATTTTAATCTTTTCCAAGGCTCGAAATATCCAGTACAGTCGTCTCATGTGATGCTGGGTGATGGGATTAACCACAGTCCCCAGCCAGCCTTGTACGCACAGGGGAAGAACAGGGTGTACAGGGGGCCGTGCTGCTGAGCCCGGATACTTGGAAGCTTGGGTGTGTGGACTGTATTTTCCACATATGATATTTTCATTTCCTTATTAGGACCAAATCCTATTGTAAGTCGAGGGGTTTGTATTACCTGAGAATCTTCAAACCAGTGTGGGGTATGAAGGATGGAGAGGAATGGACAACTCTTGATTGGTCAGTCCTGGTTCTCTTGGAAGTGGGGTTCTGGGTGGGGTGGAGTGGGTCCCATCTGAACTGAGACAAAGAACAAGTTAGGAAACAGGGGTCCCCGGGGAGAATACGGAGGGGCACGCTTTGCTGAGAGGGGAAAGCAAAACCAGATTCCATTTCTGGTTCTACTTCCAGGCTGAAGCCATCTTCTCTGAGCCTCAGTTTCCTCTTACATGTAGGGCAGGAGCAGCTCCTGTCTGGCACACAGAGGACCTAGGAGCTGACATGGATCAGGGCTCAGCAGCGGCCAGAGTCAGGGTATGGCACATGTTAGCTTGGGTCACTGTTGCTGTGATTACTGCTGCTGCTGGGACAGTGACCTTTACGGTTCCTTCTGGTTGTGGGGTTTTCTGATCCTGAGTGAGGTTGGAATCAATGTAGACAACAGCCGGCTCTGCCACCATGAGGCTACCAGTTAGGAGTTCCCTGGCATCGTCATGCGCTGAGACCTCCGTGTAGACAGAGTGTGGGGAAAGCAGCGTCTCAGGCTGGCTCTCCCAGGAGGGTGGGCCACACTTTTTCATATAGGCAGCATTTTTTTTTTTTGGTACCGGGGATCGAACTCGGGTCCTTGCACTTAGGCAGCAGACGGCGAAACCACTGAGCTATATCCCCAGCACTTCTTCATATGGGAAGGGGCCGATCTGCAGTAGCAGAGGAAGCTGCCATTTCCAGTCTCCCAAAGGCAGCATTTGGTCAACTCTTGAGGGCTGTGTGGCTTCGCCCAGTGCCATGTCACAAATAGCACAGCAAAATGTATTAGGGTTCTGGAGCCTGGAGTCTAAGATCAAGGCACCGGCAGGGTGGGTTTCCTCTGAGTCCTCTCCTTGGCTTGCAGCTACCCTTTCTCCTCTTTGCACCATTGTCCCTCTGTGAGAGTGGAGCTCTGGTGTCACTTGTGTGCCTGGATTTCCTTCTCTTATGAGGATGTCAGACTGTATTGGGCCCTCCCAGCTGACTGCACTGAAACGTCTCCAAATACAACCGCTTTCTTGAGGGGTCAGGGCTTCATCCTGTTGATTTGGGATGAGGGTACAGTTCAACCCATGATGTGTCTGTCATGCATGCACTGTGAATCTTAGGTGCTGCTTGAACGAATACTAAAAGCAGGTGCCCTCCTGCTTACTCTGGGAATGTGACTGCACAATGATGACAGTAGAGAGATGGATGCCATAGAAGTGCCACAGGGGTTGTAGAAGTGTCCAGAATGGACAGAAATATAACATCCCTGCCTTCTCTGGCTTCATATAGCTTGTGGATGGGGCTGGATGGGGGAGATGGGCCCTAAATAAACATGGCTATTTAGGGTGCTTAATGGTGGTAAGTGCTATGGAACAAAGTGAAGCAGGTACTAGAAGATGAAGACAGGAAAGCTCACACATTAGGGGCTTTCAAGCAGAACTCTTGAGGGCTCAAGGGAGTTGAACTGTGCTGATATCTGAGAGCAATTCATTCCAGGCAGAGGGTACAGCAAGTGCAAAGGCCCTGGGGCTGGAGTTGCCTGGGAATGTCCAGGAACAGCAGAGTCTATGGTGGCTAGAGGGGGAAGAGTGGTATGGAATGGGGTCAGAAAGGTACCTGGAGACAGATGACCAAGTGGTGTGGTTACCTTTTTTGGGACCTCATGCGCCTTTGGTCTATGTGAGCTGGAAAACCAGAGGGCAGGGGATGAGCAGGCAGTGGCATGACCTGACCCGGAGGCTTAGCATTCTCACTGCTTGAGGGGAAGTGGGGGAGGTAAGAGGTCGTGGTAGCTGACCCAGGGCAGTGGCCCATGGAGCTATGAATGATGTGGGGATTGACTTCTTCTTCCCAGGTGATCCTTCGCTCCTCCCCCTTTCTGGGTGACATTGCTTTATACTGCTGATATTTCTGCTCAGCACACACCTTCTAATCAGCGATGGCCACTGGTAGAGCAGGCTCAAGATTATAGGACCTTGGCTGCTCCAAAGGAGAAGCAGGTCAGAGGTTAAGTGAGGCCTCCTTCCTCACCGCCACTACGGGATTCAGGGTGGAAAGACCCCAGCTGCCCTGATACCCACTGTGAGGCTGTGGGTGGATGATTTCTTCCAGGGCCTTGGGGTGGCTGGGACTTCCCAAAGTGCTCACCCTGGGTTAACTGGCTCCCCACCTCCGCCCCCATGAGTCGGCCGACACCACCAAACCCCAAACCAGTGTGACCAGTGCAGATCTACCTAGCTGGTGATTAAAGGAAGCAGTTGCCTTGAGCAGCCCGGTCATGTAACCTTGGGATGACGGCCGCTTATGTGACTATGACTTACTTGTCTAGGGTGCTGCCCCTCCAGGTGATGGCTCCAGGCCACAATTCCACATACAAGACCTGGCCAGAGCACCACACCCGGTTTCAGTCATTCCCAGCCCCTCAGTTTACACACACACACACGCACACGGAGCACAGAATTCCTCACTACCCCCAACTCCACATTAGTGCGTCTTCGCTTTAACTTTTGACTTCGGGCCCTAGTGTGAGTGGAAAGGTTCAATGCCACAGCCATTGAAGTTTGGGGAATGAAGATCCCAAGGGAATTTAGCTTTGATGGGAGTAGAAGGAATCTGTACTTGTGTGCAGGGAGGTTTGGGGGCTAAAGGTTTGAATTTTCTTAGCTCCGATGGTCATGAGAGAAGATTCATGAGAGAAAACTCATAGATGTTTAGAGCATCTCAGATGAAAGGCTCAGTAAAAATACTGAGTACATCCCTCACCCCTGTGTACTTGAGCCCTCAGTGAAGATGTTACCCTGCTTGAGACGATTAAGCCCTGTCTTTAAAGAAAGGAGAAGACTCTTTTAAGCATGAAGTTTTTCAGAAATTCAAATGTCAGCTCAGGATTTTTTAAGAGCATGGATTTGTTTTTAAATATACGTATAATATTCCTTGAGATACACTTGGACAAATTAATTTCTGCTTTGCTGCTTGCATTCTTCCTGGTGTCCACCAGAGGGCACTCGACCACCCACCAAGAGGAGCCAGGGTGCATTCTGCTTGGGTTACCTTAATCCAACACCTTCCCAGGCGTGAAGCTCGGGCTGCTAGGATAAACTTTACCTGTTAGGGGTCACCTGCAAAAGGGGAGGGGGGAGTATAAACAGTGTCAGGAGAAGCTGCTACCTGTTACTGGGGAAAGTCCAAATGTCATTTGTGGGAAGCCATTAGGATGTACAGCATCTATCTCTGCTAGAAGAAGCAACCAGCCTGTTGTTGCTGCTGCTGTTTTATTGGTACGCGTTTGCATTAAGTAATGGTTACGGTTCTTGTGTGGGGTCGGTACGTGTACATAACTCATTTTAATTCCTTTTTCATCCCTTTCCCTCCCTCATCTCTGATCCCCATTCCATTTGAGAAAGATCTGTCTCCCTATTGCCTATTATCTGTCTTTTATTTTGCTGCACTTTAATTTATACTTTGGGTATAAGGTGTTTTCTCATATAAGAGAAACCATGTGATATTTAAGCTCACATGTCTGATTTACTTCACTTAACATTTTGGTCTCAAAATGCATCTTTTCCTACAAATAACTCAAGTTTATCCTTTATGGCACCATAGTACACCATTGTATGTAAATACCACATTTTCTTTATCCATTTATCTGTTTGAGTTGTGCTGCTGTAAACATGGGTATGCATGTGTCCCTACAATATGATTTCTTTAACTCTTTTGAGAAGAGGCATAGAAGGGGACTAGCTGGGTCAAATGGCCCTTCTAGTTTCAATTTTTTGAGGAATCTTCATACTGATTTCCATAGTGGTTGTGCTAGTTTACATTCCCACCAACAATGTAGAAGGGTTCCTTTTTCCCTGCAGCCTCACCAGGAGTTATTATTTGATTCCTTGATTATGGGCATTCTTTCTGAGGTAAAATGGAGTCTGAGTAAAATGATGCTTTAACATTCCTTCAAAGCCAGGCATAGTATCACATGTCTGTAGTCCCAGCACTCTGGGAGGCTGAGGCAGGAGTATAACAAGTTTGAGCCCAGCCTGGGCAACTTAGTGGCTTAATAAGACCCTCTCTCAAAATAAAATATAAAAACAGGCTGGAGATGAAGCTCAGTACAAAGGCCCTAGGTTCAATCCCTAGTATAAATAAATATGGCTGGGGATTTAGCTAAGTGGTGCCACCCCATGCCCTAGAAGTGCAAGGATCCAAGTTCAATCCCTGGTGCCAAAACAAATAAATAATAAGGGCCCAGCAGTCTGTATTTCCTGTTTTGGGACACATGAAGGAATATTTTGTATTTTTCACATCAGAGAGGAAAGAAGTGTGGACATTCTTAAAGAGTTCACAGTGTGGGCCTGGGGATTTAGCTCAGTAGTTCTGCTGCCTCCCTCACAAGCACAAGGTCCTGAGTTCGATCTCAGGTACCAAAATAAAAACAACAAAGAGTTCACAGTGTGCCAGTTACCAGGGACCTGAGCCTTGGCTTGATCACAGGCAGAATGTGGCAAATGTCTGCATGCAGAATGCATGAACACCTGCCTTTAAATTCCTGCTGCTCTGTCACTATTATCACAGCAACTACATTTTGCCACCTAATGTCTCCTGAAGCATGATCAGTACTTTTTTTTCCTGGTACCAAGGATCAAACTCAGGACCTTTCGAGGTAGGCACAGTGCCACAGAACTACATCCCTGGCACCAGGATCAGTATGTTTTTAACCAGATTCAGCTTGACTAGTGAGCATTATGTACCCAGCTGTGGCCACAAGAGCAAGTCTGACTCATGGACCCAGTGATATTTGTGACAACTAAGTTTTTTTTATTCATTAAGTTTATTGGTACATTTTAGGTATTCAATACAATGACATTTATCATTGGAAATTTGTACCTTTACATGATATATCTTGGTTCTTATTTTTCCCCAATCCCCTGGCCTCCCTTTAACCCCTCCACCCCTCCCTATTTACAAAGACTTTACAACTAAGTTATTGACAGTAAATTAGCCTTAAAAGTGAGGAGTAGGAATGACCACGATACCTAGCTGAAAGCTTCAAAATTCACTAATATGTATAGTACCAGGCAATTAAGAAACTTCTGTCAGCACAGAGTATAATTCTGTTTTTAATTGTTGGTTCCTACATAACTGTTGGATGGAGTTTCTACTAAATCAGAGCTCAGAATCATAATAATCTTCATCCATGAAGACCTGCTGCCAAACATGCTGAATCAAGCCTTCAAACCTTACAGTTTATAAAAAACACAGGGACCCATGATAACATCAAATGCAGTGACTAAATCTGTGTGTGTGTGTGTGTGGATTAAACCCAGGGCCTTCACACTGAGCTACATTTAAAAAAAAATTCTTTTCAATTTTTGAGGCAGGGTCTTGCTAAGTTGCCCAGGCTTGGCTTAAATTTGCAATACTCCTGCCTCAGCCTGCTGGGATTACAGATGTGCACCACCATGCCTAGTATGACTAAATTTTGATTGGATCCTGATTCCAAGAAATGATACCTATTGTAGTCTATTTTGGCTGGTATAGCAAAATACTACAAATTGGGCAACTTATAAACAATAGAAATTTCTCAGTTTTATGGTTGGGAAGACTAAGATCAAAGTGCCAACAGATTTGGTGCCCAGGAAAGCCTGCTTCCTGGTTGATAGACTCCTGCTGTGTCCTCCCTTGGTAGAAGGGAGGGAGTCAGCTCTCTGGGGCCCTTCTTATTTATTCATGTATTTATTTATTATATTGGATAGGTCCAGGGATCTAGCTCAGTGGTTCCGCCACCTGCCTCACAAGTGCAAGGACCCAAGTTCGATCCCCGGTACCAAAAAAAAAAAAAAAGATTATTATACTGGAGATTGAACTGAAGGTCTCCCACATGCTGGGCAAGAGCTCTAGCCCTTTTTATTTATTTATTTTTCTGGTACCAGGGATCAATCTTAGGACCTTGCGCTTGTGAGGCAGATTCTGTGCCACTGAGCTAATCCCCGGCCCAGCCCTTTTTATTTTTGAGACAAGATCTCACTAAGTTGTCCAGCTGGCATTGAACTTGTAATCTTCCTGCTCCAGGTGAGCACTGAGGCCCCTTCAATAAAGACACTAATTCTGGCGGGGTGTGGTGGCGCACACCTGTAATCCCAGCACTGGGGAGGCAGAGGCAGGAGGATTGCTGTGGGTTCAAGGCCAGCCTGGGCTACATAGTGAGACTCTATCTCAAAAAATAAAAGTAAAGGGCCAGGGATTTAGCTCAATGACACCGAGCCTGCCTCAAAAGTGCAAGGTCCTGTGTTCAATCCCTGGTACCAAAATTTTTTTTTTTTTTTTTGGTACTGGGGATCGAACTCAGGTCCTTGCGCTTGCACAGCAGGTGGCGAAACCACTGAGCTAAATCCCCAGCCCCAATCAAAAATTTTTTTTAAATAAAGATGCTAATTCTATGCATTAGGGCTCTCTCTTCATGAGCTAGTCACCTCTCAACACCCCCCCCCCATCCTAATACCATCCCATCAGGGACTAAGGTTATAAAATATGATTTAGAAGGGGCACGTTAACATCAGTTCATAACAACAGCTATAAAAACTTTTTCTTGCTATGTGATAAGTAGGACTATTTAAGTTGGTCTAGGTGTGTGACAAGGCCAGGAATTTAGAGTGAACTTGTTTACGTGCGACTGTGGCTCTGTAGTAGTGTAAGGGAATGTCCTTGCTCTTAGCAAATACACACAAATACTTAGAGGTGAAGGGCATGGTGACTGCAAGGTATTTTTAAATGAACTCAGAAGGAAAAACAATAGGAAATGAGTGTGAGGGTCTTTATTGCACTTTTTCTGTATTGCAGATACTTCTCACAATAAAATGTTGGAATATGGGATAGTAACAGTATCATTTGCTTGCTGGGGGTAACTCTTAAAACACTAGGAGTACCCTGTCCCCACCTAGTACAAGAAGGGAGGCGGCAATGCCTAGAAATGCCTCTCCCGTGCAGACCTGCAGACCCTGTTATTCACCTACAAGTGAATACCCCCCATTATCTGTTTTGAGTCTGCCACCTGAATTCAAAATGACCTTAAGCTTTTGCCATCTTTCCACATGCTTTCAACAACAAAGTGTGTGGTTTTTCTAAGAGCACATTGCTCTTGTGCCTGGCGGTACCGTCATCAGCGCGAGAGAGCGGGTGGCTATTTGTAGCACTGTGCCATGTTCAAGATGCTGTTTGATTATAAAAGGAAATTAATTCTCTCCCAGCCTGTATGAGTAATGCACTATATACTGGTTGCTTTTCCTTAAGAATAAATCTTCCCAGTGATCCATCAGGTACTCTGACATTATTTTGAAATGCTGTAATCTGTCTGTAAAATTGATCCCTTTAGCCATCCATCCATTCACCCACTCAGTCAAAGCTGGGAGTTATGGAGAATAGGCAGGGAAGAAAATACGAGATAACCCAAACCTGGAAGCATATTTGTGAGGTGACAAGAATTGTAATCATCACCGAGGATGTAGGAAGGACAAAATTCACATCATCCCTCTACAGCAGTTTCTCAAATTTCAATAATTCTAAAAAATCCATGATTTCTGTTATCTGAAGATCATTATCAAGTAATGGAATATTACTTATTTAATATCCTCCCTTAAATTCATTCATTTAAAAAATTTAAATGCCTATTTTGGTCTCATCCTAAATATTACTATCCATAAAACCAAGGCTTTGATGTGCTAATTATATTTTTCTAAGATATATAAAAATAAATGTATAGCTAATTGGCTCATATGTTGAGCAATATGTGTAATCTGTGAAATATATATATAAGAATCTACTGTAAATGAGATACATCTAATGATACATATACAGGAATCAGAAAAAGATTTAGGAGCAAATAGATTAAGGTAAAGCATTGGCTCTGTGTGTGCAAATGTATACAACATACACATTTTCATTAACTTTTATTGTTTTTCCCCTTCTTTTCATTAAGGCCTTTGTAGTAAATCAGTGAGTTAGCTTTGTACATTAATTTTCTAGAGACCAAAAGAATGGATTCAGTGAATATTCTTCTAATTAAAACATGACCAGGAATCTTGAATACTCATGGAGATCACACATCTGTGAAGATCTAGTGCAAAAAGAACCTTTTGACATAAATATCAGATATGTTCCAAAAATTTAAAATAGCAAATATAATATGAAGCAATTTAAAAGTTTTTATAGATAAAGATTAAGGTCATTTGGTTTTTTTCTCAGCACTTTATATTTTAGTCCTAAAGAAACAATTCTTTAAGGCACCATTTCCTTTCAAATAAATCATCTTGATTTTCTTAGTGAGCTATAGCTTAGCTGTTTTCTGTTACTATAACAGGGTATCTGCTCTAAAGAATTGAGGTGCTATGGCTTGGATCTAAAATGTCCCCCAAAGGATACCATGTTCAGAGGTGGGGCTGTGGAAGGTGATTGGATTTGGGGGTCTCTAATCTCATCAGTGGGAGAATCCATTGATGAGTTCATAGCTGAATGTGCTGTTACAAGGCAGGTAGTGCCTGGCTGGAGAAGATGGGAAGATGGGTCACTGGGGTGTCCCTCTGGAAGGTGTGTGTCTCTCTGTGGCTCTCCCTGTCTCTGTTACCTGGCTGCCATGGGTTGAGCAGCTTTCCTCCACCATATCCTTCTCACATGCTGTTTCTGCCTTGGAGCCAGCCAACCATGGACTGAAAACCCTGAGCTAAAATAAACCTCTCCTCCTCCAAGTTGTGGATGTTAGGTATTTTGTCCCACCAACAGAAAGGTGACTGACCAAAGGTTGATTTAGTTCGTGATTCCAGAGGCTAGGAAGTTCACAAATATGGTGCCAATGTTTGTCAAAGCACTGTGCAGTTTCATCTAATGGCAGAAAGGGGGCTTGGAAGAGGGAAAACAAAATCCATGGCCTCACTTTATAACAATCCACTATCAAGCTCATTAAACCAGTCCTGCAAGAATTGTACTAATCCTTCTCTGTTACCTAATTACCCTTTAAAGTCCCACCACTGTTTAATGCTATTGCACTGGAAATCAAATTTCATCATGAGTTTCAGAGGGAACAAACCATTTTACAACAATAGCAAGCTACTTTCTCGGCACAGAGCTGGGGGTGTACAAATACTGCCATTTCAAATATACACAGGCTGCTGCTTCAAATATTTAGTTTTTCTGGGCCGGGGATTTAGCTCAGTGGTTCCAGCACCTGCCTCACAAGCGCAAGGATCCGAGTTCGATCCCCGGTACCAAAAATAAATAAATAAATATTTATTTTTTCCCTTCATTTGCAAAGTATATTTTGCATCCTTATTTCATCCAGGCATAAGGCTGGATGCAGGGGAAACTGAAAAGTCAAACAGACATTGTCTTTCTCTCACAGACTAGTATGGGAGATGGGTACTAATCGAGTCATCCCCCCACCCCCAAATACCACATTTCCCTGAGGAAGTGGTGTTTGAGTTGAGAGCTGTGGGGAGGAGAGAATAATCCGAACAAAAGCTCCATCTTGCGCTGGGGCAGGGTGGGGGAACATTACACTTCTGAGTATTGAAAAAAATGCTTGAGTGGCTAAGTCTGGAACCAGTAGGGCTGGACTCCGCCATTGTACAGAGTTTGGTCTTTGCCTACAAGGGAACCAGTGGAGAACCATAGAAGGGCTTGAAAATCTCAAAATCAATGCTCTGACAGCAATGAAGGGGAGAAATGAGTATCAGGTTCAGAGCTACAGTGCTTACAGAAACTTGCCAAACTGCACCTATCCAAAACAGAACTATTGTTTTCTCATTTCCCACCTTCCCATACCTGCTTATGGTTCATGATTTCCCAACTCACTTCATGATTCCACTATCTAGTACAGTGGTGGTGAACCCATGGCACTCGTACCACAACAAGCTCTTTGTATCATTGAAAGCTCTGAAAGGTTTGCCATCACTGATAGTAGCTCAACCCATCCGTTATGCCTTTCTTCTGTTTTTCCCAGTATTGGAGATTGAACCCAGGGCCTCTGCACTGGGCTACATGCCCAGCCCCCTCCTGCCTTCAAGACAGGGTCTTGCCAAGTTGCCCAGGGTTGGCTCCATCCAGCTTGTGATCTTCCTGCATCAATCTCCAAGAGCATGGGGATTACAGGCATGCAAACTGCAGCCAGCTGATACCTCCATTTATCCTCCTCCCTCCAAATTGAATCTACGGCCAAATTCTGTCCAGTCTACCTCTTAAATATCTCTGTAACTCATTAAGTTCCCCATCTCTGTAAACTAATATAATCACCTCTTGCCTGAGACATTGTGCCCCTATAACCTGTTCTCCGCACAAAGTGAAGTTTTCAAACTGCAAATCCTCTGGCTAAAGTCCAGGAATCCAAGGTCAATTTTGATTAGCCAAGCCAAACATGGCAGACCTTTGACTGATTCAGTTGTAAGCAGAGACCTGGTGATGCATTTCTGGTCATTGAAACATGTAAGCATGTTTCTGGGTTTCTATTCTTATAGCTCAGAAGAAAGGGAAACATTTTATTCTATAGACACTGGATGTGCCCAATGTGCTACCAGCTCAAAAGGGGAACTCCACACTGCAAAGCAAACAGCAGTGCTTGAAGAGCACTGCCACCCCGGAAACCTGCCTCTTCATGGGAGAGATTTCCTTGCTATGTAAGCCAGGGTGTGTTTTCTGGAGCAAGCTTGCAGCCATGAATAGCCTGATATTGGCCTGTATCCGAGGCATCCAGTGCGTAACGGACAGGTAGTTACTGTACCTGAGCTCAGTGCAGAGGTCTGAGCTGGAAAAATATGTACATGAGTCCTTGGTGAAAACTGAAGGTTGGGGAAGGGATGAGATTAAAAACCAAAAAACTCTGAGGGAGAACAGTGAGCCTGCAGAGAAGGCTGGGAGTAAGTGGGCCCAAGAGGTGTCAAAGGAACCTGTTCTTTTCCTCCCCTATGGCCAGAGAAAAAGGACTTTGGCTTCCCTTCCTTTTATATTAAGACCAATATTAAAATATTTCTGAATGTGTCCAAACTGGAGTAAAGTTTTTAGCTGGGGGAGGAAGCTGGATTTCAGAACCAACCCATGGGATTAACATCAGGAAAGCCTGGCTTCCTGCCATTTAATAAGTAAGTCCTTTACCAGAATCTCAGAGGCAACCAAAAGTGGAATAAACTGGTTAGATAATATGACTTGCGAGTAAGTGTGTAAGGTACGGAATTGGACGGCACCAGAAACACAAGTCAACTCCACTGGTGTCCAGGGAAGATGCTGAAACTTGGGTGCAGGGTGGCCAGGGGGTGTGATGTCAGGGACTGGACAGACATCCCATGGGGAGGCACCATTATAAAAAAAGGCCTAGAGCTATTAAAACCAATGGCGCTGTTTACTGTATTAGGCAGATGGGACTATGGGAAGGAAGCCAGAATAGTGTGTCTCAAATGCTAAAGGGGAAGCTACTGAGCAGTCAAGAGTCACAGGGGTAAAGGGTTATTTCTGGTCAAAGCGCAGGCTTGTGTCTGGTGGGGGAGCCCAGGAGCTACGTCACCTGAGAGAGAGGGTCTCAAACTTCAGAGCACAGTAGAACCACCAGGGGTGACAATAGCAGTTCCTGGTACGCCTCCCGCCCCCATCAAATTCTACCAGTTGGGCTGACACATTCATTTTTTGAAGCTCCCCGGCCACTCTTGTGCCAAGGGATGACAATTCAGCTGTGCAGCCCTTCGTTAGCTCCCCCACCTCTGATGTGGACCAGAGTGTTTCTCAACTTTACGGAAAGCGTCCTTCCCAACCCACAGCAGTCCTAGCCCTTCCCGTTCCAGCAGTTGGGGACCCAGATGGGCCCGACCCGACGCCTCGGCCTCCTTGCGCTGCGGAGTGGAGGACGGTGTGCGGCCGGCCCCGCCCAGGCTCCTCGCAGAGACCAGCCTGGTGCAGGGTGAAGACAACCCGCAGTCACAGCCCACAAAGGCCGAGTTGGCTGCTGGCCTGCAGACTCTGGGTGAGTCTCGAGGGTGACTGGCGGAAGCAGCGACCAATGGTTTCCCGGCTCTTGTTTGTTTCCGCCCAGTCCTCCCTAGGGGCTGACACTTCCTAGACAGAAGGTTCGCCAGGCCCTGTTACGTAAGGGGAGGGTCAAGTGCGGTCCCACCCGAGCGAAACTGATTTGATTGGCAGAAAGCAGTGGTGTCGCCTCAACGCCTCCGGAAGGACGTCTTTGATTGACAGGTGTGGGAGCCACTTGGCGCCTGGCAGATGCGTGGAAGCATCCGGGGCCAGCGGGCGTGGGTAGGGGGAGGAGCCCGACAATGAGCAGGGCAGGGCGGGGCCGGGCGCGGGCAGGAGCCGGGTAGGGGCAGGGCTGGAGCTACAGCTAAAGATGCTGTAGGACCGACCGCGCTCGGCAGCCGGGAGCTCTGCATTGAAGACACCAGGGTAAGGCGGACTGCCCAGTCGGTTGTAGGTACGCGAGGACCGAGGAGTCCACTAGCCCGGGCCGCCTGTGTCCTCGGGCCTGGCATCTGTATGCCCTCCCCAACGCTCTCTACTCCACAGCGACGGCCAGCCTGGGACACGGGGGCGGGGCCGGGCACCCGTGCACTCTTGCAGGCACCTGCTGCGCAGCCGTCCCCGGCCGCAGTCTTCAGTCCCAGGTTGTTGCTACAGCTGGACCAGGCGGGCCTGAGGGAGGAGGCGGGCACAGTTAGCTGGACCCTGCGGGGGGCCCGCCCTCCCAGGTCCCGGCCCTGGGCCCCTACCCTAGCTGAGAGGCAACGAGTTGGGAGGGTCTGGACCCCAGCGGCGGGCCCTGATCGGCCTTGAGCCACCTGGGTGGCCAGGACAGGCCTCGGCCTCGCATCACCTGTAGACAGGTTTGCCCAGATTCTCTGCGTGCTCGCCCCGGGCGAGGGTGCCAGTCCTAGCCTGCTGCTAGTCACGGCTGTGCCCAGCGAGCCTGACCGGGGCCGGGGCTGTCGTCTTTTTTCTGAGCTCTGCTCCGTCACCTCTTGATGTGGAATTTCTTAAGCCCTTTTCAGGGTGATGTATTAAGTTATCAACTATGAAGGCAATAAGGCACCTAGGAGGAACAGCAGCGGCGGCTTCTATTTGGCCTCTGCCAGGTACAGATCATTCGCACAGGCCCAAGAGACTGACTTAGCTGTCTGATCAGAAAGCAATCATGTTTTGTTCTCAGAGCCAAACTAACAAATTCTAAAACTGTTTACTAATTACAAGGATGTTGCCTGCGATTTTCATCTATGTCATGCCTATTGGACCATGTCATACTATGCCGGTCGCAGACTAGGCATGTAATAAATGGTGTTGTTGACACCTGAAACGTGCTAGGGTTTGTCGTGATTGTGTTGCTGCTGGAACCATTGGGTTAAATCCATCACAACGCCGGACAGAAAATAATACCTCTTCTTTTTTTTCTTTTTTTTTTTTGGTACCAGGAATCGAACTTGGGACCTTGCACTTTTGAGGCAGGCGCCGGAACCACTGAGCTAAATCTCCGGCCCTAATAATACCTCTTCTTGAAGATAGGAAGAACTAGGGGCAAGTTTTATTGGACTCATAAAGGCAAAATCATAGGATAATAACGTAGTAGACTTGAGAGGGACTTTATAGGTAACTGCTCCATCCCAGGACATTTGCAAGTCTAGGAGCACCACTGCATAGGGGTGGGGGGTGGGGGTACTGTTCAATCAGGTATGTCCTAAAGGGCAGTGGGGTAAATCAGTGTTGTTGATTTTGGCCCAGTCATAGTGGGCCAAACAGGAACATGCTCTCCCACATTTTTGATGTCCCAGCTATTTTCATGTGTCATAGTCTCTTTTAAAGGGATTTGCAGAGAGCTGTTGCTAGTTATTGGATATAAACAGCATGTTTGTGGAAGAACTGGGATCCTCTCCCTCTGGTTCTGTTTTAATTAATGGGTGGCGTTTATCTCTTGGAAAGCAAAACAGCAGTAATAGGCACTGGCTGGGTATGATAGACCTAGTACTCACTGGTGATCTCACATGCAAATCGGAAAGAAAGCAAATGAGTGCTGATAAGTGACATTTTGTACACGATTTGCTTTTTGGGAATTTAGAGAAAAATGTTGCTTAGTTTTGACCCTTTTCCCATTCAGCATCTTGACTGGTATAAATAGAAGTTCACAGGAGCTCTGCTTTAAACACTGCTGAGCTGGAGGGCAGTCACCACAGCGAAGTTGCTTTTCTTACAGCTGGGTTGGGCTGCTTTTTCCTTTGCTTCTTCATATTTTTAGTAAATGACCCACTGACTTTGTGACCTTTGAAACATGTTTTCTTATCCACTACTTGAAGCCTTGAGTAGATCTGTTTGTAAAATGTCTCTTTTGCACTTCTTGCATCTGTATCATTTGACAACCCTTTAAATGCCGGATCCTGCAGAATTTCCCTACTTTTAGCAGTTTATTCCCCCTCTCTTCTTTCTGACATTGATATGCTTTCCTTGTTTTTTTCTTATTTCTCTGGCTAACAGTTTTTGCCAGGATGACTCTATTTGTACTTGAGACAACTCATTTAAGACACTCTTAACTCAGCCACCTTAGATCTTTATCATTTGTTCCTTTATCATGACGGGAGGAACATTGATAGGACATTTGCAGAGATAAGGACAGTACATTCTGAATCTGGCAAAAGCTTTCCCCTTAGTTAAACACCTAGGTATCAAGCTAGTAGCAACTATTGTGGTCTGTTATCTTCAGAATTTTTGGCACTAAAGCTGAACTGTGTCACCAAATATCCTGAATCCTAGCCAGGGACCTAGTGCACAGATTTTTGCAGACATCTAAAGGTGCCAGAAAAACTGGAGCCTAAGGAGGAATGAATATAGAAGGAAATTATTTCTGAAGCTGCCTAAAGACATAGCCTAGGCTTTTGTAACTATATATTATGCAGTGTTATACTGTATCTTCAGGGTATTAGATTTAGTTTCTAACCATTTCAGAAGTCTTAACTGGTGTTGGTATATTTATATTTTTGGTTTTTTTAAGGTAAAGTGAATGCTGAGGACAGAAGAATCGGATGACACAGGCCAGTGAATTTCTTTGTTTGGAGCACACATTATGAACCCTTTCTGGAGCATGTCTACAAGCTCTGTACGCAAAGTAGGTATAGTCAATAAATGTAAGCAAACCTGTTTGCTTCTTTGTCAGAAGAGACGGTCAAATTGAAGGCTAAAATAGTAGACACCAGCTAGGGATGCTAATGCACACCTGTAATTCCAGTACTCTAGGAGCATGAGGCAAGAGGATCACAAGTTTGAGTCTAGCATGGGCAATTGAGTGAGACCCTGTCTCAAAAAATAAAAAGGCTACGGATGTAGCTAAGTATGAAAGCCCTAGATTTAATCCCCAGAACCACAGGAAACAAAAATCTATACCAAGTTCACTTATAATCTACCCCCCACCCCACCCCCCGGTACTGGGGATCAAACTTGGCTCCTTGCTCTTGCACAGCAGGCAGCGAAACCACTGAGCTAAATCCCCGGCCCTATTCACTTATAATCTTAATAAAATGGTCTAGTTTAGGTTTTATTTTTGAGAAATAATTACTTTATCCATTAAGGTCAGTTTCTAAGGCTGAGATTGCATGGCAAATAGAAGGCACTTTGGATATCACAATTTTAAGATTTTTTCATTAAGATTATATTTATACATACTGAAATTTGTGACACATCATTGTAATAGTTTTTGTTAAACTTTAGAATTCAGTGGTTAGAGAAACTTTGGGAAAGCTATGGTCAACTCAGACTTTTGAGGGGCACTAATTTAATTTTTCTAAATAAAATTTCTTTAAAAATATATTTTCATCTTAGGAATGCTTTAACTATGGAAACAATAAGAAAAATAACCCATAATTCTGTCAGAGAACACAGTGATTACTTTTTTCTATACATTTTTATATAGCTTATTAAGTAGGCTGTACTCAAGCCAAGGGAAGTACTGGTAGTTTAGTTTCTAGCTCATTTTGACTTTTTCTTTGACTAAGGATGACAGTTTATGCTGGTGTTGCTCCGAATGTGGAGACATCCATTAAGGGCAAGATCAAAATCAGACAAATGAGAATAGTTCATTCCTTGTTTTTATCCAGATGCTGACATCAGGGAGTGACTAATTTCAGTCATCCACAGCATTTACTTTGAACTTTACTTACCACCTGCCCTTCTACAGCATCTTTTTAGTGCTTGCCCTTCTATACTACAAAAGGAGTTTTCTAGTCATCTTCAGTTGTCTAGTGGTTTAGTAATGCCTTGCGTCTTGAGGCTACCAGGAGAAACCATTTCTTTCTTTGTTTCACTTAATCCTCTAGATACTGATTGTATTGTCCTTACAGGATGCTACTAATGACACTTTTCTAATGCTTTAGCCTTATTTCAGCCTTGTCTGCTCTTTCTGTGACCTGTCTGCTGGAAAGATTTTAAAGTCATCTTGATGATGGTGTCAGAATGTCCATGTAAAAGAGCAATTCTAGCTTTTAGGTCTTGGAGCTAATATTGTAATCTTGTTATTGAATAATCATCCTAACATTCTCACAACTTCATCTTGAATAGCGTTCTGATGGTGAAGAGAAGACATTAACAGGGGACATGAAAACCAGTCCTCCACGAACTGCACCAAAAAAACAGCTGCCTTCTATTCCCAAAAATGCTTTACCCATAACTAAGCCTACATCTCCCACCCCAGCGGCACAGTCAACAAATGGCACGCATGCTTCTTATGGACCCTTCTACCTGGAATACTCTCTGCTTGCAGAATTGTAAGTTCTTAACAGACTACTTTGTTCGGTTATGAATGATCATTGAGTTGGAAAATGAAATTTATTCTAATGGACTAGTAAATTAGTTCAATCTTAAAGCTCAAATTTATCCCCCTTTTACTTTCTTAGAGAGCAAGAAGAGGAAGAAACTAAGATTTATGAAGAACTTACAGTAATCAAGAACTTAGAAACTGTGTGTGTGTGGTACTAGAGGTTGAACCCAGGGCTACTAAGCTACATCCTTAGCCCTTTCTGTTATTTTTGAGACAGGGTCTCACTAACTTGGCCTCAGCTTGCCTCAAAATTGCCATTCTTCCTGTCTCAACCTGCTGAGTATCTGGGATTACAAGCATGTACTACCATGCCTTGCCTTAAGAGGTTTCTGTAGAGGGTGGGCAGTGGCAGTCTTTTCTTCCTTGTGTCAGAGCCATCTTGAAGATTGTATTCCAATTTGGTGATCACCCTGAAGGAGGCATCCTGACAGACTAGTCCTGGTAGAAATCTGGAAGACTTTAGTTATCAGCAAGTGAAGGAACTGGAACTGCTGGCTTAGAGAACAGTAACCTTAAGAAGTACTTGTTAGAGCTATCTTCACAGAGGTGAAGGTCTGTTATTAGAAGGGATTTAACTTATTTTGTATGACCCCCCCCCCAAGTGCAGGCTTGGTGTTTATAAGGCATTGGAAGATTTGGGCTCCAAATCCAGATAGGTAAGAACTTGGTTAGTCACTGAAGTCTGCCCTCGCTCTGAAATTTTATGTGCCTGCAGTGTGCAAGGAGCTGTACTTGGGCAGAGTGCTAGTAGTGATGACACAATGCTTGGCACATAAAGGGACTCAATTAGCACGTGGATTCACATGGCATTTGTTTTGATAATTTGTTAAAAGGGTAGAAAATTTGGACAATTCCTAATATCCATCATTTAAAAATTCCTCTCTATATATAGTTATTTTAAAAGCATCCTTAGTTCTTTCCTCAGAGTACTAATGTGGTAATGGTCAGACGGTCTGAGGCCCCAGTGTAATGGGCCGGGTGTGATTGGTCAGTGCAATGGTTTCTTTAGCTTTATAATGGAAGCCTTGTGATTGAGGCTGGACTGTGAGTTGGACAGGCTCCTATTGTGTTGATTAAATCTGCTGGGTATTCATACACAAAACTTTTTCTGACAAACCTCATCGTGGTAGATACATCATCTACCATGCTGCTGCTGACATGCTGAATTTTAGTGACTTAAAAATGAAACAGATGATTTAGAAAATGATTAAATGTGATGGCAGTTAGGTAATAGAAACAATGAACCAGGGCCCAATAAATTACTTCCTGGTACAATTCAAGATTGGCAGGTGTATGTGTTTTAAGGCCTCAAGGTTGGATCATAGCTCGTAAATACAGTTGCAAAGAGCAGAGCAGAATGGCTGTTGATGGGTCACTTAGGGTCCAGGAAAAACCAGTGAAGCCTTTGTTTATCTGTCTTTCCTTCTTTTCAGCACTCAAACTCTTTCCCACTCCCTAGCAAAGCCGACAGGGTTCAAGTGTCTGAGTTTAGGATGTTATCTGGGGACAGAGTACACAGTGTGAGAGCTCACAATGGCTGCCTTCACATTGAAGCACTGCCCTCCGCCATGTGATCTGGTGACTCAAACTCAAAAGGATAACTAAGTGATGGCCAATCCATGGAATCTTACTATAATTAACTAAAATTGCATTTTAGAAGTTTTTTTTGTTTGTTTTGTTTTGTTCTTTGGTACTGGGGATCAAACTCGGGACCTTGCACTTGCGAGGCTGGCGCCAGAACCACTGAGCTAAATCCCCGCCCCGCATTTTAGAAGTTTTTAAACTTTGTTTTTATTTCACATTTTATTATAATGTACCTTATTTGTTAATATCCTGAGCTTCAGTAAATGATACTATTTTTTTTTTTTTTTT
>NW_004624757.1:3300535-3317665 GCF_000247695.1 Heterocephalus glaber
TTTTTTTTTTTTTGGTACCAGGGATCAAACTCAGGTCCTTGCGCTTGCAAGGCAGGAGCCAGAACCACTGAGCTAAATCCCCAGCCCTCTAATTTCTCTTATGATTTTGTTCTTCACCCAAAGAAATCTGTAAATCAGTTTCCAAAAATTAGGAGATTTCCCAGATGTTATTTCTGTTAATGATTTCTGATTTAATGCCATTGCAGCCAGAAAATAAAATGCATTATTTGAATTCTTTAAAATATCTTGAGCAGGCAGGAGCTATAGCTCAGTGGTACAGTTCTTGTCTATATGTGGAAGGCCCTAGGTTTCATCCTCAACACTACCAAAAATTTTTTTTTTTAAATTGAGATTTGTCTTAGGGTCCCAGAATGTGGTCTGTTTGTAAATAGTCCATGTGCAATTGATGCTATTGATGTGTTCTATAAATGTCAATTAGTCTGCTTGATAATGTCCACATATTTTGTATCATTACTGATTTTCTCTATTCTATCAGTTATGTTGAATCTTCTATGAACTTTGATTATATATCCTTATCATTAGGAAATGAATTATCACTGATAATATTCTTTGCTCTGAAATGTTTTGATATTAATACAGCTACTCCAACTTTTAGGATTAGTATGGTCTAACTTTTCCATCCTTTAACTTGTGTGTGTGTGTAGGGAGGGGTTACTAGGTATTGAACCTATGACCCTTTGCATGAGCTACTTCCCAGCCCTCCTTATTTTTTGAGACAAGGTCTTATTACATTGCCCAGGCTGGACTCAAACTCACAATCCTCCTGCTTCCACCTCCCAGAGTGCTGGGATTACAGGCATGTGCCATCATGCCTGTCCCATCCTTTTAACTTTTTAAAAAGCAGTGTTGACATTTAATCACAGTCCACACAATTCACTCATTTAAAATGTACAACTACATGGCTTTTGGTGTGTTTCCAGAGTTAAGCAACCATTACCACATTCAATTTTAGGACTCCTCAACTTTTGCCCATTAGCAAAAACTGTCTTCTCCCCTAGGAAACCTGTATTAATCTTTCTGCCTCTATATATTTACCCCATTCTGGACATTTACATAAATGGGATCATATGTAGTTTTTTTATGATTGGCTTCTTTCACTTAACATATAGGTCCATCCACATTGAAGCATTTATCAGTATTTCATTCCTTTTTATTGTCATCCAATATTCCATTGTGTGGATATTTATTCATCAGTTAATGGGCATTTGGGATGTTGTCTTTTAAATTATTTGTGTCTTTACATTTAAAACTATTTAGAAACAGCATAAAGGTTGATCTTGATTTTTTATCCAAGGTGACAATTCTGTCTTTAAGTTGGTGTATTCAGACCACTTACATTTCATTATTAGTTTACTGTTTTCCTTTTTTTGAGACAGGGTCTTAGAACATAGTTCAGAGTGGCTGGCCTCTAACTCACCATCATCCTGCCCTCGGCCTCGCAAATGCTGGGACTGTATGTGATGTGCACTACCATACCTGGCTCTTACCTTCTGAATTATTATGATTCCAGTTCATCTCTTTTGTCTAATACCTCTATGCTTTTATATTTAGTCTTTTCTTGCTGTATGGTCAAACAGCAATATATATTACCTTCCAGTTTTATGATTCCTTTTTTCCATTTAACTCTTTAATCAATTTGCAGTTTAGTTATAGGTTAAAAGTTTAATTTTATAAGAAACATTAGCCATTTCCTCCCACTTTGTTTTGGAGTATTCTTGCCAATTTGTTTCTAGGCTTTACGATTAATTCCACTGGGAATATCACTGGAATTAAACTAAATTTATGTAATGGAAAATATTATATTTTTAATATTTAGGCTTCCTATTTAGAAAGATTGGTATAGCTTCATTTATTCCAGTCTTTAAAAATCTCTAATTCAGCAATCGAGTGCTTGTCTTTCCATGTTCAAGGCCCTGGCTTCAGTCCCTAGCACCTCTCCCCTCAATCTGTCAAAAAAAAACCCCAAAAACTAAGGTTAAATTACTATAAGATATTTGTTTAAGACATGTAATAAATACTGTAGGAAAAGTTTTTCCTTATGTTTTTCAACAGATTTTTACTGCTCGTTTTACTTGTTTTTTTCAGTCTTTTATTCAAAAGATTCCAAGCCTAAAGAAAAGTTCAAAGAATGGTACATTAGGGCTGGGGATTTAGCTCTGTGGTTCCAGCGCCTGCCTCACAAGCGCAAGGTCCCAAGTTCAATCCCCGGTACCAAAAAAAGAATAGTACATTAAATTCCCATTTTCAAGCATTAATGTTTTACTATATTTGTTCTTCTTACATATATTTTTCTAGCTGAACCATCTGGATGTAAATTGTTGACACTGGGACATTTCCTCTTTGAATACTTTAACCATAGTCTCCCACATAATCCAGTAGCATTAATGCTAAAAAATTTAAGAGAAATTTTTAATTTTCCAAATTATCCCAATAATGTCCCATGTAGCAGTGTTTTCCTGTGCAAGATTCCAATCAAAGATCATGTCTCTCTATATTCTCCTATGCAGTACTTCCTCCATCCTCTATTGCTTCAACCTTAACTGTCACAAGAAGGTTTTCTTATCTGCTGCTTCTTGGATACACTCTCACTTTTCAGCTTTTTTTTTTCCCCCTGGGGATTGAACCCAGAGTATTTGTACTTAGCTATATCTTCAACCCTTTTTATTTTGAGACAGGGTCTAAGTTGCCCAGAGTGGCATCAATCCTTATGTCTCAACCTCCCAAGTAATCGCGATTACAAGTGTATACCACCCACACAGCTTACCAAGTTTCTAAGTTTTCAACTTTTCACAGCCTGATTCAAGCTTCCCACCCTTCTTCTCAGGGTGACATAGATGCTACTAATAAACCTATGCTTCTATGATTATCACACTGCAATCTCCAATTCTCCCTTTAGATAAAGAGTCCATAGGACAGAACCACTGCCTATCCCACAAACAGCAACCTGGTAATCTGTTTAGGGATCCAAATTTTCTGTTGCTTTAGAAAAGTTAAATTCTATAAATAAAAAGCACAACTCTCCAGATTTACAGCAGAATGTTCAAAATGCACAAACAGAAAATGAGGGAATAAAAGTAAATCCAAATTCCTTACCCTATTTCCAACTCCAAGGTTCTCAAAAAATCACGCCAACCAGCCCTGCTTTTTGCTTCATTGGGACTTAGTGGCCCCTGCTCCACTGCAGTTCCTACCACTCTCGTGTGTGCCTAGGCTTAGCATAAAGCCTATTTCTACCATCCGAAAGCATTTTAGGAGGAGTACAGGCCAAAATTTATGTTAGTCTCACCTTTGATGGACTGTTGCTGAAGTAGTAAAAAATCTTTTCTCGAGGAGAAAGGATCGTTTCATTTTTATGTGGGGAAATGTAGACAGGATGATTTTGAGACAACTGTATTCGGCGAGGGGAGCCTGTTCTTACAAATGGATATGGAGAGAGTGGAGGAGCATCCATCTGTTAAAAACAAAAATCAGTCATTCTAAGAAAAAAATTTCTAGAAAGGTATTTTCATTGAAAAATTAGTATTTTTAAGAGGTATGATAAATCAGTAGTTTTATGAAAGGTAAACAGTGATACATTAGCAATAATGATCAACCCCCCCAAAATCATACTAATAAATAAACATTAAGTGCTTAGTGTATATCAGTCACTGTTTTAAGCATTTTCTAATGTCATTTAATCCTCACTACAGTCCCATAAGCTAGATAACTACTTCTGTTCCCATTTTATATATGAGAAATCAAGAAGAGAAAGTTAAATAGTTTGCAGTGTCACCACCATTCTTATGATGTGAACTAATGTAGCTGTCTCTGGTACTATACTTTGTAGGGAATCTAAATATAACTTTACTCTTAATGCTTAGCAACAATAGAAATTATTATGCAAGTTATTTCAGTTAGAAACTTCCTTAGTTTTAATCGAACAATTATTTGTAAATCTAGTTTATATATAGAACATGACAAATATAATCGATTCCTCATCCCTCAGAAATGAAAAAGAATGAAATAATCCCTGTTAAACTTACTATGTTTGCTTGTGAGTACTTTAGGGCAAATGTTTTGATTTGTTTTATGTAGATGTTGTTGTAGAACTGAATAAGGTCGCCTCTCTCCTCCTCCTCCATGTCACTGTTGGCACCTGTGAGACGAGTAGGTGTAGGAGGGGCGCTGCTAGGCTGTGGAACTGGCAAGGTGCTGCTGGACCTCATGACAGGACTAGAGTCTCGACTGGCTGCAGCCGGTGGAAAAAGCATGTTAAGTTGCAAAAACTGCCATTCGGATTATTTTAAAAAAAGAAAATTCAGTAAGAAAAACTATCTGGACTAATTAATTGCAGTAAGTAGGCACTCTTGTCTTTATACTAGTCAGAGATCAGACAGGATATTAATAACTTTACTTCTATGCTATAATCAAAGCAAGGGTTTACTGAGTAGTTCCCGTTAATAAGTTACACCATGTTTTCTGGAACCTGAGCCCTGCACTATGTGCAGCAACTAGGGATGGCATTTCCACATCATGGCTCCAGTTGACATGCCAGCTCTTTCTGGAACTCAGGCCAGCAGATTCCTGCCTGAACTTCTCTGATTCCTCTGGAGAAAATGTTATGCACTCTGTGCCTCAAAGCTATGGAATGAAGGCCAGCTTTGCCACTAAATTTAGAATTGGATTTATTGCTCCAGCAAAGCCTTTGCCAATAAACCACTTCATGTAGTGGTTATCTCATTTAATAATGTATAGTGGTTTAGGCCTTAAAATTTTTTTAAAGCTAATTTTGTTTTATAAGAGTTCATAAAGATCTCGCTTACTTCTATCTTTGTTTAGTTCTGTTGGCGAATTCTGATGGCTTCTGCTATCACTGCTGCCAGAATTTCTTCTTTTTCTTTTCCCTTTTATCAAAACACTTCTATATACCTTAAAAGAGATAGTGAGAAGGTGACAGAAGCTAATATTTATTGGATACATCCTAGATGACAGGCCTTGACATGTTACTGGATTCTTACAACAATCCCATGTAGTGATAGTTGTCCTCCTCAGAAGCCATTAAATGCAGCCAAAGTCATAACAGCTATTAAATAACTGACCTGGGATTTACACTAGAGCCTATCTAGCTTTATGTACTACCTAAAATACTACAGAACAGGAGTAGTACCCAACTATAAAATCAAGTCAGATTCAAATGTCTAGCATTCTTGCCTTTCAGAGATGAATGACATTAAAGTTAAAGTGAATTTATAATTTTAATTTAACATTACCTTGGTTAAATGTACAGTACTGCATTTGCTAAACTGAAAAGTGACACAGCAAGAAGTTATTTGTTAATGATGAAAGATTAAATTAGCAACTTCTGTAGAATCTTAGTTGTTTATCCTAAAAAAAAGTCTGCAGAATTAACTGTGGATAATTTTTTTGTATTCATCACGGACTTTAAGCTCTATTTTCATTCCTGAAAAAATGTAGTTACCTGGCTTCTGGCCTGTGGCTGAGTCCTGTAACATCGCATGATGTTCTGGAAGGACTTGTCTTCCTTTGTGACCTGGCAAAAAATGGGAGGATCCGTGATAAACTTCTAGCATAATAGTGTGAGGCTCTCAGTGAACCTGCTCTCCACTGAAAGTGGCAGAAATTATATTTTAAAAAACAGTAATTTAAAGCCTCTGAAAATGGTCCTACAGACATACAAAAATCAAGAACTATCTATTCAAGAAAATAAAGTTCAGTAAAAGCAGAGAGCATGGTATATGAACCAAGACCTAGAATAAAAAAGTATAATAACTGAAATGAAAAATTCATCAGAGGAGGAAAACAGATTTGAGCTATAAGTGAAAAACAAATTAGCAGTTGAATAAAGAGAGTGCATGATGTGAGGAAGAGCGAAAAACAAAAATAGAGCCTCAGAGAAAAGTGGCAACCATTAAGCACATGAACATATGTGTAACAGGATTATCAGGAGAGAACAGAGAAGCAGAAAAAAATGTTCAAAGAAATAGACTGAAAGGTCCCTAAGGTAATTTAAAACAGTAATGTGCATACATTCAAAGGAAGCTCAACAAACTCCAAATAGAAGAAACTCTGATCCATACCCACGTATATGCCATTGAAAAAATGCTGAAAGCCAAAATCTTGAAAGCAAATAGAAAAATAACTTTTCATTTTCAGAGAAACTCTAATAAAAGTTGACTTCTCGTCAGAAACTATACAAGTCAAGTATGTTTGTATATGAGGCAATGTTGGAACTATAACAGCAATAATATATAGAGGACATTAAGGAGGGAAGATATAATCAAAGTATGGCATATGCATGTATGAAAATGCCACTGACCCACTAAATTATTCAATTAATATATACCAATAAGTATAATTTTTTAAAAGTATTATATTTAGTATTTATTTAAAAGTGTTTACAATAAATCATATTTATTATACAAAGCAATAGTAGTGTATTTGCCAAAAATAATACAGAAGAGGTAGACAGGAGCAAAACTGTATTGGGCAAAGGAAAAACTAGAGATGGCAACTTGAATCCACAGGAATCATTAAGAGAAGCAAAAATGATAAATAAGGTTAGCAAAAGCTATAAACATATTCCTTTCAGCTCTTTTAAAGTTATAAAATTATATCAAGTAGCTATAACAAAGTACTGTTGGATTTGTAGTACTTATGGTTGGAACATGTATAACAATACACCACAAAAAAAGATGAAAGGAAAATAAACATAACACTTCTATATCTCAGTAGAAATTAGTATCGCTCTGAAGCTAGATCAAATACAAAGGAAACAAGTTAAATTATTACTAAAATTCTACCTTTAAAAATATTTACCTAATGCAAAAGAAAGCTGAAATAAAAGAACAAGACATAAAAAACAAAGCAAAATCACAGAAATACATCCAGTTATATCAATGACATCACACTGGATTAAAAAAACCATGTGGTAGGGCATGGTGGCACATGCCTATAATCCCAGCACTAGGAGGCTGAGGCAGAATTGCCACAAGTTTGAGGCCAGCCTGCACTACATAGGAAGTTTAAGGTCAACCTGAATCATTTCCTGTCTCAAAAAAATAAAAATAAACAACCCATGTGTCAAGGGGGAACTGAGTTTTCCACAACAGTGTTAAGACCATTCAATAGGGAAATGATAGTTCTTTTAACAGTAGTTCTGGGTCAACTGGAAAGCTACATAAAAAAGAAACTAGATTTCTATCTCATACCATATAAAAAATTTACTCAAAATTGGTCAAAGACACAAATATAAGAGGTAATACTAAGAAAGCACAGGAATAAAACTTTATGATCTCTCGGATCTAGCAATGGATTCTTAGATATGACGCGAAAAGGGTGAGCAACAAACCAGAAAATATGTAATTAGACAATCAAAATTAAAAACCTTTATGCTTCAAATGCTACTATCAAGTGAAAACACACGGAATATAAGAAATATTTTCAAATCCTGTATCTTGCAAGGTAGTTGTATTCAAAATATATAAAGAACTCCAGCAACTCAAAAACAGATGAATAACCCAATTTAAAAAGCAAGGGGCCGGGGATTTAGCTAAGTAGTTCCGCCACCTGCCTTGCAAGCGGAAGGATCTGAGTTCGATCCCTAGTACAAAAAAAAAAAGGCAAAAGATTTTAACAGGTATTTCTCCAAAGGTACACAAATGGACACTAAGGAAATGAAAAGATGATACATCATTAGGCAAATCAAAACTACAACGAGAGAGCACTTCACACTCAATAGAATCAAAAACTCAGAAAACAGGTCGGGTGTGGTGGTGCACACCTGGAATCCCAGCTACTTGGGGGACTGAAGCAGGAGGATTGCAAGGTGAAGGCCAGCTTGGACAATTTAGTAGTACTCTGTCCCAAATATATGTTGGGGATGTAGCTCAGTATGAGACCCTGGATTCTGTCCCCAGTACTGCAAAGCAAAACAAAACACCCAACTCAGATAATAAAAGCCAACAAATAAAAGAGCCAACAATAAAAGATGTTCAACATCACTAGTCATTAAGCAAAAACATCAAAACCACAAGATACCACTCAATTGTTAAAGCTGTATGGCTACAACTTAAAAAACGATAACAACATGTAAACTAAGTTCGCAAAGATACAGAGAAATTGAAACACTATTTATTGCATTACTGATAGTAATGTAAATGATGGTTCCTCAAAACATCATATATAAAGTATTACCATATGACCCTACAGTTCCCCTCCTAGGTATAAACTCAAGAAAACTGAAAGCAAGCACCCAAACAAGTACATAATACGCACATATTCACAAAAGCACTATTTATAATAGCCAAAGGTTGGAAACTGCCCAGATGTCCATCATTGGATAAATGGACATACAGATTGTGATATATCCATACAGTAGACTATCATTCAGCCATAAAGAGGAATGAAGTACTGATACATACTGCAACATGGCTACACCTTGAAAACATCCTCAGTGAAAGAAACCATACACAAAAGGTCACATATTGTACCATCCTGTTTATACGAATATTCAGAATAGATAAATCCATAGAGTCAGAACACAGATTGCTGGTAGCCAGGGGCTGTGAGAAGAATAGGAAGAAACCACTGAATGTACAAAGGGCTTTACTTTGCAAGGATGGAAATGTTTTGGAACTAGAAAGAGGTGCTGAGCATACAACACTGCAAATGTACCAAATGCTCACTTTAAAATGGTTAACTTTGTTATGTGAGCTTCACTACAATAAATTAATTTTTTTAAAAAAGATAATAAAATGTATTGAGAAAGTGGAGAATTTAAGACTGTCCTATATTAGTTGGTGGGAATGTGAAATGGTAAAATACTTTACAAAACAGACTTACAATTCCTCAAATAAACATAGAGCTACCAGTGATCTGTGGATCCATTCCCCAGTATACACCCTAAAAAATGAAAGCATATGTCTACACAAAAACTCATATACAAATCTAATAGCAGTGTTATTCAGAATAGCCAAAAAACAGAAACAATTCTAGTGTCCATCAACTGAAGAATAGATAAAAGTACTATACAAGGGAATGTTACATACTAAGACACATTTAGGTTGCACATTTTAAATAGATGGATTATATTTCAGTAAAGCTGTTTTAAAATTTTCTGAGTGGACTAGGTATACTGGCACACATCTGTAATTCCTGACTGAGGTGACTGAGGCAGGATGATCACAAGTTCAAACCCATTCTGGGCAACTTAGCAAGGTCTTGTCACAAAAAAGGGATGGAGGATGTAGCTCAGCGTGAAGGCCTGAGGTTCAATCCTCATTACCATAAAACAAAACAAAAATATTCTGAGTAATGAAATAGCATCTTTGCTTTTATCTTTTTAGACCTGAATGGTACTCACCTTTGCCATGACATAAATGGCACACATTAACAACTGGTCCAGATGTCTGTCCATCATAATTTCAGGACACTGAATCATGGAGAACTCAAAGCAGGTCCAGATTTTTTTCCTTAGTTCATCTGAAATATCCAGTTTAGCACAAAGATCCCGAAGGCGGACACCTGCTAAGTGGTAAACCTAACAGATAAACACAAACATTTCTTACTTTGCTTAACAATTACTTTTCCCATGTTCCTGCTCTGTCAAAGGTATGTGAAAAATTACCTTTCTAAAGAACAGTGATAAAGAGCTGGTCATCTTGGGTCTAATACTGCCGCTGGTTAAAGCCTGGCCTTGTTTCTGTTGTTGTCCACATGGGGAAATCTGTTGAATGGCCACTTGACCAGAGACTTGCAAGGTTGTTCCTGTGACCTGTTGAGAACTCAGGCTTCCAGCCAGGGCCTGAGCACTGAGGGGCTGAATGGAGCCTGTCACAGCTTGTGCCTGCCCTCCAACGTTGACTTGGACTGGGAAGAATGTTATCCCTCCATTTTCATTGGCAATACCTACAGTTCATTCCGGGCCGGGGGGAGGGGGGAGAGGGAGGGTTTGCAGAAAATACAATCATGAGGCTTTCCTGGGAGAAGTTTCCATCTCTCTCAAGTCCCCTCTCCCCATCACTCCATCCCATATCGTCATTTCAACCAAATCTTCAATGACTTTCCAATAAATGCCAGAGAACTCACCCAATTCTATCTTCCTTACCTTGTACAGGAATGGTCACTGTTTGTCCATTGTTGGCTGTGACAGTGGCTGTTGCCATGGTGACCAAGGTCTGTCCAGGAACTGGTGTGACAGAAACTGCCTCCCCAGATACACTCTGCACAGGGACAGCATTGACCAAGGGTTGTGGGGGAATGCGCCCAGGTGTTCCTCCATCAGAGGGGCTGTCATTCTCAAACAGCCGCCTTCTGGTAGTGCTGACTGTTGGGGAGCTGTATCTATCATATAGTGTAGTTGGAGATGTTATACCTAGGATCAAAACAGATTGTACAAACCATTTAACACAAGACAACATATCTCCCTCCAAGGTCTTATGTTCAAAACTAACTACAGTATTCAAAATAGTTCATGACTTAAAAAGCAAAGCACAAATTACAGATATATAGGTTAGAGTATACCTGTATTCAACTAATATTCAAATGAACACTGAGCAAAATTTTGTAATTTCTATTTGTCTCACAGTGCTACTTTCTCCACTCCTCCTTGTCCTAGGCTTTGTTGTTGATTACTACAAGGACTTCATAATATAGGAGCAATTTATGGAATTATTCTAGGGCTGAGGGTGTGGTTCAGCAGTAGCTTGCACTTGCCTAGCATCCTGAGGGCCTGCACCATAAAACAAATAAGGAATTATTCTATTTTTCTATATTTTTTGTTACATTCTTTTCTTATATTTTGATTTTATTGTGGTAAAATGCACATAAAATTTACCATTGGTAACATTTAGCACATTCACAATACTGTGTGCCACCATCATCACTATCTAGTTCCAGAACACTTTAAATATCACTAAGATATATCTAAGGGAAGAAAATCTTAGTGCATTAAGCAGGCTTGGCACTCACTATAACTAAATCTGAAAGTTAACCTTTTTTTTAAAGCTCAAATAAGTTTTCTTCTGTTACTCTTTGATTCCTGCTTTTCCTCTACCTGTTCCTTCTGGAAGTCTGACTTCATTTTAGTACTGCTGTATCTGCATCTCTTGTCTTTTATTGTTTCATTGAATGGCTTTCTTTTCTTTGCATTTTTTTCAGGACGTTTCCCCTGTTTAATATTCTTTAGTTTGAATTTTAGAAGTATTTACTGTTTTTCCATCTGATTAAATATTTTAAAAAATAGAAAATCATGTTTTCTTTTCCTCTCTCAAATACATCTTTTTCTATTTTTAAGTTCCCTACCACTAGGGCAAGCCATTTCTTACATTAAATTAGCCCACAGAAGCCATTCATTTTGGCCAACTTGACTTTATTCCATAAACTATTAAATTTCCTTGAACTTTTAGTCTTTCTTTGCTCAATTCAGCCAGCTTCCATGGGTTCCACTAGCAGTTGTGGAAGTCAGATTGTTGGGATTTTTTGGGCAACAGAAAATTGAGAGGTGGTGAAAATTAAGACAGTTTTCCAAGTGACCTGTAGTGACAGTCATGCTTGGGGATACACAGAAACCAGGTAGAAACAGTTTCATAGTTCCTGAGGCATTGCACTTGGCTCAACTAGTCTGAGCTTCGGTTTTTATCCCATGCTTAGCCACAGGACCATAGTCCTTTCTTGGCTACTGAGCTATCATCCTCCCTTTCCCAATGTAAACAAAGATGACAAAGTATCTGGAGGCAAAACTCCAAAATATTCTCAGAAGCCCAAAGCCTAAGATGGGCTTAGCACAAACTCATTCCAGGCTGTGTACTATGCTTTATCCCATCACATCTAGTCTGTTTTTTATCCACTTTTCTTTGTAGATCAATCAGTTCAGTAGGACATTTAGAGGGCTAGGGAGTTAGGAAAATATACCTAACCCATCATCTTCCAAAAATTTCTTTAAAATTATTCCTTCCTTTATATACATTATATGAGAATATTTATGAAGGGAAAATCAAATATCTGAAATAGAAAGCTTACTGATGAACCCGAAACTACAACCCAGAGAGATGGAGTCTCCTCCCAGATTGTCTCTGTTACCTAGATGGGATAAAGGACTGGCTTTCAAGGGCCTCATGTACTCAGAGAAGGTGCGTTTGAAAGAGGAATGGACAATGGGGCACTACAGCTGACCTACTGTTGGGAGGTGGGACCTGGCTGGGGGAGGTGGCCACTGTGAGCATGACCTGGAAAGATACATGCATCTCCCTCTCTGGCTCCTGCCTTTGTTCTCTGCTTCTTGGCTGCCAGAACACGAGTGGCTTTCCTCCACCAAGCCCCTTCCACTATGCTATTTTCTTAAACATGCTGAACATAGACTGAAACTTTTAAAGCTGTGAGCCAAAATAAACCTCTCTGTAGCTTGTGGGGTTGGGGATTGTGTCCCAGCAACAAGAAAGTGCCTAAGATGTATGGTGCTCTTTTCACTAAGTTGACCCTTGGCTACCTTTTAAAAATTACCTCCAAGGGCCAGGGATTAGCTCAGTGGTTCCACCGCCTGCCTTGCAAACGGGAAGTCCCTAGTTCGATCCCCAGTACCAAAAAAAAAAAAAAAAACTACCTCCATATGGTCACATGCATAGCTGTTCCCCTTCCTGTTCCATCTAGTCTAATTCCTTCTCTGAAAACTAGAACAAGTCTCATTTTAACCCTTTTGGCTGCCTAATTCTTCTCTGAAATTCTTTCCTTCCTTTTCACCTGCCTTCCAGGTTCTCTATGTGCTCAAAAGTGACAGTGTGCACAGGACAGAGTACAGCATGCAAAGCAGAGACAGGAGGCCTGCAAAGTTCTCAAGTATCTCTAGGCGCCTTTGACCAGCCTGTGCTTTTATGTCTTCAACACTCAACTTGCTGTTGGGTGAAAAGTCTTAGCCTTGACTAGATCCCCAGGCCTCTCTTATTTCCTTGATTCTACTTTTCTTTGCTCCTTGCTTTCCTAGTGTTCTAATCTTCCCTTTTCTTTAAGCCCAAAACAATTTGAAGCATCAACTTATTCTTTCAAAAAATCAACACACGTTTTCTTCACAGGTTCAATCTGATACGGTTTGCTGCATCTAACAAAGACTGAACGTTGTTGCTATTCATAGAAATTCTAGCAGTATAAGCAAATTCCACAAGTTGTTCAATAATATCTGGTTCAGCATCTTTGAGTTCCACTTCAAAAGACTTTGATTCAAGCATGTTAGTTGTGAACATTAAGTTAAAAAAATGACTGGCTGCAGCAAGGACAACACAATGAGCAGGTATTTTTCTCTCCTGGACCATGAGGATCACATCACACAGTGTTTTCTAACTATCTTACTTTTTTCATTGCTGAGACAAAATACCCAATACCCAAGGTTAAAGGGTGAAAGGTTTATTTGGCTCACAGTCTGGAGAGGTTTAAGTTCATAGTTGGTTGGCTCCAAGACTGGGTGGCATGGCAGAGGAGCATCGCTGAGAAACAGTTCATGGCAGCATAAAACAGCAAGCAGCAAGCACAAACAACTCTATGATATTTTTTTTTACCATGGTCAAATTCTAACTTCATCGATGATATGATTTCCCTGTAAAACTACTATTTATAAGGAGACATAATGGTCATACAGTGGTACCTCAGTTCATGAACACTTTTGTTTGCAAAAAAAAAAAAGAAGCAGGGCCTGGGGATTTAGCTCAGAGGCACTGAGCCTGCCTCGCAAGCCAAGATCCTGAGTTAGATCCCCAGTACCAAAAAAAAAGAAGCATTTGGCAAAATGTTGTTTTTATTTGCAAACTCTGCAACAAGTAACACAACTGTGGCAATCTTTCCCACACAAACATAAATATGGCCAGCTTTTCCAAAATCATAGAACAAATTAAGTTTGTGAACCGAGGTACCACTGTATATCACAGGGCAGCATATTCCTCTGGTTTTTAATGAAATTTCATCTTTGTCTTTTTCCACATAGAGAAAATTATTAAAATTCAATAATGTTCCTTTGCAAGGCAGACACATATGGTTTAGGTTTAATAAATCTTAAGTCTTTTTATTTTTATTTATTTATTTTCCTAGGTACCGGAGATTGAACTCAGGACCTTGCACTTGAAAGGCACACGCGGCACCACTGAGCTAAAATCTTAGTCTTTTTATTTTGCTTTGTTTTGTAGTACTGGAGATTGAACCAGTGCTTTGTTCATGCTAGGCAAGTATTCTATCTGGAGCCACATCCCTACCCCTTTTTAAAATTTTATTTTGAGGCAAGGTCTTGCTAAGTTACCCAGTCTGAGCTAAGATCCTCTTGCCTCAGCCTCCTAAGTACCTGAAATTATAGGTGTGTATCACCATGCCCAGCCCATAGTTTTTAAAAGCAGCTTTACTGACATATAGTTCACTTATCCATCTAAGTTGTATAATTCCAAGGTGTTTGGTACATTACATTATTCTTTAAAATTATAGTAATATATCATAAAACTAGACATTTTAACCATTTTAAGTGAGTAACTCTGTAGCATCTATAACACTGTGTAACCATCAACACTACCTATTTCTGGGCTAGGGATTTAGCTCAGGGGTTTCGCCACCTGCTGCGCAATGCAAGCGCAAGGACCCGAGTTCAATCCCCGGTACCAAAAAAAAAAAAAAAAAAACTTAAAAGGAACAAAGACATAAATACGCACAGGAGAGGTTTTCAACAACTCAGGAAAAAAAAAAAAAAAAAAAAAAACAACACTTCCTATTTCTAAAACATTTTAATTTTCCCAAACAAAAAACAAAAAACCAAGCAGGAAGTAGTGTTCGATGCCTGTAATCCTAGCTTCCTAGCTACTCTGAAGGCTGAGGCAAGAGGACCACAAGTTTCAGATCAGTTTGAGTAACTTAGTAAGACCCTGTCTCAAAATAAAACTAAAAAAATAGGCTGAGGATGTAGCTCAGTGCTCAAGGGTTCAAGACTCATCACACCAACAACACTACCAGCAAAAAAGAAAGAAAGAAAATGAAATTTAATGTCAAATCATGATCCATAGGTTAGGATCTGAGAAAGACTAGTTGTCAGGTCTGTGAACAATTCTAAGTAGACAAGAAGCAGAAAAACAGTTAAACCATTATGACTCCTCTTTCAAAAATGAGTACATTTTCATATGGATCATTCATTTATATTTATTATGCATTACTTAGAGTGATTTTTTCTTTAAAACAGATTCTTCTTTAGCAACTGTTTATCACATACATTACAAAACTGATCTAGAAACAAGAATATTCTAATGGCATCCAACAATTCAGAACTGTCTGGATTTATATAACTATTCTCTAATGGTGATTTTGGGGGGGGGGGGTAACAGGGATCAAATTTAGGACCTTGCGCTTGTGAGGCAGGCGGTGGAACCACTGAGCTAAATCCCCAGCCCTTATAAGTTTTCTTTAAAAAGCAGTTATGGGGCTGGAGGTGTGGTTCAATGGTAGATGCATGTTTAGCACTTAGCACCTGTAAGGCCCTGGGTTTGATTAGCAGCACCAAAAAAAGAGAAATATAAAAGGAGTTGTATATGTTGAAACCTTGTATCTGGTCAAAGATTTGAGGAACTGTTTAAAATATAAACCAAATGCATAGCAAACCTAGCCCTTTCTATACACGGGCCAGCACTACTGTCACTGCTCAACTGACAAAGCTGAACATACTCAACCCACTGAGTTCTCTTACATCACTGATTTGTCCGCAGCTAGTTAGATCATGCAGCTCTATCTTTAAGAAGGCTTTTCTACCTCTGATTAGAAAGTAGTATATATTTGCCTCTAAAACATTACCCAAATCACCAGGAATTCTATCGCCCCAAATAATTCCTAACAGTCTGGTTTTTCCATCCCTACCCTTTTGTATGTTCATAGGTAAAAATACACTTAAAAAATAAGGATCACATTTAAGATACGATATTTTATCCTTTCAAAATGACGCTTGCTCTGATCTGGAGATTTGGCTTGGTGGTAAAAGTGCCTCCCTTTCTCTCCCTCTCTCTCTCTCTCTCTCCCTTAGACACATACACAATAGTGTTTATCATATATTTTGGTTTTTTTCTTTAAAAGCTGTATTTTTAAATGATCCATGTGATGCTAAAGTGCATAGAATATTTTCTTCTCCATATATATACTTATTTCATTTGTAGGTTTAGATGAAATTTTAATTTCCAGATACAAGTCTCCAAAATATTCCTCCTAATATTTTAGACTTACTTCTTCCAAGTCCTCCAGTATCAGCACGAACTTCACTCACCCTTCTAGGAGTCAAAGGGGAGCCAGCAATAGAAATTTCATCTGCTCTTTCCAAGTTCTGAGGTGGCATGACCTATAAATAATTATTTACATAAAATGGCAATATCCAAAAAAGCATTTTCATTAGAAATACAGTAATAATCGCCGGGGATTTAGTTCAGTGGTTCCGCCACCTGCCTCACAAGCCCAAGGTCCCAAGTTCGATCCCTGGTACCAAAGAAATACAGTAATAATCTAAGGCAATAGAAAACTATCATGGCTCATTAGAAACCCTGCCTTCATAAAATCAGCTGTCTTTTCCACTTTCATCTGACAACAAAAAAAATTTTTAAAACTCCAATCCTGATAATCAGATTCTAAATATGAATCAACCTTCATTACTTATTTGGCAAATTAGAATAGTAACCACACTAAGGAACAGAAACGTGATCAGGAAATAAAGAAAAAACACTGGATTTTTACTGTTGCTGCAATGTTGGAACATTTACAAATTACTTCTGACCCTTGTTTTCTCTTTGATATAGGGGTACAACATTAAACCCAACTACCAATCTCCTACCTGCTGACAGAAGTTTAATTGTTATCTGTTAAAAGGGATTATAAATGGAATTGATATTGATGTACTTTTTTACAGAAAGATGTTAAAATATTTTCACAAACCTCTTCACATGTAGGAACTCTATTGTCATTATCTCTAATTTTATCCCAGAGTGGGGACTCTGGTTTCCATGCCAAATGATCTAAGATCTGTTCTTCAATCTGGTTAAGGTGTTTTACCACCTCTCTACAAAGCCCGTCTTCTGCTCTAATAAATACTTCTATTACCTGGAAGAAAATTAATTTAAT
>NW_004624757.1:3332020-3409553 GCF_000247695.1 Heterocephalus glaber
CACAATAAAAACCCTGCTGATTTGGAATTCGGGGCTCTCAATCCTGATCCGCTGCGTCGGTGACGGTTGAGTGCCCCTGCTCGAGCTTGAATAAATGATCCTCGTGTGTTTACATCGGAATCGGCTCCTTGGTGGTCTTTGGGGACTTCGCGATCTGGGCACAACAGTAGCACTGTTAAACGTGCTTAGATTAAAGCTTCCTGTGCATTTTGACTAAGAGGAGTCTTTCTTCAACTCCGGTATAAATAGAAAGTTGATGTTAAAAATATCAGAACATTCCTTCTCCACAAGAAGACTCAATAAAATTTGGAGTGCCTCAAGAGATCTGTCCTTAGACCTTTCTCATTCTCTTTAGCAATCCATACCTCTGGGTCATCTCTCTTCATTCCGTGACTTTCAAAGCTAACCATACCCTGATGACACCAGGACTATACACATGAGCCTAACCTCTGCTCTGAACACCAATGTTAAATTTCTCAACTCAAGGACTCTAGTAGGATGTCTAAAAGACATCTCAAGTCAACTATGCTGATAATTGTAACTGTTGATTTTTCTCCTTAGACTTTTTCTTCAATAAATGTCAACAGTAAATATTTTTTAACTGCCTACTATACAACAAACAATGCATAAAACACTGGTCACAGCCCTCATGAAGCTTGTACTCTAATGCAGGGAGACAGATAACAAAAACTTCTTCCTACCTACCTACCTGCTTATTGTCAGAAAGCTGCAAACACTAAGAGGACATTAACACCAAGTAAGGGGAAAGCAAGTCCTGAAGGTTAGGAGATACTGGTGGTTATTATTTTATATAGTAGTCAGGTTATCCAAGACCAGAAGGAAGTGAGAAGCAAGGAAGTATGCCATATGGGTATTTTGAAGAAGCATTTTTTAGACAGAGGAAATGGCAAGGGCAAATCCTTAGATTTGGCAGCATGCCTAACATATCTAAAGAGTGAAAGAGAAAGTGTAGGTGAGTAGAATGGGTGAGAAGGAAAGCAGCAGGAGATGAATTCAGAGAGGTAACAGATCAGCTCACTTGAGACTTTACAAGGCATGTGTAAGGACTTTGGCTTCTGTACTATTCACCCAACAATTATCCTTATTTTCTCTTTCTGTCACACAGAAAGTCTCCAGTCTCTTAAATGAAGGCCCCAATTCAAGTTAATTAAAGTTTCTAAATGCCCACTATATTTCTCATGCAAAAGGATACATACTACTGACCTACATTTTCAAAATCAAAACTTACCAGCATGACACATTTGTTTAAATTTATAGCAAATTTTCTTTTTCTCAAACCTAATTAAAACCTTTGAAAGGTAATGTCAGCAAAAAGTAAGTCAATAAGGTAAGACATATGTTGGAGATTTTCAAGGGAGAGACATAAGATGGAGATTTTCTTCTTCATATTACAAGCAAAGCACAGTATTTTGAAACATACAGTATCATGAAAATAAAACAGAACCCCCAGCTTATCTGCTCTTCTATTTCCACTCATCTGGCACAGCTCAACTACCTTGTCAAAATGCTGCTGCAAGATGTTTTTCATCTGCACTCTTTCAGCACTCTCTGTTCCTGAACCAGTGTTCAAACATCGTGAGAGAGTCCCAATTTCTTCCTCAGCATCCTCTCCAAGAAATATCCGTTCATCTAAATTCCCAACAGATAAAACATACTCCTCATAGGCATTATTGATGGCTTTACTACAAGGAAAAAAAATACAGACAACATATACTGTCACTTCAGTTATGTTTCAGTTCATTTAATTATTTCATTTTTATTAAAAGTTCTAATAATATTTTGAAAGTTACATTTCAGTGGGATAACTGTTAATCACAAAAAGCCAAGGATTAAGATGTAAGCTTGCAACATTATGTGCATTCACCACCCAGTAAGTGTAGCTTTCTTTCCCAGGTGTTCTAGGCACCTCTGCAGACCTCAATATTTCCATTCTACATCGTTTCTCACTATAATTCCAAAAGGACTGCTTTGTTTCCAAATGTATAATCCAAAAGCTTGACCAATAAAGCTTTTAAGAAGAGTCAAACAATTTTCACTGAATTTTAAATGTGCTTACAGAAGTTGGCATTTGTTTCCTTTATCTTCCTATAAAACATTCTAAATTTTCAGAGTACAATCAATAAAAAAAAACCCACTAAACTCTGAAATTTTCTAGGTACACAATTTAAAATGTTAAAAACACTTTTATAACATAAGTACTCACAAACTCTCTCCGAAATTCCCAGGTTCTAGAAAGCCAGTAAGATTTTCTTCTTTTCCTTTGAGGAGCTAAAAGAAGAGATCTTTAATTGTCATATGAAATCAAGACTTTGTCCAGAAAATATTTTCATATTATTTCTGTTACTTACAAACCTTTTTTTCATAAAGTTTCCTAATATAAGGTTTCCAAAAATGTTCCTTTATTCCCTTTGCTTCCAAAACTAGGCCATCATGTAAAGAACAGAGTTTCTCAATGACACAAGGTGGGTCAGAGGAAGGTTTAGAATCCTTGGTGTGAAAATCTTCAGATAGGCCTATGATGTATAGAATTACAAAATGGAAATCAGTTGGTACTCGATAAACCACACTGTAATAAACTAAAAATATAAATAATAGAGCCTGTTCAAAATATGATAGCATAAGTACAGAAAGTAGCATATATGAGCCTAATTGAAATGTACTTAAACATACCTCAAAAAATGGAAATAGAGGCAAAACATATCACCACTCAAAAGATTTCAATTATTCAATCATCTGGAGATGGTTAAAAGAGAAAACTAAAAAATTAATTGTAGCATATTGCTCCATGATTTAAAAATTATAAAAATAAAATAGTTTTGCAAACCAGCCTTACATTCAAACAAAAACATTTCAAAAATTATAGTTCAAAGGGAAGGAAAGGAGAGGAAGGGGACGTAAACAGAATTGAGATTTGATATGTACATATACCAACTGCCATCATGAATGTAATCATTACTACAAACATATACTAATAAAAATAAAAATTTTAATAAATTACAGAGTTCAAAGATTATATACTTTGATTTAATTATACTAGATGTATTTAGTTTATTCTTGCCATAGGCTTACCACAAGAGGAAAAAAAAAATAAAGAAAAGGTCAAAAAAATAAAAAGAAGTTAAAAACAAGAGGAAACAACCATACAGAAATATAAAAGGCTGGCTGCAGGTACAGCTCACGGGAGAGCACAGATGTGTGAAGCCCTTGGTTCACTCAAACTACATATACATGAAAAGAAATATAAAAGAGAGCTAAGAAGGAATAAGAGAAAGGACAGGTTGAGTAGCCTTTACCTAAAATGCTTTCAACTAGAAGTGTTTCAGATTTCAGAGCTTTTTAGATTTTGGAGTATCTGCATAGATTTTACTGGATTTGCATTCATAATCCAAAAATCTGAAATCTAAAATTTTTTTAAAAATCTGAGACTTCTGACCTGCACCCATAGCCCTAAATTTGAAACTTTTGAGTATCATATTGACATTCAAAACTTTCAGACTTTGGGTCAGGGATTTAGCTCAGTGGTTCCAGCTCCTGCCTTGCAAGCACAAGGTTCTGAGTTCAATCCCCAGTACCAGAAAAAAAAATTTCAGATTTTGAAAATTTTCAGATTTTGGATTAGGGATGCTCAACCTATACAAGGAACATTAATTTATCAAACCAGAAGCAACTGAAGAAACTAAATCTACTAATATTAAAATCTACCTGAGGAAAAAAAAATCTACCTGGGGCCAGGGACTTAGCTCAGTGGCACTGTGCCTGCCTTGCAAGCACAAGTTCCTGAGTTCAATCCCTGGTACCAAAAAAAAAAAAAATCTACTTGGATAGAAAGACAAGTTTAAATTCTAACTGGTACCATGCCAAAACTGACAATCTTACCAAATACCAGCAGTATTATATATCAGCTCTACAAATATTTTTCAATATTTGTTTCATAAATCATAATTTGGGCACTGAATTTAATACCATTTGTAGAATAATTATTATTTCTATACATCTGTCAATTTAGGAGATCAAAGTTCATTTTAATACTTTCAAAACTATAACTACTCTCTACAGCAAAAAGTTTGGGTTTTTTTGTTTTAAACATGTGTGTCCTATTTATTTCACTTAAGATCATGGTCTCAAGGTCCATCCATATAGCTATAAATAATTTGTCTGAAGCTCAGCAATAAGTTTGAACTGAAGATTTTTTTAATAAATCTTTTCTTGCTTCCTACAGTGTGTGTCATGCACAAAGCTTGCCGATACTAAAAAATACTAGCAGGTTCAATGTCATCTTTGCTACTCTGAGTTTCTAAATCCTTTCTCTATATTTAATTGTATATATATTTCAGATACTTCTAAAGTTGTCATTGAAGACTTTAAACTTTGCTTTTTTGTAAAAAAAAAAAAAAAAAACTATACAGAGTTTGACTGCTCATTATAAATGCCCTCGGTAACTGCGATGATGGAAGCCTTTCAAATACTCATGTCCTCCAATGCTGGAAAGCCTGTATTATATGCAGTTCCCAAGAGTAAACATAATGCAGAAATATGAATTGTCCAAAAATTTTTGATATGTAGGCTTACCTTTAAAGTTAGGGTTCACAAGTTCTTTACGATTGGAACACTGTAGAGCATTTCCATAAACTAAGTCCAAAGCACACAGCAGAAGATGGTAAGAATTGACCAAATCATCACTAATCATAGGAAAATTACCTATAGATTATGAAGAGTTATAGTTAAATTACCATCAACTTTACAATCTTTTAAAAATACTGTAATTTCTTCCTTTAATTATAATCACATTATACAACATTGTACAATGTTGACTCAAGAGTTACATTAAGTGTTTTGGCAAATATACACTTTGAAACATTAGTTTTATATTTTAATAAACTCCTATGAGTTTAATGAAAACTGAAACCTTAATAAAAATGGTATGCATTCATTCGATATTTATTAAATACTTAGTAGCTGACTAAAATTTTATCACTGATCTTTTCTTTGAAAATTCTGAACACAAAAAAAGATTTATAAATTATCTCAAAATATACAAAATAGTTTTACACAAACTTTTAGTAAACTACTAATCAGAGATACTATCACAAGTTCATGAAAATACATGTACAATGATATAAATTAAAATTATTAAATTAAAAAAGAAAATTAGTAGAAATACTCAGAAGGGGACAGCTGAATTAAAATTCATGTAATTATTTTTCTCATATACAAACTTAGACCAGAACCCTTAATCACAGCCATAACAGTAACATTTCTAATACTTTTTTACATAGTAATACTATATAAGCTCATATAAATTAATACATAGTAATACTATATAAGCTCATATAAATAATATAAATTAATAATTATATTATTAACTAGCGATACGTAAATTCTAGGGCTGCTATTCCAAGGATAATTGTCAATGCCTGGTAACAAAGATATAACAAACCTAAACCTAAACCTAAACCTACAAAAGCATTTCCTTTCTGCAGTGTTGTTTGAAGCCCTGACACTAAAAGCAGTTTTTACATAGTTAGTTTTACTAATTTTAGAAATTAAGAAGTATTTCTAAGGTATTTTAATAACTTCAGGACTGTCCCTTTTTAATTAAAATACTGCACATATATGCTTCATGTTGATTTTATATTCTTATATCAGATAAATGCAATTTAAATAGGTAACATAAAGTTGAAAAATTATTCAAAACTTGGCATTTCATACTTACTGCCTTACCCAAATGCATGCATGTACACACACCCAAAATCTTCCCCCCAACCCAAACACACAACCAACTCCTTCGACTTTGTTTCAAGGTCTTCCCCCCGTTTCTTCCAAACAGTTACCACTTACCTCAGCTTATCAGGTATGCAATTCTTTTTTTACTTTTTTGTATAGATAGAAATATTCAACAAATCAACTTTAATGAATTAAATAGAAAAAAAATCCTTCTGCTGCCAGAAAAGCAAATGGTTATTAATAGATTAAATTTTACACTATATAAACAAACTAACTTGTGTGGTTCTACTCTAAAGAGGTTTAGTATTAAAATACACTCAATTCCTCATATATAAAATAGGAAGTAGTACCCACCAGTTTCAAGCTACAAAGCCCATCACACTGACAAGCCTAAACTTGTCTCTGATGTGTACTTGCCATAGAAAAATCAGCAGCACTGTAACTTCAAACAAAAAACTGAAATGCTCCTGAAGATCAAGTTCTAATTTAAATTCCAGGACAGTCTCAGTATGGTTTACTTTCTATTTCAAGTCCTGACCTTATAAATCTCACTCTGTGAGGTATTTTATCTTTCAATCACCAAATATAACAGGTAAAAAGGAAGCTGTTTAACCTCTAGACTTGGCTTATTAGGAATGAGAAGATTTGACATTTCATGTAAAACAGGAAGTGGTCCCTATTGGTCTTCAGGCCACAAAACCCTTCATTTGACAAGCCCAAACTTGTCATTAAAGTCAACAAAGGTATCAGGCAGAGTGAGTTTATTTATTAGGAATAAGATATTCTGGGATGTTCGTATGCTGCAGATATGAGAAAGGTGGCTAGAAAGAGTCTACCTTCCTCCAAAATAAATCAAGAAAAGAATAAAACCAATTAAGCTACTCAAAAAAAGATCCTGATGCGTCATAAAAGATCATAATGGAGATGTGTTCCAGCTACTTGTGAGGCTGAGGAAGATCATAAGTTTGAGGCCTGCCTGAGTAATACAGTGAGATCCCCACTCAAAAATTTTTTTTAAATAAAGGTTTTTCAGATCAACTATAGACTGCATAAGATAGCATTCAAAACACTGAGCTAGGGCCGGGGATTTAGCTCAGCAGTTCCACCGCCTGCCTCGAAAGCACAAGGTCCAGAGTTCAATCCCCGGTACCAAAAAACAAAACAAAACAAAAAAAACCACTGAGTTAATTTCCAAGGTAGAAAATATGCCACCCCAGTTGATCAAGTAAAAACAAAATAAGAACTGTAAAATTATTTTTAAATAGTTTAATATATTATCAAATAAAATTATTCCTAAACATATACAAAATAAAAAAATAAAATCCTAGAAGTTAAACATACCTGCCAAACGCAATCACGAGAAGATTACTATTATATATAATACCAGCCACACAAGCTAAAACTTGTTGCAGCTGCTATAAAAATGGTTTATGTACTCCCAGACCTTTCTTTGTTTCATGCTCCTGATCATGCCACTTTGTCTTCACTAAAGAAAGCTGCCTGTGTGATGAAAAGCATAACCGAACAGCTCATGTGTGACAGAGGAAAAGTTTTTCTTTTCAATCAAGGACAGAGCTCAGAAAAGAAGGATGACTCTCTACTAGTTAGAGAGAACAGCAGTAATCAATCAAATTACACCTGGAGACCAGTGGCCTGACACATTCTTGCCAGAGGCCTTCACGTTCAGCAGGAAACCAGGAGCCAGGAGTCTGAGTTCACATCCTACCTCAAGTCCTGATACATTCATTCAGGTGTCAGGTGCCTAATCTTTAAAATTAATAAATTGAGATTAAATCTCATAATGAGAGTCTCCTATACAGTAATGTCCATGGTTTTGCCTTCTGTGGTTTTGGTTACATTCAGTCAACTGTGGTCTGAAAATGTTAAATGGAAAACTCCAGAAATAAACAATTTATAGGGTTTAAATTGTGTGCTGTTTTGAGTAGTATGATGAAATCTCTCATTGTTCTGCTCTGTGCAGCTCTGCCCTACCCAGGACAGGACTCATCCTTGATCCAGTGTTTCAACACTGACTATACTACCCCTCCATCCATCAGTCACTGAGCAGACTTCCTGGTCATCAGATCTATTGTCATAATATAACCATACTTTTGTTCAAATACCTGTTACTTTTCTTAATAATGAATCCCAAGGGCAAAAATAATGATGCCAACAACTTGGTTATGCCAAAGAGAAGCCCTAAAGTGCTTTCTTTAAGCAAAAGGCAAAAATTCTTGACTTCATAAGGAAAAAAATGCTGAGGTTGCTAAGATCTAAACTACAAGAAAATATTTTAAAAGACTTTCATTATAGTAATTCTAATTGTTCTGTTTTACATATTACACATTATTTTTGTTAATCTCTTATTGTACCTAATTTATAAATTAAACTTTGTGTAAGTATGTATAAGAACAAACACAGCATACATGGAATTCAGAAATATCCCTGGTTTCAGGCATCCACTGAGGATCTTGGACTGTATCCCCCACTGATAAGGGGACAATACCATATTTGCAGACTCCATTTCTAGATATTTTATTTTTAACTTTGTGTTTTATTGGGCTATCTTAGTGGCAAAGGTATGCCACATATACTATAGGTAAAAAGCTATGTAACTAATACAACTGTTCTTTCTCCTTCAGATTACTAAGAATTCTTTTTATATAGAAATACAGAGACCCAAAAAATGGAGATGTATTTAAGCAAATGTAGATCTTAGGTTAAATGCAATAAGAAAGGGAGAGAAAACAAGCAGTGTCTAAGGCATTTGATTAAGTATATTTATCGGAATAAGACGCAAAAAGTAATCTGAACTACTCTGGGGATGATTAGTCCCCACTTAGTTGAACAAGACATGTATCATGAAAAATACATCTCAAAATACAAGCATAAACATAATTTAAGGTGTTTTTAGTTCATCATTCGGGCCTGGGATTTAGCTCAGTGGTTTCGCCGCCTGCTGCGCAAGCACAAGGACCTGAGTTCGATCCCTGGTACAAAAAAAAAAAAAAAAGAAAAGCTTTGGGTGAAAAAGATGCTAAGAACAAAAAGATTCTCCATTTACTAAGAAAGATTTGGACATTGTAAAGAAATTCAAAAGACCCTTTTACAAAGAGGTGACACTTTAAAAAGAATCTAGGGGCCAGGGGTTTAGCTCAGTGGTTCTGGCGCCTGCCTCGCAAGTGCAAGGTCCCGAGTTCGATCCCTGGTACAAAAAAATATAAATAAATAAATAAATAAATAGAATCTAGGATTAAAAACCCCATGAGATCCTTATTTACACTTTCAGTTTCTCACACCAGAGAAACTATTTGGTATTTACACATGTGTGTCCTATTTATTTCACTTAAGAGTATGGCCTCAATGTGAAGGATCAAAATGTATAATAGATAGTGAAATAGGAAGAAAAGGTCCAAAGGGGAAGGGGAAGTGGGAGGGGTAGGGAAAAGGAAAGAAGGGAAAGGAATAAATATGAGAAAAGAAAAAAAAGGAAACAAAGTCTTTGTAAATAGGGAGGGGTAGAGGGGTTGAAGGGAGGGCAGGGGAATAGGGAAAAAAATAAGAGCCAAGATACATCATGTAAAGGTACAAATTCCCAATGATGAATGTCATCATATTGTATACCTAAAATGTACCAATAAACTTAATGAATTTTTAAAAATGAACAAACAAAAACCTTGAGAAAATTCCCAGTGAGAATTTCTTTTTGATAATATTACAGGTTGATAAAATTAGTACCTGAAAATGTAAATTAATTAATATCTAAATATTACCCTTTTCTTACCTTTTGCATATATAAAAAGCACCCAACAAAAATGGAAGATTTCAGACACAGTACAGGGCTGTCGCCTTTGGGAGAGGAAAAGACAGTCATGAGACAATAAAAAAAGTAGACACCCCAAATGATAACAAATTAAGTAGGAAACAAAATCCACAGTTAGAGGCATAATACCAGATTCAGCTTCACAAGGAAAATGCCCATGGTGTGCCTCTGCCTCAGACAAATATTGGAAGGTAACAGCTGTAAGCCAGGGAAAAAATTCATCACAGAAAGAAAAAAATTCTGAAGAATTCTTAAAGTTTTGAGGCCAAGATACCAAAAGTGGAAAATAAAATGAAAAACAATAGTTCTTCTGATGACATCAGCTGTCAGGTATTTCCCCATTTCCCCCTCTATCATAGCTGGTGAACTTTAACCCTCTCTTCCTAAAATATTGCAGAATATGTAAAATCAAAAAAGGCCATTTCATATCAGTTCTGGCCTTCCTATAATCCCTTTTACTTCTACTCATTAAAAGTACCTGCTGTATTTTTCCAACTTTTCTGCTAAAGGAAGTTTTAGACCTGCTTTAACCTTGGCTTTTCTTACCAAAACCTCTGCCAGTGTTTACACAAGGCATCTGTAGTCTCCATGTTCCAACAGCCTCATTCTAATAAGGTGCCAAGAAGAGCAAAACACTCTGGAGCAGATCAGGGGATTGAGCTTAGTTCCAGCACAATCATTAGCAAGTTTACTTGCTCCCCCTGGGCTTTACTCTTTCATCCATCAAAAGATTATTCTCCTTAATTCACCAGTACTTAATTGACTGTACTTAATTTAGTACATACTCTATAAAGCAGCCTTCCTACCATACAGCACAAGACAGACTGTTTTTTGTTTTTTGGGGGGGTTTTTTGGGTACCGGGGATCGAACTTGTGACCTTGCGCTTGCGAGGCAGGCACCGGAACCACTGAGCTAAATCCCTGGCCCTAGACAGACTATTTTTAATTTTGATTGTGTACCAAGAGAAAATTCAAATGTTTTAGCTCGATATTTACGCCACTCTAAATTCTGGCTTTATAAATTGAGAACTCTAGAGGAAACCTAACTAACCTTTTTGGTCCAAAATTTCCGCTTGCTTACGTCTCTATTCTTATGATATCCTCTACACAGGAAGCTCTATTATTTCCTAGCCAGGTAAAATGGCTCACACCTATAACCCCAGCACTCCAAGAGGCTGAAGCAGGAAAATCCAGTTTGAGCCAGCCAGGGCAATTTAGTAAGTTACCCAGACCCTGTCTCAAAATAAAAAATGAAACAGGCTGTGGTTCAATCCCCAATACCAGGGGAGAAAAAAAGAATGCTCTAACATTTCCAATTTTCCCTGTCAAAATCGTGCCCATCCTTTAAGCCCTATTTCTACTTATTCCATGTAACCATAACCCAGCTTACCCAGATTTCTTTTTTGTCTCAGGAACCCTATTTCTATATATTTGCATTCGTGTGCCTTTTATAATGTGCTGCACTGTACAAACTTCATATCTGTCTTTTTTCCCTGTCTAAATGATAAATCCTCAAAAGACAGAAACTGTGAAGGTTTTGTTTTTGAATACTGGTATCCCACACAGTACCTAACCAAGTACTTCCTGTGGATAAGTGCTCAAAAAATATTCAGTGACAAATTTTCAAATTTTAGTGTGAGCTGCATTATACAGTGGTAGAGCCCATGGGTTCTACAGCCTGACTGCCTTAGGTTCAATAATAATTGCACAGTCATCAGTTGTGTGGATTTGGCCAAATTACTTACTCTTCTAGGGGCTTATTTTCCTAGCTCTAACAACAGTACTAGTCTTATAAGGTTGTCATAAAGATTAACTAAAGTAGGGCTTAGGATTTAGCTCACTGGTTCTGCCACCTGCCTCACAACTGCAAGGACCGGAGTTCAATCCCCGGTACCAAAAAAAAAAAATTAACTAAATTCAATGCTTCAATCTTACAAGACCCTTGCCCCAAAATAAAGTCTCAGTAAATGGTATATATTATGAGTGTTTTTGTTTCATTTTTTGATTTGCTCTTTTTTTTTTCCCCCTTGAGACAGGATCTCACTGTGTAGTTTAGGCTGGCCTTGAACTATGTACCTTGAACTATGTATTTACATTATACATATATATATATATATATAATGTAAATATATATATTATGTAAATATATATATAATTTCATAAATTTATTTTGCACTGCTACCAATAGGATTGAGGCCCTTACACATACTAGGCAAGTGCTCTAGCACTAAGCCACATCTGTAGACCTAAAATTAGGTATATTTTATACCTAAATAAATCTGAAAACAGTACACTATAAAATTGTTTTCTAGATACTCCAAGAGGGAAAAATATTAGTACTGGGGATTTTAACTCAGGGCTTCAGGCACGCTAGGCAAGTACTCTGCTACTGGGCTACCTCTCCAGCACTCCCTCCATCTGTGGTTTTATTTTTGGTCTGGGTTCGGGTTTCCAGGCTGGCCTCCAGCTGTAATCCTTCTGACTCAGCCTCCAGAATCGCTGGAATTGCAGGCAAGTATCAACTCAGAAAAAAAAAAGAGACTGAGATTTTCTGTCTTTCCATAAATGATCTCAGTGGCCTTGCAGAGACTCAAAAAAGTTTGCATCCAAATTTTAGAATATCTAATTGTAAGCAGTCAGTTCCCCAAAACTTCAACAAAACTAGACTACTGGGTCCATGTCTGTGGTTAACTATAAATTGCTGTAACTGGTTTGTTTTAATTGTTAACTTTACCATTATTGTAAGCATCCTTCACAACCTGACAAACTTTTACAGCTAAAGAAAAGCAAATATTCATTCTAGTTAAAGAATTACAACTCCTTTACCTGTACTTTTCTTTTCTTTTTTTCTGGTACTGGGGATCGAACTCAGGACCTTGCGCTTGGCAAGCAGACCCAGCGCCACTGAGCTACATCCCTGCCCCTGCCTGTACTTTTCTCATCAATACTTTTCACATTCTATTTTAAGAACAGATCTCCATTTTATGAAAAAAAAATTTTAAAAACTTGCACATTAAAGGATAATTTGTATCCTGTAACTGCTCTGAGCTATAAAGAAAGAAAACAGTGAGCCAGAGGAAGTTACCGACTTTGCAGACCAGATCAGAAGGTGCAAACTAATAATCGTTTCAGTTCCCTATCCTCTCCCAATCTTGTTTCTCTATTCTTCGTTATAAATATATGTAGAGAAGTCATTACAGGGAGATGACTTATTACTCTGTTTGCCATAAGAACCAAATAATAGAAATAACCCAAAATTTAATGATCAATATGTGGTCTCTACTCAGGATAGCAGACAGTGAAAATCGCTACAGTCTAACTTTGTGCAGTCTGAATTCCTGTCACTTAAATAAAAAGAGAAAGTTTATATAAACAAAGACCTCATACATTCTGCAATATAAAAGAAGACACAGCCTTTATGGCTAACAAATAATGAAAAGCAAAAAATAAAAATAAAAAAAGAAAATACTTGGGGAAAAAATTATTTTGGAAATTATATTGCTTTTTTAAGATTAACAAAATAAGCTGGGGAATCAAAACTGTAGCACAGATAGACAAATGTTTATTCCCAAATAACAATTATAAAAACATACCTCTGTTTTCTTCCTCTTTGTTGACGAGGTTGTTCCTCTTGGGGATATTTAAAAATATCTTGAAAAATGGGTTCATATTTCTTAAAAATTACAGCAGAAACAGTGAAGTTTCTTTCCAACCTCTCAGTACGCTCTCTGAAATGGGGGGGTAGGTTTGCCATGTCTTCCCACTTCTTCATTTTGTTAAAAAATTCAATCAAGCTGATATTAAAGATAAAAAAGATGTTCTCATAACATAAGTATACTAATATAAACAACTAAAAGTAAATCAAAAGTATCTCATTTAATGGTATTATTTTCAAACAGTAATGTAAAATACCAACACATGTATTTGACTAGTTTAAATAATCTCAAGAGATTGGTTTATTACTCTGGTCCTCTTTCTCTTCTTTTCTTCTCTCTCTCTCTTTCCTTCTTCCTTCCTTCGTTTCTTCCTTCGTTTCTTTCTTTTGTGACTACCTCAGGTTCATTTTTTTAAATTATGAAATATGTTTAAATACAAACTAAAATTAATAGGAGTAGCATAACACATGTACCCAACTTCCAGGATTAGCAAATATTAATATATTCACTAAATATTGCCATATTTGGCCTTGGATTTAAGACCTAAAAACACAACAGAAACAGCCAAAATTCCCTATGTACTCCTTCCTAATCCCATTCACCACTCTTTCCCCAAAATAATCACCATTCTGAAGTTAGATTTCTTCCCATCCATCTTTAATACCTGTACACATACACATGTATCTATAAACAATAAGCAGTATCTTCTGCATTTGTTTTTACATTTTATACAAAAGGTATCTCAAGAAGCATTCTGCAACTTGCTTTCTATGTGTTTGAAATTCGTAAATTTTGATACATAATTCATTCATTTAATTGCTAAACATTCCCTCATATGAACATACCATTACATTTTACATTCACTTCCAGGCCAATGGAATTTTAGGTTATTTTTAATGTTTCACAACAAAAAATTCTGTAATAAACACATCCTCATGTGCGCAGGAGTTTCTTTATGGACTATCCCAAGAAGTAGAGTCAGAGAATGTATGCTTTCTATTTTATCATACATTCTATGTGTATTAAGACTTTAGTCTCGGCCCAGGGATTTAGCTCAGTGGTTCTGGTGCCTGCCTCGCAAGCACATGGACCCAAGTTCAATCCCTGGTACCAAAAAAAAAAAAAAAAAGATTTTAGTCTTGTGCATATAACTGTAACCATAGTACCATATCATTAATATTTTATTTACCTTTCAATCCAGAGTGTTTCTTAAAGTTTCTCAAGATCCTTTTTTAGATTTCTCTCAATATTATACTATGAGTATAACCTTTAAAAGTAAATTCTTCCAAAAAAAAGAAACAATACAAAACAAAAAAGGTAAATTCTTCCACACAGGTGCCTATACATAAAATACAAATATTTTCACCAAATTAGTAAAACATCATGGAAAACCATGACCTGGCTCCTAAATACAACACTCCATAGGTATAACTACTCAGAAAATAATGAACACAGACATTTCTTGTTGTCACTATGATTTATGAGCTTTTAAAATGACCAACTCTACTTTTCAGGCTGTAAGATAGTTACCTCTGCTGTGAACATCGTAGGATTCTAGTTAGGGATACATAGTTTCCTTCAACAGTCCCTTTGCTTACAGTTGGAACAGATTTTCTGCAAGCCACATATAAGGCACATGCTAACCAGTGAAGATCATTTCCCTGTAAAACAAAATAGAATTTTGGCTAATAAGCTACATATACTTCAATATAGAAAATTTTTATGTTTAAATTAAAAGTGTTGTTTATATGTGTATGGAAACTGTATTTTCCAGTCATGGCCCTATCTCACACACTTTTTGTTTTCTTTTTTTGTTTATTTGCTTGTTTCTGTTTTTTGTTTTTTCAGACAGGGTCTCACTATGTAGTCCAGGCTGGTCCTAAACTCACTATGCAGCCCAAGCTGGCCTCAAACTTGCAATCCCTCTGCCTCAGCCTCCCAAGTGCTGGCATTACAGGCATGGGACACCATGCCCAGCTCATGTGCTTTTCTTACAATGTGACACAAACATTTTCCCATGAGTGGTGGGAGGGTCTGTGTTCCTTCACCTTGAAGCTGGACAGGGGTCTATGTTCCCTTACATTGATTAACTGTCTCAAATAATATTATTGGTAGAAATGGTGTTAGGTGATTTCAAAGATCATAAAAAGGAATATTCCACACGGAAATATAAAAGGGAATATTCCAGATTCCACATGGACCTTGGGAGTCCTAGTCTGACATGTAAGAAGTCTTGCACCATGTTGGAGAGAAACCATTGGGAAAGGTGAGTCACACAGAGATGTCCAAGGAGGACCAGTGATGCCAATCCCTAGCTGCCCAAGTCTTCCTAGTGAATAAGAAACATCAGCTTCTCAATCAGCCCTGTCTCAATGCTCCACCCACAGAACCTGTGAGCAAAAGTACATTGTTTTATGCCTCTGACTCCTAGGATAATTTGTTACATAGTGATTTTTAACTGAAACAATATTATTAATTTTTTTTTTGGTTCAACCTAGAGCACTGAAACAATTGTAAAATTAAGCTTGAATGTATATGCAATCATTAACTTTAAACCTAATCAAAACACATACATAAATATGTAAAACTTGTAACCATATGAACTATTGTGGATGCATTACCACATACAATACCATTTAAAGGATTTTGGTTTGTTTATGTGTGACAGGATCTTGCTATGTAGTCCAAGGCCAGCCTTGAATTATCTATACAGCACAAGCTGGCCTCAAATTCTGAATCCTCTTGCCTCAGCCTTTTGAGTACTAGAATTACAGGCATGTGCCACCACACCCTGCTCAAAGGAAATAATTTTTAAGACATTACTTCTAAAACATCATCTGTATAATACTTTTCAAGTGACTAATTTTTCTTTCCATATAAGGGCTGAACTGGAAGATGTCCTTTAGTTTCACTGTATCCAGTGCCAGTCTAAGTAAAAATAAAAGAAACTACCTCTTCCATTTTTATCTTTATAAATAGTCTATCTTAAAACTCAATCATACTTATTATAGCATAGATTTTTTTCTTTCTCCCCCACTCCTCCCACCAACACCAATATTGGGGATTGAACCCAGGAAGCACTGAGCTATACCCTCAGTCCTTTTATAAATTTTTTAAATTAATTGTGTTTTGAGACAAGAGCTTGCTAAATTGCCCAAGCTGGCCTTGAACTTATGATCCTCCTCCCTCAGTCAGCCTTCTGAGTAGCTGGGATTACAGGCATGCACCACCATGCCCAGCTTAGCACAGATTTTCCTATTTAAAAAAAAATAATAGAGGTGTATATTAAACACATGCCTGTAATATGGTGTGTGTGTGTGTGTGTGTGTGTGTGTGTGTGTGGTGAGGACTCAACTGAAGACTTCATGTATGGTAGGCAAGTGCTCTATATAGCTCTAACCCCCAAGATTCATAATATTCTTGATTTAAAAAATCTCAAGTAAATTTAACTTTATAACTACTGAGTTTCTCTACTATATCAAAAAATATTTGTTGAAATAACCCTTAATACTAAAAACAGTCATCCTCAAAATTAACAACTCATGATCATACACCTATAAGGGCTAGATCTATTTTCAAATTTTCACTGCATCATATGTTAGCTATAACATTATGGGCAAATTAGTCTCAGAAACTCCATTTTCTTAGCTAAGGGCCATGAAAATTAAATAAGATTCAACCAAAAAGCAAAAGAAAATTAAAAGATAAAATTCTATAACCGCTACTCTGCATTAAATATGATCTCAGCTTTATTTTCCATTGTACACACCACAAGACTGCCATCCCAACATTTTTCTATGGTACACCTGATTATAAGCTCCATCAAGGCAGGGAGTTTTAGGTTTTGTTCATTGCTTTATCCCCAGCACCAAGAATATACTGTGGCAAATAATAATTAGTCAAGAAATATTTTATATTTAATCTGGGTGTGGTATAGTACACCTGCAATCCCAGCACTCAGGAGGCCAAGGCAGGAAGATCACCACAAGTTGAAGGCCAGTCTGGACTACATAGTAAAACCTTGTTAAAAAAAAAAAAAAAATTGATAAATGTGGTAGGCATATCCCTGTAATTCCAGCTACTCAGCAGGCTGAGGCAGTAGGACTGCAAATTCAGGCCAGCCTGAGCAACTGAGACCCTGTCTCAAAACAAAAAATAAAAAGTGTTGAAGATGTAGCTCAGTATTCCCTGGATTTAATTCCCAGTATGGCAACATAAATAAGTAATTGTTAAGTGAACAAATATTCATGCATTTATTGGGTAAACTGGGCTAAGAAGCAGGGATTAAAATCCTACTAATAGGGGCCAGAGGTTTAGCTGAGTGGCCTGCCTCGAAAGCGAAAGGTCCTGAGTTCAATGCCTGATACCAAGAAAAAAAACCCTACTAATAAAAAATCAAGTAATCAAATGTACCTTCAAAAGTAATTTACTAGCCATCTACTGTGTGTCACTTGCTTATGTAACACTAGACTTCACATGACTTAACCTGAGTTGAAATAGTTCAACTGTATGGTGATAATGCTTGTTCTATTTTATATGTGTCTTCTGAAGGTAAAATAAGCACCTAAGAGCTTGTTTGGAAGCACTTATACTCTTCAAAACCAAAGAGAGTCCTTCTTTTTATCTGACATGTAGGGAAACACAGAGATAAAGAGGAGCTTGGCCTCTTCAGCCAGAACCCTCAGTAACTGAGCTTAGCTAAGTGTGAGGCACTATTTGAGTGCTTTACGTGCTAACAACTACACATTATCTTAGTTCACCTTCAGGGCAGTTCTGTGAGGTAAGTACAAATAACAGCCCCAGTTTACACATAACAAAAGTGAGTTTTCCAGTGGTTAAGTAATAAGTCCAAAGTTACCAAGATGTTAGGTTCTAAAGCCATCATATTACTATTTTTTGGTAGATATAACAATGGAGAGATGGAACTTGTAACTGAATTAAAATTTCTTTTGATGCAAGGATTTTTAAAAACCCTAGTCAACCTAAAGACATGAGAAAAAAACACCATATTATAGTTAATACCTTGGTTAACCCTTCACATCCTGAGCCTATTTGTCCTACTCTTTTCACAAACTATATATAAAACTATTGAGAAAATCAAATGGCCTAATGTTTAAAAGCCACACACACAGGCGGTCAAACAGCTAATAAACAATCTGGACTTCCGTGTCACTTCCCATTGGCCCATGAAGGGGAGGTGCCTGCAGAGTTGACAGTCACTGGTAGAATGGTTATTTTTCTCATCTGCAAGCCTCATCCGAAAAAGGGGATTTAACACGCCTGTATCGCGGCGACAACCAATAAGGTAGTTTTAGTCCTGATTCCACAAGGGCAATGCAAATTCTTAGTAACAAGTGGGAGCTTGTGTCTGTATCAAGGCAAGCAGAAGGTCCATTTAGCCCGGGGAACATTAAATTGTTTACTTATACATAAACACAGCGCGAATATTAACGCGTTTACTCAAATGGATGCAATGCCTGGGCAAAGTCAAGTTGGAGGAAGCAAAGTTGAAAACAACTGAAGGAGACGGCTAGAGACCCGAGCACTCAAATCCGGTCAATCGCTGCGCTGCTATGGCCCAGTCTCCGTGCGAGCTAGACAGCTATACCCGTTCATTCTATTAGTAGGGTGGGTGGGAGATCAAACGGGTCTCACGGATCCATTTTTGTAACTGTGACCCCAACACGATCTCAGCCTCGCTGTGCTACGTTAGGGCAAAAGGCGTACACCATGCTGAGCCCGAGGGGGAAAAGCAGCGAGCCCGCGTTCACCCTCACAGGTGCTGCGAGCCTGTCAAAGCCGAGTTTCCAAGGCAGCGGTGCACTCAGGGGACCCCATGCCTCCCCAGGCTGGGAGCCCCGGACCCGGCTTCCGCGGGGCGCAGGGCACCCCGCTGCGCCGCGAAGCTCGCCAACCAGGCCCCAAAAACCCCTACTCTCCATCCCCGTGCGCACCTCCAGCGTGTAGCTCTCGCTCATGCTCCGGTAGCTGTCCCAGGCCTCGGCCCGCGCCGCCTCGTCCATGTTAAGTCGGCTGCACAGTTCGTCAAACCGCTGCCGGATCTGAGGGGTCGGCGACCCGGCCGGCTGCGCGGCGTCCTCGGCTTCGCCGTCGTCATCCTCCTCCTCCTCCGAGGCTCCAGCCGCCGGAGGAGGAGGAGGAGGCGGGGGAGGCGGCGACTGGTCGCCTCCAGACGGCATAGCACTCCCTGGGCGGCTGGTCCTCAACTGAGCTGAGGGACCGGGCCCTCAGCCATTCAAACCGCGAAGCGCCCGCCCGCCAGCCGCCTGCACCGCGACTGCGCCGCCGCCTCTGGCGCTTGATCTCATGTAGGCACCCGTAGCTCTGGGCCCGGCATGCTGGGAAACGTAGTCTAGGCCGGGAGCCCATGGGGCCCAAAAATCATGAAAGGAAAACAATCCGCTCACGTTCCCTCATTTATGAAAAAGTAAAAATTCCTCCGCATTTTAAGATCTCCCCATGGTGAGACCATTCCGAAGGCAGTTCTGAAGAGAAAAGTCCTAGAAACACAACATGTGAAGGTTTAGTAGCCAAGCAGTTCCCTGAAATATTACAGTCCCATCTCTTGTATGTCCTTATCCAGAAAAATATAATAGCAAGGGCTTAACCTGCTTAAATTCAAATCTCGGCCCCGCTCCTAATTTCTAGTTCTTTCCAATGTTTTAATGTTATGTGAGCCTTCCGAGTAATCATTGGATTTTTAAAAATGCAATAGTTCTTCCCCGCCTCCCCCATGGGGCAATTTTACATTAACTGCCATATATTTGTACTATTCTCAAACACCCGATTGGTTTAACTTTATTCCTTTTTAAATTTTTATTATTTTACTTTATACTTTCATGTTTCTAGTATACTTCAATCACTTTATTCCCAATCTTTTTTTTTTTAACTTTAAAATATTTTTAAATAGCCAATCCTCTTTAATGTATGCATAGTTGTAGTATAAAACATTTTCATGCTGGAGGAACTGCACAACATTGCTGTTTGACTATTTTTGTTTTGTTCAGTGGGGTATGTAAACTGAGAGAACTGAGTTCAGGGACAGCAGCAGAGTTTATGAAAGATGTAACAGCAGTGGGGAGAGAGAGCAGGTAGGAGAGGAGGCAGAGACTAGCAACACATTATCTCAGGAGCAATTTTGAGACAATGAAATCTTCGATACAATTCATAGAAATTAGCAATGTTCCTGGAGTTAGATTTGCATAGGCATAAAATGCATCAGATCTTTCCCCTGGTGGTGCACATTTCTGCCCCACCCCCCATTAACCCTTTGAATCCAGCAGTCTATGACAATAGGACAGAGGCCCGGGTCACAGGAAGAAGCCTATTGTCAAAGATGAACAAACCTCAATATTGGAGCATAAAACTGCTTTTATTCAGTAGTTATTGACAGTAAGGGAAAGAGTAAGTTCCATTCCTACTTATGCAGAGATGACTGGGTATTTTAAAAGGAGACTGAAGGAGAGGTGAGGAGAGAGCCAGTTCAAGTGAAACATTACAAAAGGCTGATCCATTTTAATATCATTCGGTCAGTTGGGTCTTCTGCTAGCTGGAAATTATGAATATCAGTATTGTATCATTCTGTAAAAACCAGAGGACAGGGCCGGGGATTTAGCTCAATGGTTCTGCACCTGCCTCGAAAGCGCAAAGACCCGAGTTTGATCCCAGGTACAAAAAAAAAAACAAAACAAAGGACTGAGCCCCTATCCTTCCTAATGATTACATTTCAAGGCAAAGGTTTCCAGATCCTTAAGAGAGATTCTCCTGCTTTTTTTTTTTTTTTTGGTACCGGGGATCAAGCTCGGGTCCTTCTGCTTGCAAGGCAGGCGATGGAACCACTGAGCTAAATCCCCGGCATCTCCTGCTTTTTAAGAGGTACATATACATGTCAAGGGGACTGAGGAAGAATTCAAAATTGTAAGTCCCTGGCCGGGGATTTAGCTCAGTGGTTCTGCTGCCTGCTGTGCAAGCCCAAGGACCCGGGTTCGATCCCCAGTACCAAAAAAACAAAACAAAACAAAATTGTAAGTCCCTTGTACTAACTGTTCTAAGAAAGGGAATTCTGGAGTTAAATTTGAATATTGCAGTAGTAGTGTGGTGCTCTCTTAGGAAAACTTTTTAATGGGTGTTGGGGCCTGGGGTCCTTCTAGAGATTGAACCTTAAACTGCTAGAAGCAGACAGAGTTTGGTGGTCTCTTAGTGCAGATGTGTGGAAGGAGTCTGCAGTTCTCACCATGTAGATAGGACCCAAGGTCCCAGTTATGATGAATAGGCCAGTTTAGAAGCAGACCCTCTGCCTTCAGTCAGTCGGACCCACTGATGCTGTGTGCAGTGGAGTTGAATTTTCCCACTGAGCCCTCCCTGCCCAAATTGCAAGCAATTGAAATTTGTGGAGAAAAGAAAAAGTGATTGTAATTGTTTTAAATCACCAAGTTGTAGGGTGACACATCCCCTACCTCATTCACAACGTCAGACTCCTCATGATCCACAACCTTCCAAAGACCTGCCCCTAAACACTGCATCAGGTACCAAGACTTTAACACAAAACTTTTTGTTTTTAACCTTAAGAGGTTAAACAATACTTGACATTAACATTCCTCAAACAAAGTTTCGGCATCCAGGTTGCTCACATACTGCTCTCACAGGAGCACACTCCCTGGCCTTCTAGGCCCTCTTCTGAAATTTGGGGGGAAGCCTTCCTGATTTTACAGGGAAAGCTTTCTGTTTTTCCCCATTTAATATGATGTTGGCAGTAGGTTTGTCATAAATCCATATTTTCTTCAATGCTTTTTATCATGAAAGGATGTTGGATTTTGTCAAAGGTTTTTCTGTGTTTATTGAGATAATCATGTGCTTGTTGTCCTTGCTTCTGTTTATGTGATGTGTTACGTTTATTGACTTGCACATGTTGAACCATCCCATCCCTGGGACGAAAGCTACTTAGTCATGATATATGATCCTTTTGATGATTCTTTGCATTCTGTTTGCCAGCATTTTGTTGAGGATTTTCCCATCTATATTTATTAAAGAGATTGGTCTATAGTTCTCTTTTTTGGTTGAATCCTTTTTAATGTATTTCTCATTAATTGGTTACTGATGACAGCCCTGTCTTCTGCTTCTACTTTGTCCTCACATTGGTCACTTCTGCTGTCCATATGTTCAATAGAATTAATCTCCTTAATTTCTATTTGGAGCCTTTTCATGGACTGTAATTCTTTTCTATGGTGGTTATTCATGTTTTCCTTTCTCTGGTTTAGCTCTTTTAGCTGTTTATTCATAAACAGGGTGTGGAACTTGATAATGATAAAAGTTATTCATAAATTCTGTAGATTTGCCAATCATTTGTTTATTTAGCCCTATATCTTCTGTGAGCTTTCCTAATGCCTTATTCATTTGTTTAATTATCTCCCTTGATATAATTTCAAATAATTCTGGTACATAGCTTTTGGTTTCCTCCCTTTTGATGCCCCATGGACCAGCTTTGGAGGAGTTGGGAGCTTTTGGAGGCATTTTATTGGCTTGTCTTCTCATGTTTCTATTTTGTTGTTGTTTGTTTGTTTGTTTGTGGTTTTTTTTGGTACCAGGGATCGAACTTGGGTCCTTGTGCTTGCCGCAGCAGGTGGCGAAACCACTGAGCTAAATCCCCCGCCCCGTTTGTTTGTTTTTATTGTTTGTTGAAACTATCAGGTTGATTGTAGTGGAAAGCTTTGTTTCTAGTATGGAGTCCTCTTTGGTTAATGTTTCCTTTTCAGTGGTGTCCTCTGGGCTTGGCTAAATATTGGCTTTTGCCTTTGTCCCAGGATCCAACCACCTCTGTTTACTGAGATGGGATTTTTGCTCAGTACCCAGTTTTCCAGCAATGGGCTACCGTATTGTTAGTGACCCCAAGGCAAACCCTATATTGACATCCCAAGAAAACCCATTAATAGCAGTAGCTATGTCACCTTGGCTGTACTAATAGAATCAGTATCAATTACAGGCAGCATCAAATACAAACTGAATATTGATAGATCATAAGAAGCAACAAAGCACCAAACTTAACCATAGAAAAGAGATCTGTAATCATAGTATGAACACTAAGACAAGCTGAATATTGACCTACTATTGACCTGCATTAAATATCTACTAAATGGAACAATTTTACTAACAATAAAACAGTATTTAGGAGGGGAAGGGGAAAGGAAAGAAGGGAAAGGAAAAATTATGAGAAAAGAAAAAAATGGAAACGAAATCTATGTAAATAAGGAAGGGTGGACGGGGTGAAGGGCACACTGGTAATGGGGAAAACAGTAAGAACCAAGATACATCATGTACAGGTACAAGCACCCAATGATAAATGTAAACATATTGTACATCTAAAATGTACCAATAAAAGAATTTAAGGAAAAAAACCCCCAAAAAACAAAAAACAGTATTCAATAGCAATAGTGTAATGCTAACGACTTATCTAGAGATTCATAAAGCTTAGCAGCTATACTAGTAGAGTAAAGGGGTGTGGAACTTGATAATGATAAAAGCAAAATTTGAAATATTAATCAATGAGATGTGAGAAAGAGAAGATAAAAGCAAGATGAGAGTCCTATTGAGGACTGCATGAAAATTAATAGTGTTAGAGAACAGTCACAGAAAAGAATGAACAAAAAGAGAGGAAGATGATAAACAGAGAGCAAAAACAGGAAATGAATGATAAGGAAGAGAAAAAATTGAAAGAGAGAAAAGAAAGTAGAAAAGGAGAAAATGAGAAGAAAACCCCCAAACATCTAGAAAACTCAATGAAGGAAAGATAAAAATAATAACAAATAGGGCCGGGGATTTAGCTCAGTGGTTTCGCCACCTGCTGCACAAGCACAAGGACCCGAGTTCGATCCCTGGTACCAAAAACAACAACAACAAAAAATGATAATAACAAATAGAGAAATCAAGAAAGGATTGAGTCAAAGAAAAACATTCCTGTGTTATTGATTGAATGGATTCTTTCTTGGGATCTAGCCAGTCACAATTTTCTATGCCTAGTTTTAAGGACTTTCGGCTTTTGACATGCTCTCTCTGCTCCAGGGGCCCCTCTACCTATTCACCCAAGTCTGTGGTTACTGTCCAAGCCAAGAAGTGACCTTGGTCCCACTGGCAGGTGGGGAATGAGATCAGTCCTCCTAATGTGTACCACAGAGCATGGATCCAAGTGGATGTTCGACTTAGTGTCCTCAGTTGGGGGCTCTGCTTGCTCCCGTCTCTCCTCAGGCATTGTCTTCATCCAGAATCAGGTTGTTGGTCCTCACCTGCTCTGTGTTGTGGGGAAGCAAAATGTAGAGCCACTTACCATTGATGCATTTGAGCCCTTGAGTCAGGAAGTGCTGTGCAGCTGTGTGGGTCTGCTGGCTTTCTTGGGGGAGACACTGTCATCCATTGTAAGAATACATGAACAAAACTTTTATTTAATAATTGAAAATTTATGTCATTTCTTTTTAGAGTTTAACTCATAGCCCCATTCTACTATTCCAACAAAATTTTATCCCAATAACTAATCTGTCTTACTTCCTTTCAGCAAAAATTTTTTGATTTATTCAGAAAAATTTTTCAACTGTTTTTTTATGTCACATTCTTTGAAGTATAAACTTATAAGCAGTAAGATTCACACTTTCAAATGTACAGTTTTATGAATTTTGAATAATGCAGTCATGTAAAAACCACCACAATCAAGACACTGAATCTTTTCCTCATCCTGAAAGTTTCCTGGCGCCTTTTCATAGTAAACTCCTCCTCACCCAGCTCCTGGCAATCAGCAAACTGATCAGTTTTCTGTTCCTATGGCTTTGGCTATTTTCCAGAATGTCACATAGGTGTAATCATACAGTGTGTATGATTTGAATCTGGCTTAGTAGTATTCCATTGCATAAGTATACCATTCTTTATCCAATCACCAGTTGAAAACATTTTGCTTGCTTCCGGTTTCTGGTGATTATGAGCACAGCTGCTTTAACATTTATATATGTGGATTTTTTTGTTTTATTTTTTGGGAGATTTTTGGTACTGGGGATCAAACTCAGGATCTTACACTTGCAAGGCAGGCGTGGTGCCACTGAGCTAAATCCCCAGCCCTACATGTTTTTTATGTGAACGTAAGTTTTCATTACTCTTGATTAAATACCTGAAAGTGTATGCTGACTAATATTTGGTTGTCTGCTGCCCTAATCACATGTTGAAGGCCTAACCCCCAATGTGACCTGAAGATGAGTTATTAGGAGATAATTTAGGTTAAATAAGTGTGAGGTCCTAAACCAATAGGATTGGTGGCTTTATTAGAAGAGACGTAGGTCTGTCTCTGTCTGTCTCTGTCTGTCTCTGTCTGTCTTTGTCTCTGTCTCTGTCTCTCTCTCTCTCTCTCTCTCTCTCTCCTTCTCCCTGTGACACCCAGTGAGAGAGAACCAACCAGAAACTGATATTAAATCCACACAGGAGTTTATTACCGGCTGGGACCCGAGCCGAGCATCGGACTCGAGCCTCAACTGGGGGGAGACAAACATGTTTTATACACCTTTGAGGCCAACAGTTTCTAGGCCCCCCTATGGGATAGAACTAGTAAAGAAAGCAAAAGGTACAGAAGCGGAACATCTTGCTGTTAGAACATTTGTAAAACAATAGTTGATTAATTGTTATTTCTAAAGAGGCTTTCTAAGAGGTGGAGGTTTTTAAGCTTCCTCCTTCTGAGTTCATCTAAAGGGCAGGCAGGTGGGTCAAGCAGCAATATGGAGTCTGTCTTGCTAACTAGGGTCCTTCGCTCCCCTCAAATGTGCATAGAGGAAAGGCCAGTGAGAAGTTGAAAAGAGGGCTGAGGGTGGAGCTCAGTGGTAGAGCACTTGCCTAGCATGCTGTAGACCCCCAGCATCACCAAAATAACGTAGTGAAGAGAAGCCCACCAGGATCCCAAACAAGCCAGTGCCTCAATCTTGGGCCTGCCAGACTCCAGAAGTGTGAGAGTAAGTCTCTGTTTAAGCTACTATGGCTGTGGGACATCAGTCCCCCGTGTTAATGGGGGATATGTTCCAAGATGATTGAAACTGGATAGTTCTGAGCCCTACAGATAAGCCATGCAATACTGGAACAATTGATCTGATAGTTGAGATAACTCCTACATGACTGATGGATGGGTAAGGCATATAGCATGGTTACCCTAAAGAAAGGAGTGACATGTCCAGGCAGGCCAGTGTTAGATTTCATCATAATTACTCAGGCACGTAATTTAAAGGTTATGAAATATTTCTTTCTGGAATTTCCCATTTAATATTTTTGGACTGTGGTTAAGCTCACGTAATCTAACCATATACTGTATAAATAAAGGGAAACCATGAATAAAGGGTACTATTGTCTTTTGTAAGGTAGATGAGATGAAGATAGAGTGGTATTGTTGTGTCAAAGTTCCTAAGAAATTGTCAAATTTTTAAGCTGGGTGTAGTGGCAATGCCTATAATCTCAGCCCTTGGGAGGCTGAGGCAGCAGCATTACCGTGAGTTCGAGGCCAGCCTGGGCTACATAGTGAATTCAAGGACAGCCTGAACTACATATCAAGATCCCATCTCAAAAAACAAACAAATGATCCAGGGATTTAGCTCAGTGGTTTTGCCGCCTGCTGCTCAAGCGCAAGGACCCAAGTTCAATCCAGGTACCAAACAAACAAAAACAACAACAATAAGGCCGGGGATTTAGCTCAGTGGTTCCGACACCTGCCTTGCAAGCACAAGGTTCCGAGTTTGATCCCCGGTACCAAAAAAAATAAAATAAAATAATAACAAAAATAAAAAAGAAACAATTTTTTTCTAAAGTGTCTTTTCCATTTTGCATTCTATCCCATTGAAATTTAAATTTATTTTCTGTGAAAACAAGGCTATTCATGTTAATCACTTCCAGAATGAGCTATCAGATGGCTATCATTAAACTATACCTCGAATTATGTTTACAATTTGTGTCTCTCACAAATATATTTTTTAAAAAGATGTATTGCTACTAGCTAAAACTTTGTTTTGAATTTAATCTTAAGTCTGCTACCGACTTAGGCAAGACTCAAGACAGTTCACATACATTTCACCTGGTATGTGGGCAATCTCTTGTTAGGACCCGAGTTACCAGCACTTTGGTTCTGATTAATTCTATTCAGGTATTTGTGTCCCTTATGGACAGGTACTCTGAACCCAGAAGGTCTATCGCCCAAGCCAGATTGTCTGACCTGGGTGTGGTGGTACATGCATAGGATTCCAGCATTTTAGGAGGCTGAGACAGGAGGATGGCAAGCTCAAGCCCAGCCTGGACAATTTAGTGAGACTGTATCTCAAAAGAAAAAAAATAAATGAATTGGGGATGTAGCTTAGTGCTAAGGTCCTGAGTTAAATCCCCAGTTCTGCAACAAACAAAGCCCCAGTTCTTGGGGCTCAAAACCACAATAAAAAATTATCTGGGGCCAGGGATTTAGCTCAGTGGTTCCTCTGCCTGCCTTGCAAGTGGAAGGTCCTGAGTTCGATCTCCGATACCAGAAAAAAAAAAAAAAAGATTGTCTGATTGTAAATGAAAGTCTACCTGCTAAAATTCAACCCACTGAATAAGCAGCTAATTTAATGCACAGGAAAGCCTTGACACTCTAGAATAAAGCCTTGGCCCTTTTAACCCTTTCTATCTTAATAATAATTACTGTATTATGCCCAACAATTCCTGTTGGAGTGGATATTGTCCTGAAGTGCTTCACAGTGCTGAGGCTTGAAATGTTTTTTGTCTTTTTGGTCTCTTTTGCACTCAGGCTTAAAGATATTTCTTTTCATTCGAGCTACTATGACCTGTTGGTAACCCTTTTCTTTCTTTTACTGGGTGGAGGGTTGTTTATAAACTGAGTGAGGTGACAGAATATGTGATAAGTTAAAGATCAATAGGCCATGAATCTTAAGGAGAGGATGTGGTCATAAATGATTGAGTTTAAGAGGTTTGGTTCTTGGTATCTGGTTGCCATTGATTTAGTCCATTTTCTGTTGCTGTAACAGAATACCTGAGTCTGAATCATTTATAAAGAAAAGGGATTTATTTGGCTTATGGTTCTGGAGCCTGAGAAGTCTAAGAGCATGACATGGCATCCAGTGAGGGCCTTCCTGTTGCATCATAACATGGCAGAGGACATCACATGGTGAGACAAAGAACACTGCCAATTTAGGCTTCTCTTCTTCTTAGTCACTAATCCCATCCCAGGTTCCCACCCACATGACCTCATGTGATCCTAATTACCTCCAAAGGCGCCATCTCCAAATACCCTTAATATTTGAATTTGGGGATTAAGTTTTGAACACATGCACTTTTAGGGGACAAATTCAAAATGTAGCATTCACTCATTCATTCATTTAGCCAGTGATCTTGCTATCCACTCATTAAAATAGACAGGTTTAGTCAGTGCATACTGTATGTTAAGTACTTTGTCAGATACTGATCATATGGCAGTGAATGAGCAAAGTACAGTCTCTACCCTCCTGGAGCTTGTGATTTCACAGGGAAAATGGAACAAGAATAGGCAAGCCTGGTTGGTGTGGTGGCACACACCTGTAATTCCAGCACTTGGGAGGCTGAGCCAGGAGGATCATTGTGAGTTTGAGGTCAGCCTGGGCTATATAGTGAGTTGAAGTTCAGCTTGAATTACATAGCAAGACTCTGTCTCAAAAAAGAAAAGAAAAAGAAATGGGCAAGTGTGAATATATTAAAAAAGAAAAATTGGGCCGGGGATTTAGCTCAGTGGTTCTGTCGCCTGCCTTGTAAGCGCAAGGACCCGAGTTTGATCCCTGGTACCAAAAAAAAAAAAAAGAAAAAGAAAAAGAAAAAGAAAAATTTAGAAAGCTACTGTATAGGTGTATATCACAAAGACCTTAACTTTGTATGCTTGCATGAAAGAGCGAGGGAGGGAGGGAGGGAGGGAGGGAGGGAGGGAGAGAATGAATGTGTGGTGATGATAGAAATGACTCAGATGCATTTGAACTGAATCCTTCCAACTTTTTGTCCTATTTAAATGGATCATAATATTCCTTTCTGATCCTTTATATTTCTATAAGGTGGATGGGAATGTAATCTCTTTCATTTGAAGAAAAAGAAACTTTTTAAAAAATTTCAAGGACCCGAGTTTGATCCCCGGGACCAAAAAAAAAATGTTGAGACAGGGTTTCACTGTGTACTCCAGGCTGACCTCAAACTCTTGGTCTTCCTGGCTCAGCCTTCTGAGTGCTGGGATTGCAGGTGTGGGGCACCATGCCGAGCTCCCTCTTTCGTTTCTGATTCTAATAAATTGAGTCTTTTTCTCTTGCTCACTCTAGCTAAAAAGTTTTGTTAATCTTTTACTAAAACCAACTTTTAGTTTTATTAATTTTCCTTATTGTTTTTCTATTCTCTATTTTATCAGTTACTGTTCTTATCTTTATGGTTTTCTTGTGCTGGCTTTTGGTTTAGTTTGATCCATTTTTCTAGTTTAAGGTAGGAAGTTAGACTGATACATTTTATGTTTGTTCATTTAATTGTTTGTTTATGGTGTAGTGCTGGAGATTGAACCCACGCTCTTCACACTGAGCTACATCCTCAGCCCTTAATTTTATTTATTTTTAGACAGGGTCTCTTTAAATTGGTAAATTGCCCAGGATGGACTTGAATTTGTGATCCTCTCAACTCAGCTCTCAGAGTGCTGGTATTACAGGTATATGCCACCATAGGGGAGTCTCGTATTTTTTTCTTAATGTAGATGTTTACAGGTATAGATTTCCTTCTATGCATAGCTTTGGCTGTGTTTTTTTGTTTTGTTTTGTTTTTTGTTTTTTGAGACCTGGTCTTGTTATGTAATTCAGGCTGACCTTGAACTCACTATGTAGCCCAGGCTTGTCTCAAACTCACAGCAATTCTCCTGCCTCAGCTTCCCTAGTGCTGGGATTACAGGCATGCACCACCACACCTAGCCTTGGCTGTTTCTTGTGTTTTAGTGCATTGTGGTTTTGTTTTCATTTATTTGGTATTCTAATATCTCTTGAGATTTCATCTTTGCCTTACTGGTTATTTAAGAGTATGTTATTTAATTCCCACAGATTCATGAACTGCGAAACTTTGTTACTGATTTGTATTCCATCGTATGTTGCTGGGAAACAACAATAAAGTCATATTAACAATAAAATAGTCTTTTAAAATTTGAGACTTGTTTCATAGCCTTCCACATGGTTTATCATAGGAAACGTGTACTCTGTTACTGTTGGGTGTCCAATGTTGTTCATCATATTCTTTCTTGTTGATCCTTTGCCTTGTTGCTCTATTCATTTTTTTTTTTTTGTACCGGGGATCGAACTCGGGTCTTTGCGCTTGCGAGGCAGGCGACGGAACCACTGGGCTAAATCCCCAGCCCTGCTCTATTCATTATGAAAGTATGATGTTGAAGTCTTTATTCTTTTTCATTATATATTTCTCCTTTCAATTCTGTTCATTCTTGCTCCACATATTTTGCAGCTCTGTTTTTAGGTATTTTATATACTTGTCACCTTTTCTTATTTGATAGAAATACTTTACCATAAAATGTTCCTTTATTTCCAGTAAAAGTTTTTTTTGAGGGGGTGGTTTAAAGTCTATTTATCTGATATTAGTATAGCCACCTCAGTTTGTTAATGATTATTGTTTGTAAGTTACATAAGACAGAATAAAGACTAGGGTTGGGGATGTAGCTTGCCTAGCATGCACAGGGCTGTGGGTTCAATTCTCAGGATCAAAAGAAAAAAACAAACCATGAACAAAAACAAAAAAGAGTCTATGATATACCTTCTTGGGTTTTTTTTTTGTTTGTTTGGTTTTTTTTCTTGGTACCAGGGATTGAACTTGGGACCTTGTGCTTGCAAGGCAGGTGCTGGAACCACTGAGCTAAATCCCTGGCCCAATATACCTAAATATGACCTAAATAATAATTCATACTGTATATCTAAATTAGATTATGATACATGCTGGTATGCTAAATCAGTGAAGATACTACATATTAAGTGATGCCAGGTCACTATTTGGAAGCATTTAAATTACAACCTCCATCTTATACTTTGTCACCAAAATAAGTTGTCAGTCAACAAAAACATTAAATATTTTAACTCATAAAGAAAATAAAAGTACATATGTATATAATTTGGGGGCAAAAATATGTGACTATGAAAAAACTTTTAAAATGGAAACCAGAAAAGGTGGATTTTAGAACAGCCCTATGAAACTTTAAAGCTGGCACATTAAAGTCATCATATGCAGTGATAGGCACCTGGGCTTCCAGCATTCAGGAAGTTAAGAGGGTCGAGTCAGGAGTTCAAGATCAGCCTGGGCAACACAGGTGAGACCTGCTACCTCAAAACAACAAACAACTACCAAGCCAGGTGTGGTGGCCCATGCTTGTATTCCAAGCTACTTGAGAGACTGAGGCAGGAGGATCACAATTTTGAGGATAGCCTGGGAAACTTAGACCCTGCCTTAAAATAAAAGATAAAAAAGTCTGGAGATGTATCTCAGTGGTAGAGAACCTCTCGGTTTGATTCCTGTACTGCTGTCACAGGGAAGTGACTCCCAACCTTTTAGAATTCAGATGTTCAGAGTTTGGGTCTCACTGTAAACAAAGAATGGATACAAGAACAAAGGAGATTAAAAGTAGGAAAAGCTTATTGAGAGAAAGCTCCTGAGAGGCAGGAGGTGTCCCGAAAGTGGGTTGTCACTGAGGCTCTTTGGGGGTTTTTATACACAAAAATGACCACATCTCGGCCACTTTGGCCCAAGTTGAGGCCAACCTATGGCCTTACAAGTATAGTGACTTAGGTAATATTGATTCGATAAGGAAGGAGGCATGTAGCAAGGGTATATGGTGGGCACCACTAACTTCAGGTTGCCTTTAATTTCTAGCATAGAAAGATCAAAGGCATTTCGGGGAAGGGAGAGGAGTCTGGGTCAGGGTGTTCTGGTCACCCACCTGTGCATCTGAGAGTTTATCTGGGCTCACTGGACCAGGTGGTGCTGATTACAGTACAATCTCAAGCTGCTATCTCTAGGGAGGCCTGCAGGCCTGGCTCTCTTCTGGTTCACTTCCGGCCACAGTTTTGAAGTGTTTCATCTTCTGCACTGACTCCTTTGAGGGCCCAGCCCCTCTCTGACTGCCTGTTGATTTCTATCTAACATAGCTGTCTATAATACTACTACTACCACCACCACAACAATCCAAAAATGATGAACATGGAAAAACAGAGACTGGGATGTACCTCAGAGGTAGAGTGTATGCATAGTATGGACCAGGCCTTGGGTTCCATCCCCATGGCCACGACCATCACTGACACTAGAAACCAAACTAAAACAAAACAAAACAAAAAAATCAGAGAAACTGGGGAAAATATTTACCACATATGAAAAACAATACAAAGAGCTATGACAGTTAATCCATAGCAGAAGAAATACAAAAGGCCTTATGAAAAGATACCAGCTGGTCCTCTATCCTCTGCCTCCTGGGGCCTGTTTCTGTCAACTAACCAGTCAGTGAATTCTCTGCTGTGGGTCCTTTCAGACCACCCCAGTCTCAGCTTTCCACCCTTTGAAAACCCTAAAATGATGTCCATGCATCAGTTTTTACTAGAACCAGTCACTTGCCAGGCCTAGAATGAAGACCCTAACCAGATTGCCCTTAGCCCCAGTAATCACCAAGTGCACATCCCTAAGAACTGGAGCTCGTGGGTGGAAGCTCATGAACTCGAGGAGCACAATGGACATCACATCATGGGTACTGACTGGGCTCCCAAGTGTACAGCACTGTCCCTTGTAGAGCAGACCACAATGCCTCCGTCTGGAGTCAGAAAGATGGTGTCTGGAAGCCAGCCATGGTGATCCCGAGGATTCATTGTGCAGCCACTTCTGTGAAGTGGTCTCCTCCAGGGAACAAATTTGCTGTGGGAAGTGGAGCATGGCTCATTTGTTACTTCGAGTGTGAAAATGACTGGTGAGCAAGCAAGCACATTAAGAAGCCAGTTTGCTCCCCAGTCCTCAGCTTCGATCAGCAATCCAACAACATTGTGCTGGCAGTAGGATCATGCAGCTTCAGGTGTAGAGTGTTTTCTGCCTACATCAGAGAAGTGGATGAAAACCCAGCCAACATGCCCCGGGGTACAAGATGCCTTTGGGCCAGCTGATGTCAGAGTTCAGTGGAAGTGGCTGGGTCCACCAAGTCCCTTCTCAGCCAGTGGAAAGTGCCTGGCCTGGATCAGCACTGTATCTGTTGCTGAGACCCCCAAAAGTGTGTAGGTTTCCACTCTGAAAACCGAGTTTCTGCCACTCTTGAGTGTGTTTGTCTCTGAGAACAGTGTCGTAGGTGCTGGCAATGACTGCTGCTCAGTGCACTTTAATTACAATGGGTAAGGCTGCTTGATCTTTGTTGCCAAGATTGACATTCTGAAACAGGACTCTGAGTGCAGCTATCTGCCGCTGGGTACTTCTAGACCAAGGACCACAGGGCCATGGCCAAGGGCAGCAGCACAGCCTGGGAGACCCTGCACCAGAACAGCATCTTGCAAGTGTCCATTTATTAGGTGGACAAGCAAGATTGTCGAAAATTTTGCACTACTGGCATTGATGGAGTCACGACAGTTTGGAGGTTCAAGACCTTAGCGTCTTCAATACAGGACCACCCATAATGTGAAGCTGGGTGAGTGGCTGCAATCCAGCCTGAGAACTGTGGCTGATGGTGCCCTGCAGTTTGCCTGCTGGCGATGAAACACTATGGTACCATACAAATACTGTATTTTTGTTTGAACATAATCATTGAAAGTGTTGCTTTTAAATTTATAATTAGCACATGTTTGCAGTACATTATTACAATTATCGTGGGGAGTTGGTACATGTATAGAACATATCTAAATTCTTCTTTTAAATCTCTTTTGCTTTTCATTCCCTACTTTTCCCCTCTCTCCTTGCTCCTTCCAACTCTGGGTCCCCTTCCCATTTACAAAACTATTTGGGTTCTTTTTCCAACCCCCTTTCCTCCTCTCCCTTCATCTTTTGTTCCTCCATCACTTGAAAAAGATCTCCCTACTTCCTCCTTATCTATCTTCTTTTTTGGGGGTACCTGGGATCAAACTCGGGACCTTGCAATTTCAAGGCAGGTGGTGGCACCACTGAGCTAAATCCCCGGCCCATCCTTATCTATCTTCTATTTTGCCCATATGTATTATATCTATTATATCACAAGAAACTATGTGATATTTAAGCTTATGTGTCTGACCTATTTCACTTAATATTATGGTTTCATGTTACAATATTTACCTACAAATGCCTCACATTTATCTTTCTCTATGACAGAGTAATGTTCCATTGTGTATAAGTACATTTTTTTATCTATTCATCTGTTAATGGGCACATAGGCTAATTCCAAGATTTAGTTATTAAAAATTGTGCTGCTATACTCATGGGTATGCATATATCCCTGTAACATGATGACTTTAACTCTTTCAGGAACATACCTAGAAGGGGAATAGCTGGGTCCAATGGAATTTCTATTTTTAGTTTTTTGAGACATCTGCACACTGATTTTCATAGTGGTTGTACTAGTTCATATTCCCACCAACAATATAGAAGGGACCATTTTCTCCATATCCTTGTTAGCATTTGTTAATATTTTATTTCTTTTTTTTTTTTTGGTACCAGTGATCTAACTCAGGTCCTTGTGCTTGTGCCGCAGGCGGTGAAACCACTGAGCTAAATCCCTGGCCCGATATTTTATTTCTTAATATTAGTCATTCTTTCTGGAATAAGATGGTATCTCAACATTGTTTTAATTTGCATTTTTAATGGCCAGCAATATTGAGCATTTTTTCATATATTTTTATTGGCCATTTCTTCCATAATGTGTCTATTCAATTCAGTTGCCCATTTTTTGATTGGGCCTTTTATTTGGGGGGGGTAATTTTTTTTGAGTTCTTTATATATTTTAGATGTTAGTCCTCTGAGGAATAGCTGAAAAAAAATTTTTTTTCCATTCCGCAGGTTGTCTCTTCCCTCTGTTGGTTGTTTCATTCACTGTGCAGAGCTTTTCAATTTGATATGATTCCATTTGTTGATTCTCAGTATTATTTCTTGTGCCATTGGGTTCTGTTCAGAAAGTCCTTGCCTTCGTTTATGTCTTTAAGAGTTTTCCATATTTTATGTTCCAGTAGATAGTTTTTGTTTTAACATTTAGATCCTTGATCCATTTTGACTTTAGTTTAATGCATAGTGAGATGAGTTTACACTCAATCTTCTGTATGTGGATATCCCATTTTCCCAGCACCATTTGTTAAGAGGATATCCTTTCTCCAGTGGATGTTTTGGCCCCTTTGTCAAAGATCAAATAGCTGAAAGTCCCTGGGGATGTTTCTGCTCCTTCTATCCTGTTCCACTGATCCACATGCCTGTTTTTGTGCAAGTACCATGCTGTTTTAATCATAGTAGCTTTGTAGTATGACTTCTAATCTGGGATTGTGATGCCACTTGCTTTGCTTGTTACCCAGAACGGCAAAAGTTTTTTTTTTTTTTTTAGACAGTAGTGTTTTTTGTTTTTTTGTTTTGTTTTTGTTTTTTTTGGTACTGGAGATCAAACTCCGGTCCTTGCACTTGCGAAGCAGGTGGCAAAACCACTGAGCTAAATCCTCAGCCTGACAGTAGTGTTTTTGAGATTTCATTTCATTCTTTTTTGGGGGAGGGACATATAAGAGATTGAACCCAAGGACTTTGTATTGAGCTACATTCCTAGCCTCTTTCTTTCTTTCTTTATTTTTGGTACCAGGGATCGAACTCGGGTCCTTGCGCTTGTGTAGCAGGTGGCAGAACCACTGAGCTAAATCCCCGGCCCTCTTTAAGTAGTTTTATTATGGAAAATTTCACATTAACTTAAAGGGTAGAGGAGGTATGTAAATTGACTAGTAGAAAATTAAATAAAAATCCTGAATGTGAAAAAAGACAGCAAAGATTATTACTAAAAATCAAAGAAATTTGATCCAAGAGTCTATTTTTCTCCTATTGACAAAGATTTAAAAAAATTACAATGCCTGGTGTTGGTCACGAGACATAGGGAAGAACGTATTTTCATTTTTTGCTCTTGTATAAAGCAGTACAATGTTACTGGTCTTAAAATTTGAACACAACTATTTTTTGCCTAAGTATTTATTCTAATAGAATCACAAATGTATGCAAAGATTTAATTAAGAGCACATTGTTTAAATAGCCCATAATTGAAAAAGCTATCCAATAACTGTCTATTAAATTATGTCTAAATAGTGAAATATTATTAACATTTTAGTGACATGAAAGATAATCATGATATAGGAAGTGAAAAGTAGGTTACAAAATGGTATGTACAATTCAACTCCACTGTGTTAAAATAACATATAATATGCAAAAAGAATCTGAGGATTAACAGTGATCTCTGAACATTAGTATTACAGGAATTTTTGTGCTTCTTCCTCTACTTTGAATTTTCTATAGTATGCATATTTCTCTCCTTTTTTAACTAAAGTATTGTCATGTACAGAAGAGAAAGAATGTTAATTTTTAAAAAGGAAAAGTATTTTGCCTACTAATTTGGCAAAGATTATTTTAAAAAACAATACATAGTACTGGTTAAAGACTTGGGATAAATAGCTACGCACATAAGTATGCTGCTGATGGGAGTAAAAATTACTAAGTATTTTCATTTCTAGGAATTAAGCAAATTAGGGATGGATGCAAAAAATGCACGTAGAAGCCCAAATGTCCACTTTTTAAGTATATGAATAAATTTCACTCGTATGAGCCAATAGTGTTTAACAAATCATTATTGGGCTGGGGATTTAGCTCAGTGGTTCCGCTGCCAGCCTCGCAAGCGCAAGCACCTGAGTTCGATCCCGGGTACCAAAAAAAAAATGTAATAGGCTTAAGGGGATGTAAAACAGTAGTGAAAAGTTTTCCCACTTTCTAAACCAGTTCTGGAAGTCCTCTTTAGTGAGTGTTATTATTTAGTATACTAAATATATATATATATAATTCTGATTTAGTATGAAAATGTATTGATTTCCTAGGGTTGTCATAATAAATTACCTAAAACTAAGTGTCTTTAAGGAACAGAAATGTATTCTCTCACAGCTCAGGCCAGAAGCAAAATCAAGATGTTAGTAGGGATGGTGCCTCGTGGAGGCCCCGAGGGGCAATCTGTTTCTGGCTCTCAGGTGGCTTCTGCCAATCCTTGGTGTTCCTTACCTTGAAGCTATATTACTCCAATCTGTCTCCTAATATAGCCTTCTCTGGGACTCTGCATCCCGTGCTTTTCTCATGACACTTATCACTGGATTTAGGGAAACCCTAATCCAGTGTGACCACAGTTAACTAATTTCATATGCCAAAACACTATTTCCAAAATAAGGCCATATTCTGAGGTTTCTGGTTGAAATGAGTGTTTGGAGGACACCACTGAACACATTACAGTACATGATACAAATGATTGGAGATATATATATATATAATACTAACAGTGTTAACCTCTGGGTAGATTTGTGGGTGATTTTTTGTATTTCTGCATTTTAAAATAAACATTTTATGTATTGGGGTTGCATTAATATTGAGACTAAGTTCTAAATTTACTGCATAAAATGAATATTACGTGTACTTTAAAAAATCACATTTCACATAGCTCATAAAATAGCAAACATATCACCTATACATAGCGTATGTTTTCTCAAAAACATCCAGTATACCCAGTTTGTTTTCTAGCACTGGAATGGATTATTGTTCCTCTGGGTAAGTATAAGTCTTTGGTATGCATTTATATTCTATACTGTAAAAAAAGGTTTCTAACCACAGTTAAATGTGTTCAAATCACATGAATGCATGACATAGGGCTGGGGATTTAGCTCAGTGGTTCCGGCGCCAGCCTCAAATGAATGCATGACAGACTCTACTGTTTTACTTTTGTAATTAGGAACAACTATTTAAAAAAAATGTTTTACAAAAAACACTTTTTTTTTGGTACCAGGGATTGAACTCAGGTCCTTGTGCTTGTGAGACAGGTGGCAGAACCACTGAGCTAAATCCCCGGCCCAAAAAACTTTCAATAATGACACTGAGGGAAAACTCTAAAGATCAAGGGAAGAAATACTTATTGGTTTCCAAAATGAACTCCTTTAAGAGATTAGGTATATCTCTGGAATTGTTATAGGTCCAAGGAGAAGAAAACTTAAGAATAAGCAATATTCAGCATGGGGTGGAGACCAGGCAAACTGGTGTTTAATAGTTAGGGTTTCAAAAACCAGCTTTTCTTTTCCTGCAAATATCAGTATCACTGGGATGACAGTGAAATTACAGTAAATGAAAATGAAAAATTGACATTTAAGATGTTGCTGTGGATATTACAATGAGTCCCTAACTTATGAACATTCAAGTTGTGAACCTTTACAGATACAGACTTTGTATTATGAACATTTGTTGATATAAACAACTCATGAATGTAGCTCATGTGTCTGTTGGACATTGTCACAGTTGTGCTGCTGTGTGCTTCCCATGCTTAAAGGTAAAAATAGTTTATTTACAGTAGTTTTGTATGTGTGTTTAGTTTTTCATGCTTTAATTATATATTTGTATCAAAGGTGATAAGACTTACTTTGTTGGATTTACAAATATTCTCCCACAATGGAACTCACTGGTAAGTCGGGGACTTACTGTATAGCAAATTTCTCTCTTAATTTTTAATTCTTCTAAGGTGTATTTTCCTTTTAAGAGATTTATGACTGGTTTCTTTTGTAATTGGAGTAAGATAAAATACAGGTAAAATTCAATTTAAAAAATATTGTCATGTATAGAGGCTGACATCATGGGTAATCAAAGAATATGTTTAATAAAAAATAATTAAACTTCCATTTGCTCTATAGAACATCATAGAAAGTAATTTAATAAATTACAAATGACTTTTTAAGACGTTTGCTCAACTACAGAAAGCAAATTCAGACTACACAAAACACAACTGGTAAATATTGCAAATGTCCAAAAGAAAAATTGGACTAAGACTTGAATCATGAAACCTGAAACAAGGGCTATAAATACAAGGCAATAACAGCTATAATTGTTTTAGTAACTACCAACACATACTTGGATACCCTTTCAACAGCAACTTTAGTATTTGTAATTCTATTGATTTTTTTTTCTTCATAACCCTTAACTTTACACAACCATATGTGCATGTTTTTTTCTTAGCTGATAGCTGGACAACTTTTCCCCAATCAATACTATATAGAAATGTTTTGAAACCCAAGAGAATGTTTAAAGTTAACATTAGTCTTAATGCTTTGAAAACTGTAATTGCCTTATTACATAGAAAGAGAATCACTAGGATGTTAACCAAATTCACTTGACCATAATTAGGAAAATACTTTATTTCATAGATTTGATATAAATTAGATTTTAGTGACAAGATCTAGAGATTTTTTTCTTTTCTTTTTCTTAATTGGGGAAAGTAAGGAATAGAGATCATGTGGGTAGAACTAGAGGAAGGAAGGGAAATATGGATGGTGTTGAAATACTCCATTGGCAAACTAAGTTAACTGTATGTGAAAAACTTTGGCTATCTCATCGGTGTACTCTAGTGAAACAAAAGTGCAATACTGCAAAGGGAAGATACTAAATATGCGATATATCATTTTCATGATGCAGAATTACTACCCACTTCTCCTGGATGGGTATTATAATGACTATTGCTAAGACATTGCATAAAGGACTATCAATTCAAAGTACTATTTTGGGAAAATACAAAACTCAATACAATCCCAATGGAACTTATATAATTTTGTAAATACATATAACACTGTCTCTCTAATAAGGAGTTAGTTATTTTACATACAGAAACATAATTTACTGGTAAAGGTCTTGGAAAACCTAATATGTTTCCTGACAGTAAACAACAGTTCTATGAAAACATACTGAAATTTATTTTTTCTGTAGGAGAGAACTGGAATACCCGCACCCTAAATTTATCCCCTTGCAAAGTTCATCACTAATTTAGGTACCAGAAAAATGCTAACATTTATCTCTAATTAGAATGTAAATACCTTTTATGTCCAATTCAGTTCCAATTATTTTTAATGTATATGAAAGTGAACCTGGACCTCTACCTTGTCAGAATAATAGCAGCTTTAGCAGGAGAAATTGTACCACAAATCAAATATGAAACAAATTTTATATGGTGAAGGGTTATAAGGAATTGAACAGAAGCCTTGGGCTTCATTTTTGTGGTTTCTTTTTGAGATCATTCAAAGTGCATTTTCAATATGGGCAGCTTAGTATATTTAATATAAACTGATTACTCAACACTGATTCTGGGCAACATTTAGTCTGCTTACACCTAGAAACTCAAAATGAATTTAGTTTGCATATTACTTGATCACCATTATCTGGTATTTTGGAATATTTCTGTGACATAAAACACAAATAGAAATCTACACAATAAAGCAAACAAACAATTTCTTTTACATGAAGTATGCTGTGTTGACAGGTCTTTTCAGTGGCATTTCATGAGTTTGCCTTTTCTGAACCCTGGAAGCAGACATTACTCATCTGATACATAATTATTTCTAAAAGGAGGCCAAACTTTGAAAAGTTAAATTTAACTATGTGGATAGGGTGCCAAAGTCACATGACATAGGATTATTTTATGACTTCATTTTACTGATTTCCAAGTTAAACTCAGCAAAAAGCAAGTCATACTCCTTGCCAGATTAACATGATATATAGGATGTGTTTAAAAAACCCCTGAAAACAAGTATAGAATTAGAAACGAATGTAAACTTCCTAAACTAACTCAGCTGAGGTAACAGGTAGCCAGTTAAATTGGCTGATTGGGAAACTTATTTCTTCTTTAAAACATACTTGTACCTGAATTGGAAACATCAGCAGTGCATCACAACACTAGAGCATTTTCATGTAATTAAAGCAATGGATGGTGATGTAGATTCTACAGCTTTCATGACATTCATTAGCTGCCCAAATTATTGCTGAGTTTTGATCTGTAAATTATAGGTGTCAAGGAGGCTGTAAAACTATATTCAAATTAAATCAGTAATATGCATAAAGTATTCTGTGTTCACTGCAAATATATTAAATATACAACTCTTATTGAGCATAATTTTCATAAAATTAACCCCCAACAAAATTATAATGCCTTTTGTTGTAATTTTATACCTTTATGTATTTGATAGTACATACGAGTTCAGAAACTTATGAATCTTAAGAAATATTACATGCAAAATGTCTCTGAAAGCAGTTTGCACTTCTAAACAAATAACTGAAATGTTCGGTCAGTAAGTTATTGATGCACTCAACACTGGGATATTTACAATTAATAATTAAAGAAAAAAATTCAAAATCAGTTCATAATTTAAGTGCAGAGTCTCAGAATCAGTCTTCATTACTAGAATCTGAATCCTCGGATGATGACGATGTACTATCAGATCCAGATGAAGCATCAGCTTTCTCTGAACCCTCATCTGTGCTGTTTTCATTGAGAGGACTAGGTTTGTTCTCCTGATCTCTAACTCTGGAATCTTCTTCCTTTACTTCTGCAGACTTAGATGAGGCCAAGTTACTGTTTTTGTTTTTCTGTACATCAAAAGTATTGGACTGGGACAAAGTTGGAATATGAAGATTAAGGCCTGGAGTGAGAAGCATCCCTGGATAAAGTATATTAGATAATAATAATGGGTTAAGAGCTAATGGGTTAGCAGCTGCAGCTGTATTTAATGCAGCAGTAGAGGAAGTTGAAGGAGAACTTGACACAGAGTTTTCTGTACCATTCTCTGAACTTTGGCTCTCTGTCCTTTCTTTTTTTCCTTCTAGCTCCTTAGAGTCATTTCCCTTTTTCTCTTCTGCCTCAGATTCTGCAGGCTTTGTCAGGAGTCCTCCCATGCCCAGCAGATTTGGTAATCCAGTCATTCCTGACAATAGCATGGGGAACATAGCAGCCATGTTTTTAGCTTCTCCTCCAGAAGAAAGGCTGGCAGGCATTCCCATCAGCCCAGCAGTTACTTGCAGTGACTGCAAGTTTTGTAGGTTTTGTTGTAAGGCCTGAAGAGTTGGGAGATCCACACCTGGAACTAATCCGTTAGTTAATAAAGGATTGCCTGAAACACTGGTAGCAGTTGCAGCAGCTACTGCTGCTGTGGCTTTCGCAATTCCACTCTTCGGGCGTCTCCCTCTCCTGCTTACTTCCTCTCTCACAATAGGACCAGTGAGAATACGTTCATACATACTTTCTGGAAGAAACCCCTGGAGGAAATACATAGTCTTTAATAACAGGACACAATAAAGATAATCAACAGCAATTAGCTTATCATATAAATAGCCTATTAAAATAGGTAACTTTTTGTAAATTATTCTATATTTATATAAAATACAGTGTAGTCAATTATAAAAAAGATAACCTAATTTTATTCTTCTAAGTTGTGGCTTAACACAGCCCAGGAGAAAGAACAGAAAGAGGCCTTTTTAGCCTGCTTCCAAATTTTGAGACATAAGTTTATGGAATAAAAACTTAAGGTTCTGCCAGGGATTTAGCTCAGTGGCACCACACCTGCCTCACAAGCACAAGGAACTGAGTTCAGTCCCTGGTACCAAAAAAAAAAAAAAAAAAAGAAAAAAGAAAACTTAAGGTTCAGAGAAATTTTGTAACATATGTACTATCATAATCCTTGTATGTTTCAGATAACCAATTGTTTTAGAAGACCAAAGAAGTGGCCCCTTTCAAACCTGGAAGAACAATAAAGAAAGGATAGAGGAAGTGAAAGATTAAGGTTGAAAAATGAGATGCTTCAAGTGGATCTTGAGATGGAAGGAGGGGAGTGGGTTGGGAGAGAAATGAAAACAATCAAGACATGTTCAGCACATGTACTTAATCCCTAAGATGAGTGTAGACATCACGTACTCCAAACATGTACTAATAAAATTTTTTAAAAAAGAGAGAGAGATGCTTCATATCAGTCTTTTGACTGTCACTTTGGGAATAAGAGAGATAATGTTAAGGTGAAAAAGGTATTAAAAAAGAAGAAAAGATGGATTGGCTCAGAACAGTAGTAGCACCTGCAGACTGGAAACCCAGTGTAGATCATCAAGTGCAGCACAAAGGAGAATCTACTTTGCTTTCATGTAATTCTCTCATGATTTTCTGGGGTGCAAAACTCTTACAAGTTTTAGTTTAGAATCTCTAGTCTAACACTGTCTAGTAGAAATATAATACAAGATACATATATAATTTTAAGTTTTCTAGTAACTGTATTAAAAAGGGAAAATATTATTTGTGAAATTTTAGTGATATAGTCTGTTTACTACAACATAGCCAAAACATTATCACTTTAATATGTAGTCTATAAAATTATTTGATATTACTTGAAATTATTTGACATTATTTTACATTTTTTTTCTGAACTAAGTCTTCAAGACCCCAAAACAGTATGCATTTTGTACTTGAAATATCGCAACAGAAACCAGCCAAATTTCAATTATTCAACAGCCATATGCATCATCTAATGACTACAACCTATAATAGTGCAGCTCCAGACAGTGATTTAAAGAAAAGCTCTGAGACTAGTTCTTATTTTTTGAATTGATAAACTTATTTTTTCTCTTTACTTTCTGATTCATTGCAGAAGTCACGACAATAATAAATACAAAAAGATGAAAGCATCTGTAATCTCATCAGAGATAGCCAAGGCTAACATCTCAGAATTTTGTTTTCCATTTTTATCTTTTGCAGTTATCTATATTCTACAATTTTTTCCACCTCCTTTTCTAGAATAAAAAAAAAAAAGAATCATACAGAACTTAAGTATTATAGCCTGACGTTTTCATTTGGATAGCTGTAGAAATAATAGCTCTTATTTGTTAACATTTACTATATGATTAGGATTTACTAGTCTAAGATCTTAACTGTAACATTAAATATGATGTGAATGTTTTGTCTTGTCATTAAATATTCTTCTAAGATATAATTTTTAAAATAGTTAATTTTCTGACACATGGATGGACCATTGGTTTATTCACAATTTTTCTTATTATATGATCATAAATATTCTTGTATCTTTTTCTACATATTTGATTCTTTGTAGAAGTGTTCAAACAGCATTTAAAGAAAAAACAAATCGCTATATAGTGGGGTTCTACATTCTAACTGTGTAAGAATTTGGGAAATTTGCTACATATTTGGAAAAATAAAAATTGTCAACTAAAAAATTATCAAATGTTCATGTAATATTTTAATTTTTAACTAAAAGTCTAAGATAAAATTAAATGACATCTAATTTTTAAAATGATATGAGTTAATGTTTGTTTAATACTCACAGATTGCTTAACAACATCTCCCCATTCAGGAGCTACTCCATATTCTGAATTTTCTTTTAGGAATCTACATAAATCTTTCAAAGGGGGAGCAAATGCACCTCCAACCTGTAAATGAAAAACAGACTGATATTTAACACACTATTAAATTTGGGACTAGTTTTCATTTTATTCTGTGGTGTACAGAGTTCATTTCTTTTTTTGGTACTGGGGATCAAACTCGGGACCTTGTGCTTGCGCAGCAGGCGGTGGAACCAGTGATCTAAATTCCCAGCCCCAGAGTTCATTTCTTTAAAATGCAAGTATTTGGAATCACCTTCAACAATCTGTATGATTATATTAGAAAGAACTACAGAGCCAGGGATTTAGCTCAGTGGTTCCACCGCCTGCCTTGCAAGCGCAAGGACCCGAGTTCCCCAGTACCGGAAAAAAAAAAAAAAAAAAAAAGAACTACAATGTATATGAGCTCTTGATATATTATATGAAACATGGTAGTGTAAATTTTGTTTTATAGACTAACTAGAACAATAAAATGAAGAATTACCATTTACTATCCACTTATTATGCTGGATGGGAAGCAGAGCCTAATTAAATAGGATACCCTTTGTATCCCATAAGTAGTTAGCCTTACTGGCTATGTAAACAGAGCAAATCAGTAAATCTCTGAGCATCAATATTCTGATTTGTAAAATGGAGATAAAAATAATATTTCTCTCATACAGTCTTATGAAGATCAAACAAGACAACTCAAGTGCCATAGAATAATGCTTGGTACATGATAAATATTGCTATTATATGCCAACTATTGGGTTAAGGCCTTTAAATATATGTTTTATTTTAGTTTTCGCAACATCCTTTTGACATAGTATCATGAAGAAACTGAGTCTCAGAGAAGTTACATAATTTGCCTAAAACTAGCTAGTAATCTTAGTATTAGAATTCAAATCTAGGTCTCAAAAGCCCACTTTTATCTATTTATTATGTGTATCAAGATTAAAAGACCAGGCATGATTGCACATGGCAGGTTGAGGCAGGAGGATTGAGATTTTGAGGTCAGTCTGGACTACATAGTGAAATCCTTCCTCCAAACAAATAAACAAACAAAATAAAAAACCCCTACCAAAAATTACACATAGCATTTGTACGTTAAAAGTGACATAACCAACAAATCATAAATGAATTTCTTCTGCATGGCTCTACCACTGAACTACAACCATGGCCCATGAGTATATACTCTATTTTAACAGGGTATAGACAGGTTTTAATATGGTCATATTACCTATTTCAAGAAATAGAATCATCTATCATTCCCTACTTTCTATACTTAGTCTCTGTAATTTTCACTGCATTTTCCTTTTTATTGAAATGCTTCATTAAAGCTGGGTGTAGTGGCACATGTCTGTAATCCCAGCACTCAGGAGGCTGAAGAGGAGGATCACTGCAAATTCGAGGCCAGCCTGGGCTACATAGTGAGTTCAAGGCCAACCTGAACTCCATAGTGAGTCCCTGTCTCAAAACACCATTAAAAAAAAAACCCAAGCAAAAAATTAAATAAACTCTTATAAATCAAGCAAAATAAACAGGCTCCTCATGAGGTTACAACAATAAAAAATAAAATTTATAAGGTTTAATATTAAACTTAACAGTAAAAGTCCAAAACTGTTGCATCTCCTTAAAACCAGCAAAGACAAGGTAGGTGTGGAGGCATGTACCTGAAATCCAGCACTCTAGGAGGCTGAGGCAGAAAGATCTGTAGTAGCTGTCCCCTATAGCACCAGTGACTGGTTTTGTGGAAGACAGTATTTGGTGATTTCAGGATTAGATTCTCAGAAGGGGCATGCAACCTAGATTCCTCACAAGCATAGTAGGTTTCACATTCCTATGAGAAACTAATTTGTCTGCTGATCTGACAGAAGGTGTAGCTCAGGACACATTGCAAGTGATGAGCAATGGCTATGAATACAGATGAAGCCTTCTTGTTTACTAGCTGTTTACCTCCTGTTGTACAGGCCAGTTTCCTAACAGGTCATGGACTAACAGTCTGCTGTGGCCCTGGGGTTGGGGTAACCTACATACAGCATGAGCCTAGCCTGGGCAACTTAGTGATAGGAAGGCCCTGTCTCAAAAGTAAAAAACATAAAAGAAAGGGCTGGGAATATATTTCAGTGTAAAAATTGTGGGTTCAATCCCCAGGACCACAAAACCAAACTAAAACAACAAAAAAATTCAAATCATGAATTTGGCCAAGACAAATTCAATCACACTTAGGAGAGTGAATTTTGAAGTGCAAAGATTTTAACACAAATCTATGCAAACGCAAAGTTAAGTCAAACGCTACTAAAATGTCTCATCTCCTCTACTCCTCTCAATACTGAAGATTGAACCAAGGACCTTCACACTACTCTACATTGCCATCTTCACCCCTCATTTTTGAGACAGAGTCTCTTTAAACTACCCAGGCTGGACTTGAACATGGAACCCTTCTAACTCAGCCTCCTAGAGTGCTAGGATTATATGTGTGCACTATCACACCCAGCTTGTCTTATTCTCTCATAATGACAAAAGCTGAATAAACTATATCCACAAAACTAGGAGGAAATAAGTGTTAAACTTTAGAGTCTATGTATATGACAATATTAAAGCAATTGTTATTCTTAAAAGTTTTATTCTAATTCTAGTATCTTATGACAAATTAAGATAGTTTTATGCATTTTTATCCCAGCAGTGAGAACAAAACAGAACCAGGAAATTAATATGACCAATGTAAAGTAACTGAGTTTGTAAGAAATCTGCTGTTCTTACCCTTGAGGCCAAAATTCTTTCTTACTTTGCTACTTGTTCATCAGAATGAAAAACAGTGTGTCAAAGCTACACTTACAAAAGGGTATCACAAGTCGGGTATTATTTTCTTTATGAAGTAGAAGACACATACATCAATCCTTTTTGTTTTGTTCTGAGACAGATTCTATGTAGTACAGTTTGGCCTTGAACTTGCAATCCTGACTCAGTCTCCTCAGTGCTGGGATTACAGGAGTGAGCCACTACGACCAGCCTGACACATACTAATTTAATAGTACAATTAGATGAAACAAATGTTGAGTCATATCTGGTTCAGAAATAGGCTTTTGAAAACCTCAACTCTTAGCACTCACCAATCAGCAGTAAAACAGGATAAGCACAGGAGTTTATTAGTCTACAGGACACCTTTGTTTATTTCCAGGTATGGGAAAATTACATAACATACTGATTTTGATAGAATAAGATATTTAAACGTGGTCTGATGAAAAAATTACAATAATAAGAATATGGTAAATTTATGATATCTATGATGTGAATGGTGTCCTCCTATATCAGTTATTCACCCATTCTACTATAGACTTTTTGTATTGGTATTGTGGGGCTGTCTTAAGTAGTATAGGAAGTTTAGTAGGATCTGGGTAGCTGGCCTCTACCCATTAGAAACAAGTAGTACCTGGCCCACCTTACTGAAGTGTAGCTACCAAAATGTTCCCAGAATCACCAAATGTTCCGAGGGGCAGGGTCAAACCACTCCCTCAAGAAAATCACTGCCTTAGTATACCAGCCTTGCATAGTGTACAACAATATGCAATGGCACTGCTTACGCAGAGATATGCGGAGTGACTCACTTACTTGATTTAACAGCATAGCCAACCAATGATAGGATTTGAAATTAGACTACATGAAATTACCATCTATGTCTTTCTCCATAAATCTAGGTTCAATCTATTTCCAGGTTCTGGAAAAAAATGTATTATGAGAATAGCATTGTTTTTAAAATATTGCATTGCTATAAAAGAGTAATAACAAATATATAAATACCTTTCTGGCATTTCTCCTGTTAATCAGCTGAACACGTTCTTCTCCAGTGAGACTATTAACATCTAGTTTATTGGGGTTTCTGCAACGATGCCTTTTTTGTTTGGGCCTTCCCTCATGAAGCTGCATTCTCTAAAATATATAGACAAACATCTTTAAAAGTTTTGCTTCTGCCAAATTACTAAAAATATAACAGGTGAGCTGATCCAAGTAGTTTGATCTTATATGATGTGATTTATCCTGTAGTTACACATTTAAAGATCTATTCAAGGCCATCAAACTGATCACTGCTGTGTTCTACATATATGAAAGTGGGTCCTTCCCTTGGTTCCAGAAGCAAGCAGGACTTTGCTAGTTCTTTCCTTCAGTACCCTCATAGACTATAATATGCCTGCAGTCACACTTGAAGGGCTACTATCATTGGTGTTGGAGCAGTTTCCTCTAAGTTGTGGTTCTTTACTTTTCTGTCTGCTGAGTTTCTCCTGGTAAGTTTCTCCTCTCCTGATAAATTTCAGTAGAAACTTACCAGTCTTTCCTTGTGATGATTTATAGGAACGAATTTTTTTTTCCAGTACTGGGAATCGAACTTAGGACCTTGCACTTGCAAGGCAGGTGCAGTGCCACTGAGCTAAATCCCTAGCCCTGCTGTGACGATTTATAATCTGTATTAATAACATTCATTTTTCATCTCACTACTTTTTCTCATCTCACATAATATAATACTAACAGGTATTATTATTTTACACATAGGGAATCAAGGCTTACAGAAGTTATGTGCCTCAATTAGCAAGTAGAAGACATAGACTTTGTATCCAGGATGGGGGGTATAGCTCAGTGACAGAGCACTTATCTACGATATGCATGGCTCTGGATTCAATCACCAGAACCACAAACAAACAAACATTTAAAAACTTCCCATCTGGTCATAAAAATTAAAACTCCACCAAACCATGCTACTTATCTCTCCAATTGTTAATAGAGCAGACTTGAGTGTTTAGCTATTTCTGAACAATGATAACATTCAAAGAAACTAATACTCAGACTCTTTAACCTTGTATACCAGTCCCTCCATGATCTGGAACTATTCAACTCACCTTTCTATGTATTTTCTTTCTTTCTTTTTTTTTTGGTACCAGGGATCGAACTCTGGACCTTGAGCTTGTGAGGCAGGCGGCGGCACCACTGAGCTAAATCCCCGGCCCCTTTCTATATATTTTCTATACCCCCTCATTCCCTTACACAGTCTAGAAGATCAGAGTCACTATCTAATGCCTTACAATTGTATCCTCTTTTAACTCTCCCTACTTATCTTTTTTTCATTTGCCAGTCAAATATCAGCTCTATTTTCTATCTTTCCTCACATACTTTACTCTGCCTAGTTAATTAATTGCTCTATCTATACTCAAGACACTTTATACATACCTCTAATACAGTATATTCCATATTATGCTGTGACTATTTATAGAAAATATCATAATCGTGAGAGCCAAGAAATCACTGAAGTATTCTTGGAAAAGCAGATCAATTATAATCTTGTATTTTTTACTGTAACAAGTGCTGCCTTTTAAAATGTTTAAAATCTTAATACAGTAAAATATAGCATTAGGATATAGGATTTATTTGCAATGAAAGTGATAAATGGAAACAAAAATAGATAAGGTAATAAAAACTATTTTGCAGTGGTTAAGAGAAAGGTATGAGAACCTTCAGAGACTATAATATAAGTGCTATGAGGGCAAGAACTTTATATTGTTCACTATTGTATCTTAAATCATTAAAATTATAACTACCTACAATGTACCAATAAAAGAATTTAATACCCCCCCCAAAATATAACTATCACATAGTAGTCACTCAATAAAAATTGCTGACAAAATGTTATTTAACATGTTAAGAAATGATAGGCTTAAAACGATTCTTTTAGAATCACAGCATTCACTCCACAATGTCTATATTTAGCAAAAACCCTGCCCCTCATAATTATAAGAGCATTATTTGACATCAAATTTAAAAAGGAATTAAATAAATGAATGAGAATTTGTAACATCCTCTGAGTAGCTAGGAACATGAACAGCAGGTATCCAAAAGGCCAGACTTAAGCTCTCTGTTGTAAATCCCAGATTATCTCATGTGACAAGAGCAGCCAGATATCTATCTATTTATCCATGTATCAGACACAAACATCATTCTAGAGAAATGCAGCTCCTCTGGTTTTGTTCCATAAAGAAAAAAAAAAAACAAGGCAATTAACAAAATAACAACCATTTTACTTTTATATACCACTCTTGAGTTTTCAAAACTATCTTTTTAATTAGAATTGATAAATATTTATGGGGAGGCAGATAGTATTCTATACATAAAGACTAATGCTCTTAGTCCTGAGGACACATAGGTGAACAGGACATAGTCCTTAAGAACCCCCTGGGGTAGCGGACAGCTTCATTTATGTTATCCCTTTGACTGCGATAATGGACGCAAGGAGAACAGGCCTGCTAACTTTATTGTACGGGGGATGCCTTTATTCTTTTACCTTACAAAATACACAGAAATATTAAGGGAAACTGACACAGAATTTGGTACATTAGTGTCTGATAGTAAAGTATTGGAAAAGAATACATTTCTATGAGTGAAAAAGTCACAGACCCATAAGATAGTATTTCAGATGATAAGAATAATGCAAATTAGGCCAGATAGACACATACCTATGATCTAAGCACTGTTGGACACTGAGGGAGGATAGCAATTTTGAGCCTAGCTTAGGGGACTTAGTGAATCCTGTAACTAACAAATAAATGGCTGGAGATGTAGTACAAAGGGCCTTGCATTCCCATCCCCTGCCCTGGAGGTAACGGGAGGGGATGCACATAAAATTGTTATATTAAAAATTTTATATTTGTTTATTTATTTTTGGAGTGCTGGGGATGGAAATAAGGGCCTGGGTATCCTAGGCACTCAAACAAGGGTCTGTCTATCTAACACTGAACTATACCACCAGCCCTTTTTATGTTATTTTAAAGTAAGAGTCTGGCTAAATTGCTCCAGCTGGCGTCAAACTTGGGTAAACCTTCCAAGTAGCTGGGATTGCAGGTGTGTGCCACTATACCAGGTCTGATTCTCATTTTTGAACATGAACCTGGACTTGTACAGAGTAGTACTTTGGACTTTAGATATAAATCTATTTGCTGTGTGGCCTTGGACTATTAAAATTTCATTCAGGGCCAGGGATGTCGCTCCGTGGCACTGTGCCTGCCTGGCAAGTGCAAGGTCCTGAGTTTGATCCCCAGGACTTAAAAAAATTCATTCAAATTCATTACCTACAAAATACATTAACAATTCTATCTTAGTAAAATTTTTGCGAGTGTTAAATTATAGATGTTAGTGCTAAGAACTGTGGCAGATACATAGTTAATTTTCAGTAGTGTTATTAGGATAATCAGTATTATTTTAAAATAAACACCTTGACAGAAAAGAAGTTTTAGTCCTTCACAGCCTTCATTGGCTCTAACTTGATAGTTAGTATTAGAAATTAATTTTTTTGTTTTGTTTTGAGACAGAATCTTGTTATACAGACCAGGCAGGCCTCCAACTTGTGCTCTTCCTGCTTTAGCCTCCCAAGTGCTGAGATTACATTTGTGTACAACCCCATCTCTCTTGAAGTGAATTTTATTATTACATATATGTTAAATGCAGAATGGAAAATGAAAATTGATACTGTATCAGAGGAAAGATGATAATTATGTTTTTCTGCTAGTTTTCCTAAATCTTAGGCAGAGCACAGTGAGAACTTATGCTTCATCATTTATGGGCTTGATGAATCACAGAAACAAAATATACCATTTTTTCTTGTACCGGGGATCGAACTCAGAACCTCACGCTTGCCAGGCAGGCACTGTGCTGCTGAGCTAAATCCCTGGTCCTGCACCAAAATTTTTAACATATAACCTACAGGAATAAAAGCTCCTAAATCTTCCACGTAACCCGGGTGCTCCTTAAGCCATTTTTCCAAATCCTTTCTCTTCGGTGCATCATCTCCTGCAAGTCTTGTTCCATCTTTAAGGTTAATAACTGGAACTGGGCTTTCTCCATCAGGAATTCCTTGAGATTGAGAATAGGACAGTGCTGGATTTATTCCTGTGGAAATCCGTGAGGTGGTTAAGCCTAAAGTAACCTGTAGAAGAACATCAAAAGAAAATTTTATTTCCATGCTTTATTATTATTTTGGTTCAGTAAAGTAATTCCTTTGTTGAAGGAAAAAAAAAATAGGAGTTGTGTAAATTCTGCTGAATATTTCAAAGTTAAAATTCTTAGATTCTGCTGAGATACAAGGGAATAGAGTAGTATACTTCTAATTTCTTTATAATCATTATTAGTCTTAAAAACACAAAGAGGCATATTTATTACTTTGTAGTAGTGTATTTACTAGGATTGAAGTTGAGACTCAAAGACCAGTAATTTTTAAGTATTACTTTACTTACATGATTAGGTAGTTTATTTCTGTTAAAAAAGAGGATGTCTACACCCTCTACATTCTTCCTCCTTCCCCGCCTTTTTTTGACTATAGGTTGGTTGTCTAATATGACTCCATTGGCACCAGGGGTTGATTGAATGGAAGTACCTAATCAAATTAAAAATATGTAATAGTGATAAAAACTTAGTTCCTAAACAAATTGAAAGTAATCACTTTTTAAAATATACATGACAGTATTACTTCTTACTTTACATATCCTAAATCAAGCAATTCTTGTTCTCAAAGAATACTACATAATCTTCATGATTTTCTATTAAGAGACAGTATGGCCCTTTGGCTGGTTGTGTAATCTTAGAAGGCTCGCACCTTCCCCTCGTCTCAGTATTTAAAAGGTACTGTTATGGTTTATATGTAGATATCCCCCAAAGCCTCATGCACTCATAGGCAAGGCTTTGGAAGGTGACTGGATCATGGAGGCACCACAGCTCACTTGTTGTCAGAAGGTGGGTTCTGGTTAGAAGAAGTGGGTCACTGTGGGTGTGACCTGGAAGGTGTATCTCCTTTGCTGGCTTCTCACCTCACTACCTCAAGTGCCATTTCACTGACCATTCAAAGACTGAAATTTCTAAAATATGATTCAAAATGAACTTCTCTTCCTTTAATCTGCAGGTGTTGGGCATTTTGTCCCAGTGACAAGAAAGTGACAAGACAGGTACCTTATTTCATATGGTTATGTATAACTAATTGAAATGACTAAAAATCATTATTGTATATATGAAGGTACTAGAATGGGATACAAAAAGATTTCATTATATACATAGACTGAAATTCAGTATACTCAGATTAATATAATGTTGCAAATATGATTTTGAAAATACTCTTATTATAGTACGTTTTATCTGCAATAGCACTAAATTTACCAAAGTACTTCTTTTAAAAGTATCATTCTACTTTATAAGAACTTCTCATGGCTTTGTATATGAATGAACTGCCTTGGATCAGCTCTTTTCTAACATGACTGCCAACCTTCAACCCCTGCCCTAGAGCTCAGTTTTTGATGCTTTCCATAACTTGCCTTCATATTACATAAACTGCCTATCATCTTGCACACATATCTATCTCTCTAGTAAGACTTTATACACTAGCTCGATCACTCTTCTCACAAATCCATATAATTTTACTGGCATTAAATCTTTGGTTTAGGTTATGTCTTGTCCCTTTCTTACCCTTCTCACCAATCCCATTTTCTGGAAAGACCATTATCTAATCTTCCTTAGTTTTGTCCTCTAGTCTACTTTTCTTGCCTTCATTAATTAAAGAACATTACACCTGTTGTCTTTATTCAAGGCTTTCAAATGAAATTCAGGGGTTAATCACACCAGAATAAAAAAGACATATCCTGGGGAAAATAAAGAATTCATTAAAGGCATTTTTAAGCATCCAATTCTACAAACAACCCCTCCTCCCCGGGATATTGGGGATTGAACCCAGGACATTCACACTGAGCTTCATCCAGCCCTTTTTTGGGGACACAGTTTCGTTAAGCAACTAAGTTGTACAGGCCAAGTTTGAATTTGGATCCTCCTGCCTCAACCTTCTAGACTGCTGGGATTATAGGTGTGTACTCCCATGTTCGTGTACTCTATAAGTACCTAATTTTAATATCTGTTTAGCATGTAATTGTATGCCAAAGTCTTTACTAACCACTTTATGTGTTGTTTTATTTAATCCATCCAACAGTGTGACCTCTCTCCTCCCTTAACTTTCATTTTCACAAATAAGAAAAGGCTCAAAAATAATAGATTATGTAAAGTTATATAAAGAAGACAGATCTGGGTTTCACATTTATATTATTAAGATGAATGAGATATAATACTCAGCTAATAATTCTATATGTTGTTTTTAGACCTTACAATGTTTTATACAGCTGTAAAACTGGTGTTACAATTACTACGTATATATTAAGAATAGTACTATTTACCAAAGAATTACTTATAGGCAAAGGCTGTACAAACTTCAGCTGCAATAATAATAAAATGTCCAGATGATTGAAGCATCAATCTTATGTTATACTGGTACTACCAGAGTAAGAGTACAGATAGTATTAAATCCCACCTAGGTGGACAAAAGAGCACACAAGTTATCTTCTGCCACTGTTCACATTTTCTAGTAAAAAGGAACTCCTTGATAAGAAAACTGTCACTGTAAAGCATAATTTGGGGGATATATACTTCAGAAATAGAACCATGCCTGCTTCATATTTGAATTCCAACTCATTTACATCTGAAAGTCTAGAAGTTGGCAAATGATATTACTTAATCCCAAAGAGACCAAATTGATGCTGATGAAACTGAACTAATTTATAATTAAAAAGTGGTAATAGCAGCAATGGAAAACAATGATCAATTCAAGATAATACTTGTAATAAAGCCTTATTTTCCCACTTTGTAGGAATTCCACACACTATGCACATAGACAGGTAGAAGTTTTGAAATGTTTCCAAGTATTGCATGGCAATAAGACTTAGTATAATAGTCTTCAGCCTTATGTATAAGAAGGTATAAAGTGAATTCAACTCATCCCTCTGCTTTAGTTAAAACTAGTATTTGTGAAGATTAGTATGCAGTGTTCAGCAGTGACACTTAGTTGATCCTGAACACTTCATTTTCAATTCCTGATCATTTGAAAGGGCATAAAGAACAATCAAGCCAGGATAAAAAGTGTCTAAAGTATTCCTCAATGCCTACAGAGCACACAGCACACATTATCAATTACCTATGCAGTAGATATTTGATTCAAATTGCCAAAATAGGAGTTGAAATATAGAAAGTCTCAAAGGAAGAGATGATATCTCCTAAATGTCTGATTTATTATTCAGACAAAGGACAAGGTTAATTCAGCATTGCTTTTATAGGCAGAACTGATAGTAGACAAAATTTACATCCAAATAAGGATTTTTCTTACTTTCCTTATATGAAGGACAGTTACAGTTGGCTAACAATTAACTACTTAAAATAGTTAAGAACCTTGTCCCTATAAGAATACCATGGGCATAAAAGGTTAACTTCCTGGGAATAAATAATTCCTGCATCTTATAATTGCCTGTACTGTCTCTAAAAACTGCTTACAACTTGTTTCACTTTTACCCATCACCATTAATTTATGATATAGACATGTCTTATAATTAATATACTTTCATATTGAAATGCTCTTTGTGTTTTTATCTGTATAAAGCTACTTTACAAAATGATGTCTCTACCTAAATATTCAAAACCCTAAAACTAAACTGCTCTCTATGATTTAAAATGTCATATTACAAGTCCCAATAAACATTTATTAAGATTTAAAATTATACTGACTACTGCATAGGATTGAGAGAATGCAAAATTAAAGGAAAAATGAAAAAAATTTTTTTTACAAGAGTTTATACAAAAGAATTTGGACACAGCACCTGCCTGTGCAAGGTCCTGAGTTCAATTCCCGGTACCAAAAAAAAAAAAAAAAAAAAAAATTTGGAAATGGTAGGGAATGTTTCATAATAAGACAAATATTATTTATATATTCACCTGACATTGGCAAAGATTTTGGAAAATTGGCGAGGCTTGTGTCTGATGCACTTTGAAGCTCTCGAAGTCGAGTGAGGTACTGCTGCTGCCCCAGAGCACCATCTTCACTATTAAATGGCCTTTTCTGGGCAAGCCCTTGCTTTTGAAACGTCAACTTCAAACCACCTTCCTATTAAAAAGAATCATTACCAAGACAGAAAGTGTTAACAAAAGTTTTACTGCAGGACATTCAGATATTTTACATAGAAAAAGTTAAGTAACATCCCTAAAATGTTAATGTAGTTCTCTTCTTGCTCATAAATCAATTTAAAAAACCCTCTAAGCAACTTTTATAATGAACACTCAATCTTCTCTTCTTTCCCCAGTACTGAGGATTGAACCCAGGGCTTCACACAAGCTAGTCAAGTGCTCTGTGACTGAGCTACATCCCCAAGCACATACATTTATCTATCTATCTATCTATCTATCTATCTATCTATCTATCTATTTATTTTTGATTGAACTCAGGTCCTTGTGCTTGCGCAGCAGGTGGTGAAACCACTGAGCTAAATCCTCAGCCCAACCCCCCAGTCCCTTTTAAAATTGCATTTTGAGACAGGGTCTAAGTCGCCCAGGCTTCTTCTGAATTTCTGATACTCAGGGCTCAGGCGCCTGCATAGGCATGTGCAACCACACCCACCAAACTTTCTATTTTAAAGAAAAAGTCAGGTACTATATACATTTTTATGAACAAAGCAGTTTTTCATGTGACTAGTACCCTGTAACATTTTCAGCTTTAGGTATGTATCTCTAGGTACGTTAGTCATGACATTACTCATCTTTACATATTGAATAATAAATTAAGACTTCAAAGATCTTTTTTTTTCTTTTTAAGGCTGTGTCTCACTATGTTGCCCTGGGGGGCTTCAAACTTATGATTTTCCTACCTCAGCTTTCCCAGAAGCTGGGATTACAGGAGTGTACCATAGCACCGGCTTAAAAATAATCATATTTAAATAACCGTTACAAGATAAAGAAGCATGATAAATCCTTAAAAGAGAAAGTGTACTGTCATACCATTTCTATATTATATAAAAAAACAAAACCAGAAATTGACACACTGTTTATGAAAGCATCTTGATCAGCAGAAGAACTATTTTCAGAAGTATGAGGAAAGAAACACATTTCATGATGATCCCTTTAGTAGACTATTCAAGTTTAATAACCTGGATATCAAAAAAAGAAAACAATCCAAATACTAGGAGACAAGTATGTGAAGGAAGGAAGAGTAAGAGCAGGCAGCTGTTTGCAGGAAAAGCATGCTGCACACCGCAATCGCAATCAGGCCCTAGGGCAATAAAAATACACATACGTCTTTGATTTTCACTGTAAACTCCTTTTCTTGTACATGCTTCTTCACCTTTGACATCTGTGTTGACTGATCATGTTCTTCTTTGACACCAGCACCTGGGGGAGTGGGAACGCTGGGCTCACTGTATTCTGTCGATGCTCCAGGGCTGTCCAGTAGTTTTGTGGTATAGAAAGAAGCCACTGTATTAGCATCACAACTTCTTCTAGCTGAAGGCCACTTCCCTTTCAGAACTGTTTGACAAATACTGTCCAACCGGTTGATCATCACCCGATCCTAGAAAGGCATGCAACATCAAAGTATAATTTTAATAATTAGGCTAGAACTCTGGAAATCAGCCCAAGAACCTTGATGACTTACACCTGGTACAACATATGTGTATGGGGTATGCATACATATTTTCACACATATCATTCTGTGAAGTTATTCAAGTATAAATTCTCTTTAGTGAACTTCAAAAATATTATAAAGATATTTTCTCTTGTCTACAATAACTAAAGTAATAGAGGTTCCTTATTATTCTAAAAAAAATAAAAAATCTTTAAAGTACATCAAAGAGGCAACCCACTCGGGACCCTGCCAGTCTCTCAGAGCTATTCCTCTCTTTGTTTTTCCTTTGGTACCAGGGATCAAACTCAGGACCTTGCTCTTGCGAGGCACGTACGGTGCCACTGAGCTAAATCCCCGGCCCTCTCAGGAGCTATTCCTATTCCCCATTCCTAGTCCCCAATAAACCTTTCCTACTCTTAAAAAAAAAAGTGTATCAAAGAGTAGAGAACCTTTCTAAGGGGAGGTATTTCTGTACTAGTCCAGGCAAATAGTGGGAGAATTGTATTAATCTAATTTTAGCTACTTTTTACCCCTGAATCTACATGTGCTTAAATGAACATTTTTTGTAGGTTACAATTGGCTACAATAAATTTTTTCAAGGAGACTAAGTTAAAAGCACCTATTTTAAAAAGATAGTTATTTAATTTGAACGTAGAGCTCCATTATTATTAGTTATGTTGAGAAGCATATACATTTTAAATAGAATTTAATAGATAATATAATTTATACTTTGATGTTAACACCAGGATATCATACCTATATTTTATACTGACTGACCTATTTTTTTTTTCACATAATAGCAATACCTATCATCACAGCAATATAGAATACTAAAAAAATTCGCCTGTCCCAACAATAAATTCTTCTTTTACCTTTGGCCAATATGAGGCTGCCAGCATATATCCACCTTGTAAAAGATAAGTAGAATCCGATGTCCCATTGTTTATTTGAAAACTGTCCTGAGTCTCATCCTGGGTGGTGCTCAGTGATGCAACACTTTCTTCATCATAGGCTTTCATGTGAGGGGTACCTTCTGCTATGAACAATTATAAACATTTTTTAAAAATGGAATTAAACAATTTTAAATATACATTTAAAAATCTTTTTTTTCCCCCATTAACTTTATTGGTACATTTTAGGTATACAATACCATTACATTCATCATTGGGATCACATTTAAAAATCTTATATAATCATTCAAAGATATATGAAAATAAATGGTAGAAAAAAATGGTTAAAAAGGAGGAAAATTCATCTAGAGTACAATAAAATAATCACTATTTTTAGAATGATTCCTGATTGGTGGACTTCAGTTGGACTGGGAGCAATGTAAATACCTGACATGGATGCCATAATGTCCTAATGTATTATAATTAGGCATGTCCATGTGGGAGCCCTGAAAGTTATGCCTATGGAGTTATCACAAGAGATTTTGGCTCCTGAGGGGTATGAGGCCCTGTAAGTCAGAGTAGTTCTTGCATATGCTTGATGTTCATGCATTTCCTTACAACTCAATTAACTGGTGGACTGCTGCACAGACACTTGCAGGAAAGAATCATCTAACACAAGTCTGCAGACAAACTGTAGTTTTTATCCTACATCCTTCTGAGTAGGTGGGTGTCAAGTATGACTCATGATACTCTACTTAGTCTAAGACTCCTGGTGAGTGTTAAACAATATTGCCTTTTATTTGGTCACTAAAAAACTTGTTCCAGGGGAAAATATACTACTAAATTTAAGGCAATCACTAAGAAATAAAGATACTGTGTACAATTTCTTAATTCCTCTGACCACTCTTTGTTGAAATGCCTTAAATATTGAATAGGGAATGTGTATCAATAATTCTAGTTTCCTTTTCAATAATGCTTTCCTAACAAATCTGTATGCATAAAATTTAAGTTAATAATTTTAAGCATGCTTAAATTATGAGAATCAAGTATTTTTTTAAATTTTCACACGAAAAGTTTTCTAAAAATAACAAAATTACTTTATGCATATACCTCGCTTTTGGACTTCCTCTTCTTCACTGTCACTTTCTTCTGATGAAGATGAAGAGGATGATGATGAGGAGGATGATGATGAAGATGATGCTGAAGAACAAGATGAGGATGAAGAAGAACTAGAGCCTGATCGAGAGTGAGAACAAGAAGAGGAGGAAGACGAGGAAGAAGATGATCTGGAAGAACAAGATGATCTCTCAGAATCAGAGTCAGAATCAGAACTAGATTCTGATCCTCTTTTGTGGACTCTCTGTTTCTTAGAAGCTGGGTTTGGAGTTAGGGGTTTTGTTCTTGCTGCAACCATGCGTCTGTCCGTTTCAACTTTTCCACCAGATTTCTGGTCTCCAGTAGCCTGTGATAAAACACCATTCTTTGGACTTACAGGCTCAGACTTTATTAGTGTCCTAGTTTCCACAGAAGACATAGATTCTTCTTCAGAAGATTGAGGATCTTCTTTAAGATTTTCACCTTTAACTTTCATATCCTCTAGAATACCTTTAGCATCTAGGAGCCTAGGTAAAGAGGTAAGAGTAGACGTAGAAAGTGCTACTTGATATTGCTGTAAAAGTGGGGTAGAAGTCCGTGAATGAGCCATTTTACTTTGACTATAGTTCCTTTGAGCTGCCATAAATGAGAGTTCAGGATCACGAAGAATGTGATAGTCTGTTCGGCTCACCCCATGTTTAGCAGCACCAATGAGCAAATCCCTATCATGAGGACCACATTCCCACCAGACTGGTAAATCTGGATTTGGATGGCAAAGCTTCAAACGCTCAAACAACTGTGGATGTCGAAGGGCCTGCTCTCGTACTTTCCTTAGAAGTTCAATACGATACAAAGTCCTAGAAGCACGTTCTTCTGTGATTGGTTGAATAAAAATAGTTGGATCCACCAATTCTACAATGAAAGACAAAAATATTAACTTTAAAAAACATTAGAATTCTAAAAAAATAAAAAAATTTAAGAAATACTTTATTAGAGATTTTTGAACAAATAACGAAACCTCTGATGTGTACCTAACCTCTACAGCATCGTTTTAATAATTGTACAATTGTTAGCATATCTTCTTAGAATTTTTAAATGAGAAAATTAAAAATCATGAAACATAAAACACTGATCTTTTGAAAAACAGGTAAGCATAACTTAATATTAGTTATATTAATATAACAAGAAATTCACTTTAAAAAATCCACTAGGAAAAAAAAATCCACTATGAGTTATGCCTTTACTAACACTTGTTTTTGTTTGGGGAGGGGGATTGGGGATTGAACCTCTACATTAAGCTACATCTCCAGCCCTAACACCTGTCTTAAAGAGAAAACACGTGTATAAACTCAGCTATAAATATCAATAAAAACTTATTAAATAATACCCATAAACAAATGTTTATTAGCATATATCAAACCGAACAAAATAACTTAGGGCATTGCAGTGTCACAGAAGTACCAGTGAGTTTCTTACATCCTGAAAGCAACACAAGTGCATCTACCAAACACCGCACAATCAGCCCGAGATAGTTTCAACATTACATCATGTTACATTCCTTTTGATGAGGGTTCATCTTTGTAAGTTGAAGTTATTGGCTTTAAAAAACTAAGGGCTTGTGAAAATAATGCAGGTACCAACATGTGGAGCTCCTAATAGGCAAAACTAGACCACTCTGAGGAAAAAAGTAGTACAGTAATACCTCTCTGTTTATGAATACCTCTGTTTGCAGACAATTTGGTTTGCAAAGAGTGTTCTGCAAAATTTTGCTTGTTTCCAAACTCTGCATCAGGTGACAAACACAATCATGGCCATCTTTCCCACACAAACACAAACATAGCCATCTTCCCCCACACAGTAAAACAAATTAAGTTCTTAAACCAAGGTACCACTGTATTGGGTTATAACCTTTAGAATAAAATAAATATCTACAAATCCATATTCATATGAATTAATAATTGATGAAATAGGCAAAGGGGAAAACATCCTTGAAGCAGAATTCCACACAGAAAAACTTTAGTATCTCACAGATATTAAAATCAATGGGTAAAGGTTTGAATAGGATTCGTGAGACTTCTCAAGATATTAATTATATGGGAAAAGATAGAAAATGCATCATAAAACACCTTGACTAAGTGTTTAAAATCAACAAAAATATCTAATAAAACATATTACAAGCCCCATTATGATACCTACATTCTAGGAAGATTCATCACTTCTGTGGTACTCTTGATAAAAAAGCATAGTCTCAATCCAATCATGTGAAAACACAAGATATCCCAAACTGAAGGATATATGACAAATTAACTGATCAATATTTTCAAAGGTATTAAGAGGAAGAACAAACACCAACGTGGGATCCTAGAATAAGTGTGTATCAGTGGAAAATTGATAAATTTAATTAGGTCCAGCCTGTTCTCTGTATCCAGGGGTTCTGGATGCATGGATTCGACCATCATTGGACTGAAAATATTTGGGGGGAAAATTGTGAATGCATTGAACATGTATGGATTTTTTTCCTTGTCATTATTTCTTACACAATACAGGACAGCACCTATTAACATAACACACTGTACTAGGTATTATAAGTAATCTAGAGATGAATTAAAATCTATGGGAGTATGTGCACAGGATATCCATTTTTAAAGGCATTGAGCATTCTCAGATTTTGGTATTTTCAGGGGTTTCTGAATCAATTCCTCACAGATATGAAGGATTACTGTATTTAATGGCATTAGACTAAGTTTATTTCTTGGTCTGATAATTATAATCAGTCATGTAAGATTTTAACATTGGGAGAGGCGGAATGGGAGATATATGGAAACTCTGCCTGCATGTTTTCTGAAACTTTTCCTCAGTCTAAAACTAATTAAAAACCAACCAACCAACCAAACAAATTTTTTTAAAAAATCAAGAACTGTATAAAAATCAGTATGGGACAGGAAACATACGGAATAGAGTGGGATTATTCAGAATACTACCAACTAATAGCAAGACTTGAGAATCTGTACTTTGTAATACAGGTGCACACATCTCATTAGTCGGTAATTGTGGTTATTCAAGAGGGAAATAAGGGCTGAGGACTTAGCTCAGTGGCACTGCACTTGCCTAGCAAGCGCAAGGTCCTGAGTTTGATTTCTGGTACCAAGAAAAGAAAAGAAAAGTATTCTTTTTTTCATTCAATATTTATTTTTTCAAACAACTAGATTAGGACATAAACACTTATTGAGTTGTTTGGAGTTAACTGTTCATTAAACAGTACTGTTAAGTTAATTCATAGTTTTTTGGTACATTTTAGGTATACAATATGGGAATTTATACCTTTACATAATATATCTTGGTTCTTATTTTTTCCCCCATTCCCCTGCCCTTCCTTCAACCCCTCTACCCCTCCCTATTTACAAAGACTTTGTTTCTGTTTTTTCCTTTTCTCCTTTTTTTTTGGTATCGGGGATCGAACTTGGGACCTTGTGCTTGCGAGGCAGGCAGCAGCACCACTGAACTAAAGTCCTGGCCCTTCTCATATTTATTCCTTTCCCCTACCTCTCCAACTTTCCCTTCTCCTTTGGGACTTTTCTTCCTATTTCACATTACCTATTATACATTTTGATTGGAGATACCTCAAAAAACTAGAATTAGAGGTCCCATTTGACCCAGCTATTCCCCTGCTGGTATCTTCCCCACAAAATTAAAAGAATCAAACCACAGCGATATGCGTGCACCCATGTTTATAGCGGCACAGTTCGTAATAGCTAAAACTTGGAAACAGCCCAATTTCCCATCAACTGGAGACTGAATAAAGATGTGTTGTTGTTCTTTTTTAAATAAAATGGAGTACTAATTAGCCATAAAGAATGAGAAACTGGAGACATTTATAGCTAAATGGATGCACATTGGGGCCATAGTCTTAAGTGAAATAAGTAGGACACACATGTGTACATACTGAATAGTTTCTCTGGTGAGAGAAACTGAAAGTGTAAATAAGGATCAAAATGTATAATAGATAATGTGAAATAGGGAGAAAAGAATTTCTTTTAGGTTTGGTTGCCGGGAAAAAAATCATTAAGACTAAGAGCACTATGAACTGAAGAAGTCTGGGAAACCGATCTAAGTAAAACCTCACTCATCTTTCGAAAAAGGAAGCCTTTCCTTTTTAATGATTATGAATTAGCCTTTACCCTTCTCTTTTAAAACTAGATTCAAAAGTGACAGACTTGTATCATTATGTTGCTAATAGGAATTGAGAAAATAAAAAAGAAATCAAGGAGTCTTGGTAACCATGGATAATAAAATAAATAGTATTTTGTTTTACCTGTATTGTTAAGCCTTTTATAGTTTTCCAAGAGACATGAATGCAACCTTGAATTTCTGGTATTTGTGGAATCAAATGATTAGCTATTCTATTTAGCAGATGGACAAAAAAAATCTGTTCGTAAATAAAATTAAAACAGAAACCCAAATGAAACTAAAAGCCTTTATACAAACCACTTATACTTTTATATGAAACAGGACTAGAAGGCCATTGTCTTTAGCAATTAGAATTTTTTTTCTTTTTTGTGGTATTGGAGATTGAACCCAGGGCTTTCACACTGAGCTACAACTCCAGAGCAGTTTTTTTTTTTTTTGAGACCAGGTCTTGCTAAAATGCCTAGGTGGGGCTCAAATGTGTGGTTCTCCAGCCTCAACCTTCCAGGGTACTGAGATTAGAAGTTTGTGCCATACCTGGCTAGAAATTATATTGAAGAATGGGGGCTGGGGATGTAGCTTAGTGATAGAGTATGTACCTAGCATGAGTGAGACTCTTAAGTTCAATCCCCAGTATTGCAAACACAGTTAAAAGATTAAAAAAAAAACATAGACAAGTGCTTAGAACACACCCTTACTGTGACCTGCTGACAAGATGAGTTATTTCTCTGGGCTCTGAAAACAAGGCAGTTCATCCTGTACCAAACAGTTCCTTAGCTAAATAATTGGTTAGCTTATTTGTTGTCTTTTTTGAAGACAGTACTGTGTAGAGACCTTATATACCAAAGTTCTTTAGAAGGCTTATTCCTTGCAAAATTAGTCAGGTAAACAATCCCTTTAGTACAGTTTCTATAAAGTGGACTCAAAATATAGGTTAGTTCTTATAGGGCTGAGATCAAGAATGTCCCCCAGTGGCCTCTTGTGCTCATACGTGGGGCATTTGGAACATGACTGAATCATGCGGGCAATACAGCTGACATGCTCTTAGGAGGAGGGGTGATCTGGAAGGTTGTATCTGTCTCCCTGCCTCCTCCCTTCCCTCTCTACTTCCAGGCCACCATGCTGTGAGAAGCTTTCTTCTCCCCAGACCCTTCCACAATGCCCTCCTTCCTTGGAGACCATGCACTGAAACCTTGGGGCAAAATAAACCTCTCCTCCTTTTTTCTTTTTCTTCAGTAAGCCTTAACTTTATGAGTGACAGAAACAGTACAAATTTCAAACCAAGCTGCAGTTACACTTTGGAAACACCAAAACAAAATCCTCCTTTCAGAGGGTGACTTTGTCAATTCCATAATAGCATTTACAATTATCACAGCTGTTGTTCTTCAGGGCTCAGACTGCCTTTGTCCTACATATTTGCTCGTGACATAACCAAATTCTGTGTCTTTTAACTTCCATGGCTTCATCTTGAAATCGAATTTTTTAGTAGCTGCTGTACTTACTGAGATAAATTCTCAATCCTGGCTTCCCCCCAACTGTGTAGGAATCTGAAACTGGGTTCTTGTAAACATGTGGTTTTATGATGACAAATAGGATATTCCTACATTTCTAGACAGTGACTCTAGCAATCCCTGTAACCTGCCGAAGACCCAGTTTGGAAACAGCCTTCCATGCCTTCTTCTTATACTCTGTTTTGCTTCATTGCTGTCAGTGGGCTTGTTGAGTGGTTGCTTGTATAGAATCTTGCTCCCTGAGCTCTGGTACTGATTCATCACTGTCAGATTCCATTCCAGATCCTGTCTCAGCCTGAGGCTATGGCAACTCCTACACTGTAGCAGGGATGATTTCTGTGGCTTCACCAGGCATTTTATGCAGAGAACACAACCAAGATGGTGGCCTCTCCTCCTCTAAGTTATGAGGATTGAGTATTTTATCCCATTGACAAGGAAAGTAATGAAGACGGATTTGGGTACTAGAAGTGGGGTCCTTGCTGTGACCACCTGACCATGTATATGGTCTAAAAGCCTTTGGAATGGCTCATAGGAGGAGTCTGGAAAGATATAGAGATGCCAGCTAAACAAGCCCCTGCATGCTATAAGTTGAGCTTGATGAGAGATTCTGGTTGGATCTCAGAAGACCAGACTGCTAACAGAAATGAAGACAGAAAAGACTAGGTTCACAAGGTTTCAATTGGGAACAGAGACTCCATTGGTAGTTGGGCTAAAGAATGTGTGGGTGAAAACTTATCTTCATTTTGCTCATGCTCTAAAACATTATGGGAGATTAAGGGTAGTAGACTAATTAAGCTGATGGAGGAATTTTCAAGGCAGTCCAGTGTTGAAGCTGTGGCATGGATACGGCTGGGTGGGCCTTTAGCCATATCTACTGTGAGAAACATGACCAAAAATCAGAGCTAAATAACTCGAAAAATTTTGTTGGTCAGAAAGGAAGTTACTATATAAGCCCTGTAGCTGGGGTAGGTGGCAAGTTCCTGTAATCTTAGCATTTGGGAGGCTGAGGAAGGAGGATCACCATGAGCTTGAGGCTAGCCTGGGCTATACAGTGAGTTCAATGTTCATCTAGACTACACAGAGAGACCCTGTCTCAGAAATGCAAAAACAAAACAAACAACAACAACAAAATATTGGGTTTCATAAAGTTTTGACTCAGAAGAATTAGCTATTGAAAAGAGTAACATTAAAAAAAAGCCAAGTATTTTGTATCTGGACAACATACATCTTAAGAATCAGGAAGTCTCTATCCTTTGAAGGCTCAAGGGTCCAAAAGTAGAAGACAGGGGACTTGAACTTTTCAGTAATGCTGGAACTGGTAGGATTCTGGCAACTATAGAGATAGATTGAATCCATTTTGTATAAAGAGATGTACATGAGTCTTTTGCAGGCCAGGGATTCGCAGGCCCCTCCCTTTCCTGATTCCTGGCCAACATGATGTGGGCAGCTTTCCACTGCCATGGCTTCCTTCCTTTCTTAGAGATGATCAACCACAGACTCAAAACATGAGCCAAATTAAACCTCTCCTCTTTTAAACTGCAGGTATCAGGCATACTGTCCTAGTAATGAGGAAAGCAAGACAGTTCTACTTACCAAAGGATGTATTTTATTTTCTATCTCCTCCTAATTATGTCTATCATAAAAAATGAACTATTCTCTTAAAACTTGGTATGTTTCTTTATTATCTTTTATTTATTTATTTATTTGGTACCAAGGGTCGAACTCAGGACCTTGTACTTGCCAGGCAGGCACGGCACCACTGAGCTAAATCCCCTGCTCTCTTTACTATTTTTTAGATTTCATTTTAGTAGTAAAATTAAAAAGTAAGTTAGATTTAAGGATAGTTTACATACAACAATTAGAATTTCTAAATTTTAGCAATTTTTTGCTTCTTTGACCAAATCAAGGAAAAAAAAATTACACATACCTTCTTTGGAAGGAAGACGACAAACCCTCCGACACATGGACATAAATGCATATAAATATTTCTCCAAACTATCATCAGTTTTCTTATGTAGTCTAGCCATAGCTCTAAATTTTGTCCAATCAAATTGGCCTCTGTCAGGGTCAAAAACAACTCCAAATGTAGATACAACTCTATAAAAGTCAGCTTCCTCTCTTCTTGTCCATCTATTTTGAATCATATTAAAGAAAAAAAACCACATTGGTCACTAAAATATATACTAATACTGAAAATAATGGCATGACACAAATTTAAAACATTTTAGTATCTAACACTTTAAACGGTTAAACCAAGGGTTATTCCTTTGCAGACACATTTTTAAGTGCTAAATGATTCATCTATCCAATTACATTTCTTTTAGTTTGCACTGTTCCTTTAGACAATAATGAGGGTTTTTTTTGTACAATACTGTGTGAGAAAATATGTACAGGATGCAGTAATAAATACGACAATGCTGAAAAAAATAAAAAGTTATTTTAAAGCACATTTATAAGATAAGGTAATATTTTTTCTTTTTTCTTTTTCTTTTTTTTTTTTTGGTACCAGGGATCGAACTCAGGACCTTGCAGTTTCAAGGCAGGCGGTGGAACCACTGAGCTAAATCCCCTGCCCCTAGTATAAGGTAATATTTATGGTTGCATTAGCTATAGAAACAAAATTTAAGGAAAGCATGGAAGATAGAAAGATCAGTTCAGACTTGGGCAATCAAGAACAGCATCATAGAGTAAGTGGCATTTTTCAAAGTAAGATGGAACAAGGTGAAAACTGGAAGAAAATGCAAGTAAGAATGCACAGAACAAGCAAAGTAGGAAGTACTCTGCATTTTTGCATTTTCTAGATTGACAAGGATATGGCTCATATTGGGGACAAAGCAAAAAACAGCTGGGATCAAATAATGAAATTCTCTAATGTTTCACAAAAAAATCTCTTTTCAGATTAAGGGTACCAATATTTTAAGAGGGTAGAATTATCATCATAAACTACAGATCTTCCAAACTTTAGTATCTTCTTTTGGAGAGTCTTTTCCTTGCTTAACTCACTGAATTGTTAATTAAAAAAAAAATAGGAAAGATCGTTCAAAAATGTTAATGAGTTACTTTTTTCCTTGCTATAGGGGATTGAACCCAGGTCTTGTTATACGTATACATTAAGATAAATGATGTTAAAATAGCCAAGAAGTCAATCAAATCTTAAGAACCTTAAAACTGAAAAGAAAAGGACACATTGAAAGACTACACAGTACACAAAAATATATGACATAGGGGCTGGGGATTTAGCTCAGTGGTTCCGCAACATGCCTTGCAAGCACAAGGTCCCGAGTTCAATCCCAAGTACCAAAAACAAAACAAAACAAAACAAAAAACAAAAGATCCGGTGCCTACGTTCACAGGATTCACAACTCAGACCAAGGAAAATATCAATGTAACTACAGCATCTTATTTTGACAAATGAACAATTTACTTAGATTAAGTGTTAGATGAGTACAGAGAAAGGAGAAAATACTTGAGCTACCATGTTCGGGAAAAAACAAACAAAGGAGATGGACCGTGTGCTGAGTTCTGAAGGATAGGATAGGTATGAACTAAAGATAAAGAGAACATAAACGGGAATACTAAATCAAGACTAAGTAGGACAGTCTTCCTGAGGGAACTCCAGCTGATAAAATTATAAATGAGGACTAAAACCTGCATGAAGAAAATGCTGAATTTAGGCTTCAAAACCTAAGATTTTATATATATTCTAATTAGGGGGCAATCAATTGAATGTCATGATAAAAACTATTATTTTTAGAGATTAATGCAGACCCAACAGATTGAGAGAAAATATATACAGTACATTAAAGTTGGCCACAAATATTTTGCCACTCTTTCCACTGAAAGGTAGAATCTATTTCCCTTTTCTTTAAGTCTGAGCTGGCCATGAAACATTTTTTAACCAAGAGAAGGTGGCAGAAATGACAACATGCACTTGATAAGAGTAGGTCTTAAGAAATTTGGAGAATCTGCTTTTGTTAACTGGAATAATCCCTCTTAAAACCTGAGCTCCAAGTTCAACTAGCACCAACTGTGAGCCATGTGAGTGAGCAAAACAAGACCACTTGGTAAACTCATAGAATTCAAAGGAAAAAATCTGTGATGCTTTCTCAGGTCACTGTGTTTTCAGGTGATTTGTTATGTAATAACAGATAACTGAAAACAATATATTTACAGAGGCAGTAGTATTTGAAAACTATTGCTAGGATAATTATAATCTTAAGTTTCATACTAACTAAATGCTAGCCACAAAGAATGTAATCCCAGTGAAAGAAAGAATAATGAGGGCTGGGGAATGTAGCTCAGGGGTACATCATCTACCTAGCATATTGCAAAGCCCTGGGTTCAATCCCCTGTAGTGTAAACAAAGAAAGCATAAAGATTTATCATCCAGAGAACATCCAAGGACCGAGGTTTAATAAGGAGGACCTATAATTGCTAAACATTTCTATTTTTCTCCTGAGTACTATATTCTTTTTAAGCTGAAGCCTTTGGGATAAGAGAAGTTTGCTTCTTTTCTTAACAAGGCCTACCTCTTGCAATTTCTTCACTTTAATATCAGTAATTCCAAATGTTCATCTTACAAAGTAGAAGTGGACTTACCTTCCACACATTCTTATATTTGAAAGTTATCTCCATATAAAATGAGATAGACTAGAATTACATATAATTTAAATTTGTTCCACTCAGAATTTGTAATTCTTAAGTCTGTTCTATACCTTCATTTTGTAAACACTTTAATGTTGCTAAACATAACAAAAGTGAATAAATATGAAGTATGACCAGTAATTGTAAGATGCAATGATCTTTATTAGTTTTTATCATAGTTTCAAATAATTTTGTGAATATATATGTATATATGCACAAAGCACACGGTTTGATCAATTAGTAAAATAATCATTCCTGATAGCCTTCAGAATGAACAAACATATTTAGATATCATATATAAAAATTTAGCACTTTATTAAAAATTTAGGGATGTGTATACTCTAGCAACAGTGTGTTTCTTCGTATGGGAAGTAGAAGTAGATTTTGCTCAGGTTTTGTCTTACCTCTGTTGTCTTTCTATCTTGGCTGCCATTTTAGGATTAAGAGTGGCTTCTTCATAAAGGGGCTGCATTACACTGGCAGGCACAGAGAAAGTTGGTTGTATCTGCTGGATTTGTCTGTTTTTATTGGTACGCTGATATGCAGTAATGAGACGCCTTAATCGCGTAGTTAAAGCTGACTGAGTAGGCCAATAAATTTTATCACCCTCCAGCAGCTGACCATCTATAGTTAAAGAAACTCATGTCAATAATAATATTAAAAAAAAAAACATACTGTATAAAGCTCACAGAAGTAGAAAAGTTTGTCTACTTAATTTTTTTCTATAATCTGATGATGTGAGTGAAAACGCCCCAACCCTTTCATCATAAAAAAATTCTTTTAGGGGCTGGGGATTTAGCTCAGTAGTTTTGCTGCCTGCTGCGCAAGCGCAAGGACCCAAGTTCGATCCCCAGTACCTGTCCCCCCCCAAAAAAGTTCTTTTAAGCAGCTCAAAGTCAGTACAATATGATGAAATAAAAAGCCACAATGTTATTTATTTAAAGGGAACTTCATTTGCACAGAGAAAACTCTTGGATTTGCAGGTCTAATATATCATACTGGCTGGCCAATACTCAGTGGCTTAACCTAAAAACATTAAAAGCTAAATTGAAAGCCATTGAGTTTTCTGGATTAAACTTATCTCAACTAAAATAGAATCAAAACATTTTTAAAGTCACTGAGAAGAAATAAAAATTTTCAAAATTCACTATGTCAATACTGCGGGTTTTAAAGTTTTTATTTACCTAAAAGTACAAAATCTAACTCTTTGTTTTCAAGTTATAATATCACAACTATCTATAACATAAACAAACCACACTTATTCATATTGAGCAACTCTTTATTTTCACATTGAACTATGGCAGAATGAGGTGTTTCCTATATGGCAGATAGGAATGACGGTACTCCAACAACAGTGTGTTTCTATCTTGGTATCAGAAGGAAGTAGAAGCAAACTTTGCTCAAAAGCTCCGTAGAAACCAGGTAAAAAAGAATGGTTCCTGGTATACACAAAGTACTAACAAGAAAACATTAATACTTTAGTGAGGACATCTTACAAATCTAATAAGCCAGTCATCAAAGGCTCTGTTCTACAGATTTAGTGAGCCACTACATAAAGATATGCAAATCCCCAAACAGCCAGTATAGACCATGATGATTACAACTGTATTCAATAAAAAGTTAATACACATAAACATTACAAAAGGGTGATTGATCTCATAGTCTTAAGAGAATGTGAATTTGCAATAATACTAAAGTAAAGAAATAAATGCAATTTACCTCCATCTGCTATAACAAGATCTCCTGGTGAGGAAACATCATCCTTAAAAAAAAAAAAAAAAGAAAGAAAGAAATTTGTCACAGGGTAACTGAGTCAAAATACATATAAGAAGAGAATTAAATGTCTTTGTAACAGAGAAGGTAGCTTGTAATAGAATTTTTAATGATTTAGCAACAATAAAACATAGCTCCACATTCTCAATTCTTACATCTTTCTATTTCTAACACTTTAGGACAGTCACTACTAACTTATTTTAATTTCTACTATTACTTTTTTTTGTTTTTGTTTTGGTACTGGGGATCGAACTTGGGACCTTGCGCTTGCGAGGCAGGCGGTGGAACCACTGAGCTAAATCCCCAGCCCTTCTACTATTACTTTTAAGCCAGTTTTTTCTTCTCTATACTTTGGGCAGCAAGTGGTAGATTTTATTGCTAAACTATTTTTTTTCTGTCTATGCAGAACACAAACCCTCAGATAATTTACTCATTCTCCTATTTGGGAACCTGCAAATCCTTTCTTTTTCAGCCTTAAATAGTTTCTATTGCAAATTATCTATCAACAGACATTCAGGAAGATACCCAAATACTATCTTAAATTTATTATTCATATCTTTGCTGATTTATTTCAGTGACTACCATTGTTGTTTTTAGAAAAGCCTGAAGTTAGAATTTCATAATTCTTTAGAAGGTGGGTCTTGTTTCCCCCAGATTCCTGTTAATATCTTCTATTTTCTTACTTTAAGTAACTTCTTTAATGCCCACTGGCAGGCAGCTTTTCCCCAAAACCTCTGTCTTGGGTGGTTTTGTAGTACAGTGCCCACAGTACAACATTTTTCCAGGAAAAGAATCCTTGGCAACCTTAGAAGGCAAATTTCCAGCCAGTTCCAGAGGGTAGATTTTTTGCAAGTTGCACTACTATGAAGGTACAGCAATTTTTTGGCCATCCAATGAGCCAAAGCCATGTCCTCCCAACAAAGTTAGGATCTCAAACCTTGTGCGGATGGGGTTCCTTGGATGCTCTATCTGAGCCCTAGGAGTAATAGATCCTCCATATACCTGCTATTCCTATATTACCCAGAGCTCTGTTTACTTTTTACTAGTCAATCTCTCATTACTATAATCTTCCTTTTATAACTAATAATTCTTTACATTAACTTCCCCTATTCAAATTACTTGTAGTTTCTCTTCCCTAATTGGTTCAGACTGATCCATCATGCTAGACTTTCAATAATTTCTACACATTTGTTTTTTGAATCATTTCTTCTCACACGAGCTATATCTGTTTGTTTAGAATAATTTTTTCCATTTTTTTTTTTATTGGTTATACACATTGTGTTTCATTTTGGTAGATTCATATGTGCATATAACATACTTTGGTCATTTTCGGTCTAGCAGAATGCTTAACATACTTGATTTTTAAATATCAATGTCTAAACCAGGTGTGGTAGCACATGCCTGTAATACACAGTGAGTTCAAGGAGAGCCTGAACTACAATAGGGTGACCCTGTCTCAAGGAAACAAAAAAAAATCAATGACTATATTGGCCACTTTAAAAGTAAATACAATTCTTTTTTCACACCTTCCAAGTCTTTTATTTATTTACTTATTTTTTCCTTCAAAAATGTTCTTATTATGTTGTCCAGGTTGGCCTTCAATTCCTGGGCTCATGTGATCCTCCTGTCTTAACCTGGGATTGTAAGTGTGCACCAAAACAACAAACTTTCCTAGTCTTTTAAAATCATCTTATCTTTCCTTTGTTTTGGTTCTTTAATGTATTTCTCATTAAAAATTTTAAATTTCAATTTGTATTATCAAAAATTCTCAGGGGTCTTTTTTTTTTTTTTGGTACCAGGGATTGAACTTGGGGCCTTGCACTTGCGAGGTAGGTGGTGGAACCACTGAGCTAAAATCCCAGCCCCTCAGGGATCTAATCTTAATCTTTATTATATGCTAACATTCACTCATGGTAAATTTTTTCTCATATTTAAAAAATTTGGATATTTACTTCATTTCATAGAGGACATCACCTTGAAGTTTTTCTTCCAGAGTTCTTTTTACCCCCTTTTTATTTACTAGGCACCCCAGGGATATTACCAAAGATCTTTTTTCATCTAATAGTTTTTGGCTTAAAAGTTCCTGGATAATGTATATAAAGTTAAAATAATTGAACCATAAACTTGACAAGGCAGTCCAATGGCTATAAATTCTCTGGAAAAACTTTTTCTTTCCCAGAATCCTATGCTGAGATAAATTTCCTTCTTGTTTCCCTATCTGTTGTGTCAGAAAGTTATGGTTTTTTTTTATTTTTTTAAGTTATGGTTTTTGAGAGTCCTGACTCTATACAATATTTTAGTTCTCACTACCCGCACCCTGGCATAAGCCTTATCTTCTGTTCTCACATCCTTCAGATACTAAGAGTAGCAAAACCTGACCTGACAACTGAAGCATCATCTAGTCTCTTACCATACTCATAAACATTTTAAACATTTTTCATCTCTTTCAACATCCCTTTCTTTATTCCAGATTATTTTCTATATTTTCATCTTTTTCTTCTGACATCCTATAGAGTACTTATAACTATGCTGTAGCAGCTCAGAATTCTTCTAAGCTCTAATCTCCATTTTAAGCCTCTTTATGAAGGTATAATTTCTACCTCTTGCTGGGTACCCTTTAGCATCTATTTCTTACTCTGCTCTGGGTTTTTTGGATAGGGATTTTTTTTTTGGTACCGGGGATCGAACTCAGGACATTGTGCTTGCAAAGGTGCCATGCCACTGAGCTAAACCCCCAGCCTTCTTATTCTGCTTTGGGATCTTTCCCTTGGACACTGTGTTTCTTAGCTCTAAGAAATACAGCATGTGAGTATTATATCACATGTCTGAAACAGCCTTCACCTCATCTAGAAGGGGAAAATAAGTAGTCCTAAATGACTATTTGTAATGCTTGTTAACAAGTTGATCACTTAGCTAAGCTGAGGAACCAAAGAATTATATATACTGAAAATATAAAGGAAAAACATACAAAGAGAAGTAAACAAAAGAAATCAAAGGATACCTAAAATTGAGAATTGTAAAATATGATCCAAAGCATACCTCTATATCATCTTTAAAGATGGCTGGGGCAGGTTTGTATTCTGGATCTTCCACATCCCTGTTAAAATGCCAACAAATGCTATAATTATTGTAACTGACTTATAAATTCTCTTGACAGATCAAATAAATTAAATCTCATTGGAAAGATTTTTTTAGTTTTGTTTTAAAGGTCAACCTGAACCTCTTCTCCAGACAAAAGAACCCAAGCCACAGCATGAAGGATAATATATGGCAAGTAAGAAGAAAGCTAGTTGTAATTTATTCTTATCCCAGGTTCAAATTTAAACTTATCATTAACTTCAAAATGTCTTAAATTGTATTATTTTTGCCAGATCTGCCCTCCCCCCCCCCCAAGAATTTTATAGCCACAACACAGAGGTACAGTGAAAAACCAAAGAGCTCAGGTATGGGCTGGGGGTATAGCTTAGTGGTAGAGCATATGCTGAACATGTGCAAGGCTCTGGGTTTAATCCCCAACACCAAAAAAAAAGTGTATGGCTGGCTGAATCTATTCCTAGATCATAATCCATATGGACAAGGACTAACTTCTTAGAATATTCTTAGCTCTTTCAGTATATAAATTCCAATTATCTTCCATATCATTTAAAGATAAAATTCACTGACAGAATATGCTGATGATGAACTGACAATACACATAGAAAGCTCCTGACTCTGAGATGTACATACCCATCCATATAATCATTTGCTCTTTGCTCAGCAGCTACTGCTTTGTCATCAGGTTTTCCCACTCTTTCCAAGAAGCACAACGCTGGGTCTGCTCGAATAGTGTTATATTTTTCATAACCTAGAAACATCACCAATTTTTAAATTTTACTTTTGTAAGTAAAAAAGGATAAAAAGAAAGTATTTACATATAAACATTTCTCATATTTACAGGAGATGGTATCCCTGGACTAAAGGGACCATATATTAAAATGAAATACATTAAGTATGTTTTCTAGAAATTATCACAAATATTATACGATCTGGTGATACTTATCTATAAATATTTAGATGACATTTATCTGTTAAGAAAAAAACAGAACAAACTGATATATACACACATACACACACACGCACAATTTCACATCAGAACTCTTCCCAAGACAGGAAAGTATGTGAGGCTTACATCCTGGAGAAGGTTACATGTGCCACTCTCTCATGAGGGAATGCAGTGACTGCTGCTAGGCTTAATTTGATAGTATATAGGCTTTTAAAATATATATATTTTAGTGTTATCGGAGTACAGAAGTCAATAAACTAGTTGAATTATATTACACACAGAAGGGGATCTCATCTACTTTACTTCTAACTTACCATGTTTAAAAACTCCAATAAGGAGTGATTTATCAGCATCAAAGTCCCACCACTCAGCAGGGACTTCTGAATGGTCTGGTTCTGGTACCCAAACATCAATGTCACTTAAAAAAAAAAAAAATCATGATATAGTATTATTACACACAAGTCAAATAAAGCAAGCAACATTACCTAGCTTTTAAACAAAAAAAATTTTTAAGAAAAAGACATTAGGATTTTATTTCATTGATTTATTTTTCTATTTTCAATAGACACTGAACAAAGCAACACTGATACCATGAAATCAAGTCATATTGTTAAGCTCAACAGAAGAAATCAGTTTCAATAAACTCAAGGACACAATTCTCTTAAGGCATCATATTCTTCACACTGATTACTAAAAGATAAAGGGTTCTAGTGTAAAGTTATATCAGCAAATAGCTTATCAAAAATCATGTAGCCAAAAGGCTTAGACAAGTAGATCACAAATTTGAGCCCACTCTATGCAATTTACTGATTTTGCAGGACCCTATCTTAAATAAACAATATAAACAAAAAAAGACTGGCAATGTAGCTTAGTGTGAAGGCCCCAGGTTCAATATACAGTACAAAACAAACAAACAAACTGACTGAAATGTATCATTTTGTATATGAAAAACTGAGGTGCTAAAAGGGCAAATAGTTGGGTGTGGTGGTGCATGCTTGTAATCCCAGCACTCGGGAAGCTGAGTCAGAAGGGTCTTGTGAGAGTTCAAGTGCAGTCTGGGCTACATAGTGAGTTCAAGGTCAGTCTGAACTACCTAGTGAAACCCCGTCTCAAAAGTAAATAAATAAGTAAATAAATAAATGGGCAAATCTTGCATTGTAAATTGTGACTCTTTTAGACAAATTTTGCTTTAAAAATATTAAGTTAAGTTTTTAATTTGTCTCTATACGTC